>VXBJ01004947.1:453004-487609 GCA_013400055.1 Nycticryphes semicollaris
TCTTTTTTCCCGGGTTTTTTTTTTTTTTTTTTTTTTTTTTTTTTTGTGTAGAGGACAACTCATTTTGACTTCTGGATAAACTCAGCATTGGAAATAAAGGGGTTTTGGTAATCTGGCTGTTTTCACATCTCTGCAGAGGAATTTTTTTGGATCATCCTGATGATCTTCCCGTAATCTTCAGAGCTTTTCTTTCTGTATTGTAGCACTGGGCTCCAAAAGCTTCTTAGTTTTAATTCTCATTCTGCAGGAGGGGTCTTCTTTACTATCAGGAGGTCAATTAATACTCCAAATCTCAATTTGCCCACATACATCAAGGGATATTGTGGTAATGATTAGAAGTTTTTGACAGAGCTCTCATTAGCAGCAGCTTCATTAAAATTTTATCCAGAAAAAAAAGAAAAAAAGAAAAAAAAAGAGGGAATCTCCAGCAGATATTAGAAAAGAGTATTTTATACAGAGGAGGCAAGAATTCTGAGAGCAGGAGGGCTGGTACTAGATGATCTTTAAGGTCTCTTCCAACTCTAACCATTCTATGATTCTGTGACTTCTCTCTGACCTGACCCTGTAACCATGTTTGGGTTAGCTTGCTGCTGCCGCCTACTTCAGGAGCCATGGCACACAGGCTTTTCCTCACATCGTGAGTCACAGCTCTGTGCTTGCCACTCTTGCCATGTACCCCACGTGCCAACGCTGCTGGTTTCCAGCAACACAGCAGAGGTGGGCTGCCCAGAACAACATTGCAACCACTGGGAGCCTATTTATTTTGGTGGGTTTGTAAAAGGGCTGTAAATATGCCAACCTTCCAAAAACAATTCCCAGTGCATCAAGGCTTTTCACTCCCCTCCCTCGCACATTTATTTATTATTTTTCCCCTTTCTGTAGCAGTGGGTAAGACAAGCCTCCCAAGCAGGAGGCAAGCTGCCTGGGAGCCTGGCTGAGTGGAGGAGGAACAAGAAGCAGCAGCTGCATCAAAGGCAGCCCCACCACTGCCAGCTTTTCACCCTCACAGGCCAGCACACTTCTAATTGAAAAAGGAGGCCTTAGTGAGCCCAGGGAACCACTGAGAGACTGCTTCTAAAAGGTATTGAGAGCTGATTCAAGGCCACCAAGTATTTTCTCATTCTCTGGATTTCAGCTTGAGGCACCTCTGTGCTTCTCAGGGGCTACTTCTGTCTCACCAGCTCAGACTTCCAGGTGCCATGTCCCGACAGAAGTCAGCGTGTCAGCCAAGTACTAAGGGGCACTGATAATGTTGTTATGCTTTGCAATCAGCTACTCGATTTTGCTTCTGACAGTCAGTCAGCAGGGGTCTTGTTTTGAGCATTTTACAGCATTACTAGCACTTTGTAGATGCATTGGAGCATCTACAAAGAAAATCTTTTTCTGCACAGCAGCAGAATATATTGGAGTGTCAAGTAGTAGAAACAGACAAATGCAAAAAGAGGAAAGTGCCTTAAATATTATATTTTAATGTGTTTAAATGGTTCTTAATCTGACAACTCGCAGTGTCCACATAAGCAGCAGGAATGAACTCTAGTATTTCTGATTTCAGTGCCAGTCAGTTTTGATGTGCACCAACAGATGAGCTTCCCTGGCATCTGATCAGGATGGGTCTTTATTCCTTACTCTGTTTCTAAAGGGCTTCTCCTTTCTCCTCCTTTCCCTACTCTCTCTCCATGTGGAAATGAATTGAAAAGTAAAAATTGCTAGAGCGCCCTTTTACTGTAATGTCCTTTTACATACAGATGTGGACTTCTTTCAAAATTCCCTTTAGAGCTCATATGAGGAACAAGTTTCTGAGGTCATATTGCCCTGACTTGTTTTGCTGTCCTGCATACACCCAATAAAGAGAGGATAAAATAAATTCCAGGGCATCTGTAGCATCTGTGGCAAATCCCTCAGAAGGACAAAAAAAATGCTGAGCAATATGTACACCATTCTAGCTTCTTGCTTTATTCAAATACTTAACAACAGCTAAAAAAATACCCTGACTGCAACTGGATATTGCAGTAAATGACAGAATCATAGAATCATAGAATTGTCTGTGTTGGAAGGGACCTTTAAGGTCCTCTAGTCCAACCATCAGCCTAACTCTGATTATCAATGCTTATTTGCATTGTTGCTTTTTTTTTTTCCTGCAGTTCGTTTTCTATACTGAAAAAAAGCAATATTGCACAATTCATAATTAAAGGAACAGAAGGTGTTCTTGTGTAGTTCTGCTGTATTTGTGCTTTTATCCAGTCGGTTCTGGCCTGACATGGGTTTGTGAGTGGCGAGTGTTATAAGACACCCATGGGGGATATCCATCTTTCCTGGGTCTGCTGGGTAAGACTCACTGTCCTGTGCCCAGACTCTCCTCACTGCCCTCTCCATATGCTCTGGTCTGGGTGCCTCACATGCTGCTGGGAAGACATGGCAAAGCTTCCTCCCAATGCCAGACTGCGATTGCTCTTTGCTGTGTTTACATCCCTCCAGCCTCTGTTATGGCTCTGCTGTGCCTCTCGGCAGCTAGGGGTGGGAAGTGTCAGTAAGGATTTAGTACCTGGTCACATGCACCAGGAAAGACTCAGTGTCCAACTACATATATCAATTTAAGGGAGGATGAAAATGCAGAAGCTCTAATAAGCTGGATTGGTATGTCTGGGCTGATGGCGAGTTCAGGTATCACCAATATCTGCACAGTTGCATGTAATTTCTGACAATACAGATCCTGAAGACATTGCTTTGGGACAGCAGCATGAATTAATCTTCTGGGTAAGCAGGGAAATATACAAAGATCCTCTTTTCCTGGAGATATGTAGCCGCGCGCCTTAGAGTAATCATTTCTCAAAATCAACTTGTAATATCAATTATTGCATTTAGCTTTTGCTTTGTTTGAACCTTGTGCTGGGAAAGAGTAAGATTTGGATAAAAGCCTAAACCCAATTAATCTCTTAGGTTTGTATGTTTCTTCAATTTGACTTTATTTTTTAGTGTATTTTACATATTAAATTATTTTGTCTAGGGAAGTTAAGTTTACATTGTTTCGCTATCCTAGTTGCATCTGTTCCTAAAGCAGCATGAGGCAGTCCACAATGTAATGTAATGTAACGTAATGCCAATCAGTGGGCTCAGGTTATACAGCATTCACCATGAAGCACACGTTACCGATGGCATTTTATTTCTCTAAAGTATCATGCTTGGAATTTCCCAACAAAGAGCACTTTGGGCTTAAAAAAAAAGGCTGTATAATTATTCTCCCTGCCTTGGCTGTTTGCTGAATGGGTTCTTTGCTTCCACACATGCAGAAGACAATGTCCAGAGGTTGGAGTCAGTAACTTGTTATGCACCACATTTGGGTGTACACTCACTAAAACCTGAGGTAAACAAATTCTCAGGTAAGGAATTGAGTGTTTCTTAAACACTTAGATACACAAGGGTACCGATACCTTTGCAGGACATGAAATCGAACCGGGGTATGATAGGAAGGCAGCAAAACCATGGCAGAGTAATCACGCAGCAGCAAGAGAGCAGCTCTGCTGACGTCCTGGTCTGTGCTTGTGGCTGGTAACACCAATTAGCACGCTGCTGCCTCACCTCACATTCGTTGGCATATGCACATTCACACATCTCATAAACTTTTATCACATTTAGTAAAAATTGTCCTTCTCTTCCCTTTTGCCTTTCTGTGAAGGGAGATGTTGCTGTGGAATGGGTGAGAGGCAGTTTCAGAGGCTGTGCCATCCCAGCCAGACAGGGTGACTGTTCCAGCATGTTCTACAGTGTCAAACAAGCTAGGACCTCTGGAGAAAGGGCAAAAAAAATTACAATACATTGGGCAAAAGGGATAAGCGTTTGTAGAAACTCCAACAAATTTTCTAGGAGCAAGTAACCATTTATTTTTAAATTCTCATTGTAGCTGCTTAAAGCAAATGCAGCATCACATGCACCATTTTTTCCCCTGCTGCCCCTGCTGCTATTTGCAGCAATGGAAGTTTTCAGGCGCTCCACAGCACTTTGCACTCATCTTGATTAAGGGACTGCTCTCTCCTTAGAGGGCCTGACACTAGCTCACTCTAGTGACATAACACAAACACAATGTCTCAGACTTTTACATTTTACTTTATTTTATTTTACTTTGTTTTATTTTATTTTAATTGTTTTCCTGATAGCTTGAGACAAAAGACTGTTGTAGTCTTTGCCCCTGTGGATCTGTTGTGTGACTAAAAACCCTTCTGCCTGCAGAGATGATACACCTCTATGTTTTGTACTTTTAGCCTCTGAATGGTCTGAAGTGTCCTGACATGACTGTTCATTTAACCACAAATAAATTAAAGGCCCTCGTAGACATTTTCCTAACTCCTACTTACTTTTGTCCTATGAAGTACTCCATGTTTCACTGTTACATGAATACCTGCAACCAGCTAACACTTGTCATTAAGAAGTTTGCAAAGTTGCAGTTTCTTCTCCCTGCATCAAAGGGAACTCTGATGAGCAGAAGCCAGTCAGTAAATCTCAAAAGAGGGCTTTGACTAAAATATCACAGTAAACCCCATGCTGACAGTGAATACCTAATGGAGCTAGTTAATTCCCATATAAGCCCAGATCAATAAGCCCAGGATGAAGCTTGTGACTACTGACAGCAAAGCCTCCTTCCTTGAGGGGCTGCAGCACAGGACTGGCCAGGAGTGGGGGGCTGAGAGGGGCTGGGCTGAGATACATTTACTAACTTTCATCTTTAGTCGCCCACTGCAGCAGCAACACTCACAGCACCTAAAATAGAATATGCAGAGAAAATATGCTCCTTCCCAAAGCTGCGTGTCTGCATCCTCCCTCCCCATCCCAGAGTACCCCCCCAACTCAACTTGCCTTCAGGCTCAGATACTGTTGTGATGAGGTTTAGTACAAAACCCTGACTGACAGGCAACAGACTGAGGAATAAACAGCAAAACCATTGTTTTTAAAAGCCCAGCACCCACGTGCTTCTCAGAGGACAGAGCTATAGAATGTGCACATTAATTTATAATTATGTTGAAAAGTAAAAATCTTTGAGATTACTTCAAACAAGTAGGCAGGCTAATCGAACTGACAATAGAAGCAGCAGTTCAGTAGGTAAAAAAGTAATCATTATAGATTGCACGAATTCTTTGTATGAATAGAATCTGGCTATATTCACTTAATATGGGGCGAAAATCTTTATTTAGAAGGAAACCATTTTAACTTGAGAAGCAATCATGTATCAAGTAAGTCTCACTTCCACATGACTGTAAGTGCTCTTCTGTGCAAGATTTATCATTTTCAAAGATTTTTAATACCATTTAGCTGAGTGATCCTCTTCATGAGAGGGCACCAGCAGAAATCAGCCAACAATCTTGCTGCTTGAAAATGTCAGCAGTTTCAGTAAGGTTCAGTACAACTTCAATTGATGCTGGTTTTCTGGTAAGGGTCCTGTATGCGACCGCAGCGAGCAGAACTAGTTGCTCAGCATTAAGCATTTAAATGTTGTTGCCATCCACTTAGCGCTCATACATATCAATCTGAATATTTCTTTGCTGACTCCCTTTCTGCAAGTATGTGATGACACACTGATCAAGGGGGTCATAACATAAAAATACATGAACGGCATACCAAATCTTAACACTGAAAGCACCAAAATAATGTTTTCTTTTTTCAAGCAGAAACACTAAAGATCTCCTGCTGAACAGCTGTGGCATGGGAGGAGGTAAAAGCGTGGCAGAGGCATCTACCTTTTTCCACATGGTAGCTCTGCAGCTGATCTACTCATAGGAGTGATGTTTTGAGATTAAGAAGGAACTTGAGGAAAGAAATTTCGTCTGATTCTTGGTAGGCAGTAGTAGAATATCAAGACCAAATATTTGTTTTTAAATCCAGGAAAGTTGCCTTGGTTACCCATTCTTCTGTAGCCAGACTCTTCACTGTGAGGGAAGAAGTTGACTTGGCTCTTCATTGTGAATTGAAATGCTGAAATTTCTCTTTCTACTTATGCATGTTTGTCATCAATTGCAAAACCAAGTGAACCCCACAGCAGCTCTCAGTAGCCTCAGAGGGTGCTGCAGGGCTGACATCATGCCTTCCATGATGTCATGAGTGCTTCATGGAGATGAAGCACTGAATGCGCAGGTTACTCCGATGTGACAGACAGCTTTCCGAGCAGCAGAACTATTGACATTGGAAGGGTAAACTGTGAACAAAATTACTTGGCAATGATGAATTTTGCGGATTTAGGCCCTGTTTACTTCACTTGTCCTTGGTTGGTGTGACCAATCAAATCTAATTCAAGTATCAGATTGGAAAAATGTGCCAAATGCTGTTACTTCTGTCATTTAATACATTGTGACTTTAGAATGCCAAAAAATCCCTAAGGCATATATTGTGCCAATTAGCTTGCTTTCCATAGTTGAATACATCTGAATAATAAATTCAGTTACAACTTCTATGTACGTTATGGAAATGGGATGACATGAGGCCATACTGATGTTTATTTAGCTGTCTGAGGATGATACACTTAACACAGGAAAAAAATTTAGACAATATTACAGTCTTTATTGCTGAAACAAGACTGAAACCAAATCCTGCCCTGAAGAGGTCTGATTGTGGTCGTGGTGCTGCAGAGCCACATGGACCAGATGAGAAACCAGTGTGACTGGTCAGGGGGTTCCCATTCACTTCTGCAGGAAATAGTTCAGGTCGCTGGACTTATGCCTGGGTACAGAGGAAGTGTGGCCAGAGAGACAATTTTTTGCAAGGCAGCAGAATATATGCCCTGAAAGAGCAAGCTAGTGGTTGGTTCAAGAGAGAGGAGCAAAATCTCCAAACCCTCCTTTTACACTAACTTGAAGATTTCATACTGAGGGTTTCCCTCGGTGAGAGCCAGCAACACACATTTCTTGCACAAGCCTGAAAGAATCGGAAATCTCTTAGAGAGCTTGACTGGTTTGTGATAAAGGCTTGTTCAAAAGACTGAGGTAGGAAAAAACCCAGACTTGCATTGTGAATTATAATGTGCCCTCTTTCTAATTTGAATTAACATACTTTCCTTTCGTTTTTTTCATTTCTACTTTTCTTGTTTTAACTGAAAAGCCAAAGGAAAAGCAAAGGACCAGTCTTAAACATAACTTGGGAAATATGTCATTTACATGATGTAAGTATATTCATGTTTGTTGAAATCGCTTTCTCTGCAGATAGATGCATATGATGACTGCATTCTCAGCTGAGGAGAGAACATCAAATTGCTTACACACATATATACTGTGAAACCATGAAAAAATGCCTACTTTTTTTCACTAACATTTGGCTTCTCTGAAACTATGAAAATATGACTTGGAGCATTGGTCTCAAGGCGACCATAAGGAAAATCTTGCATCCCTTACAATCTTTGTGTTATAACCCCTCCTGACTGTCCTGACCACTTTTTATCATAACCTTTTGTTTAATTATGAGCCAAATAATTCTAATTCTTTTGCACTAAACGTAGCATAAACTCTACAGTAATCAATTTTGGTCACTAGAAGCAATTCCTATTGAATCTCTATTTATTCAAGTTACCATAAATAGAAATAGAGGACAATTTTAGGCACCGTCGGAAATTAAGGAAGCCTGAAGGCAATGCTTTGTTTCAGCAGTGTTGCTTTTCAGCTGCCTATAAAGCCCTGCCGAGTTATGCCAGCTCGGAGGTGTCCCCTGGTGGCTGTAACATTAACAGGACCAGCCACTTACTGTCCAAAACCTTCCTGAGGATTTAGATCAAATGCCCCAAAATGCAGGTAATGGATCAGGTTAGATGTAAGTAAAAAAATTAAAATAGAAGAGATTTTAATAAATAAAAAAAAAAATCTGAAACAGCTTTTATATGATAAGTTTTTTTTCTTTCATTGTTGCACAGGGAGTTGCCTACCTCCGTGGGTTTCCAGTGTCATCTAATCCATCCCATGCTACAGCAGTGACTTAGTGTGATACCCTGCTCTTTTTTTCCGAGCCACATGACACCTGCTTTACTTATATTTTGCTTCTAACTTTATCAGAAGTTCCTGCAGATACATTGTGCCCTGCAATGCCCAGGTGTCTGTAGTATAATGCATAACCCATTCACATCACTCAATTAGCAGCCTGTGGAACATTTTGCAGGGGTGAGGGTGCTCCCTTCTGAATCTGCATTTCCAAAAATATTTCCTTGTGGAAGCTAAACTGTATGATCTTGCCTTTTGACAATCCTGTGAAAAATTACACTTACTCATACATAGACTTTTTATTACGTTATTGCTGCTCAAAACAGTAAGGAAAACCTAATATAACCCATAGTGCAGCAGAGGAATTGCAGGTCAGAGATGTGAAGCCCAGTCTCACTGATACTTATTACAGAGAAAATCCCTGCAGGGTAAACATTATCCAGGCTAAAAGCAGAGAAGGAATATGGGCAGAAGGAGAGAATAAATCAGCATCTTAGGAGTACTTAACAATGTGACCCTTGATGCTTCTCTATTACTGACACTTAGTTTTTCACCTTTAACTGAAAATATGTATCTGAGGCTTGAAGAGATAGTAAAGATTTTATTGGAGTTCACATGGAATGGCACACCAAGAGAAATACAGCATGCAGGTCATCTCAAATTAGTGCCAATAAAACTTTTATGTACTCTGAGTGCTTAAATGATGCTCTCATTTCAGTGCTAGCCAAGCACCATGTAGCATCAAAGTGCTTTGCTACATCACACTGCCACGATTCTGTATGTTTCGGGTGTTTTAGATACTATCGCCCTGGAAGGCACAAAAAGAATGTACCAAATCAAAATGCATGGAGTGCATTATTGAAGCAATTTTTTCTCTCTTTGACTGGAAAGCAAATTGTCTTATTTATCCCAGGCCATGTTGTCCCAGCCATGCAAAAAAAAAAATGTGAAAGAGGGTCTCCAACAGGGAAAACCTCAGTGACGGAAAGAAATATCCACTGGTGCTTTTAGTATGCTTCTGTGAATGTCTCTGGGCCAGACTGATACTGAGCTCTGCCCTGCTCTTTGTAGATGCCTGACCAAGGAGAAAGGAATTTGGGGAGGCCAGTGTGCAGACAGCAGCATCCCTCGGGTACTGGATATGCAGTGCCTAATCCTGACCTCCTTTTACTTCCAAATCTAGCTTGAAGGGGCTACTGGGAACTAAAAGGAAACAGAAACAGTTTTCTTGTGCATGAGACTGTGGTGACTTTAACATCTACACTGGCATTTTAGAGCTAGAAATAAATGCTACGTGTTACAGAGAGGAACTGAGAATATCCCTGCTTTGGTAGTATTGAATTATACTTCAAACCCCATGCATTGCAAAGCAGTAAATTTTAAACATTCGAATGGTGAGAAATGGAATATTACCTTTGTAGAAGTGGAAAAAGAGGTTGGTACAAAAGAACGAGGAAAAAAAAAGTAAAATCAGTAATGAAGACAGAATGTATCAATGTGCTGAGTCCTTGAAAATTAGAGAAAAGGACTTACAGGTAAAGGGCAGGTGTATAAATCATTAGTGCATTAATCTATACATAAATAGATATTTACTGTAGCTGCCTGAGGAATCTTAATTTATTCTCCTTGTGCTCAGATTATAATAACAGTTTTGGCCAGAGGTCTTTCTAATCAGTTATCTGCATCTCGTTTAACTTGCATATCCAGGAACAGGCTCCCAGATACAAAATGGCCGACTCCTTTTCTCCTCCACTTTTAATACATTTTTTCAAAGAAAACTCTTCTCTGTGAAAAGATCATGCAGTGGGGATCCAAAATCTGAGAAACAGTACTGACCTGTGAAGGCTTAACATCCTGCTTTGGTCTTACCCATTTCATTCTGCCCCAGCTGTTTTCCCAAGTGCTGCAATGAATAGGCCAATTGATTTCATTTTTAGTACAAGTTCATTGCGATTTCCATTTTTAAATATGAACTGAAACCCAATGTCATCATTGTGCCTGGTAGTCCTTCCTGTAGCTAATGTCACCAGGCTTAAATGTCTGGCTTTCAGATGCTCATGATTTAGTAAGCTTTAACATTTGCACCAAAATTTTCCAGGCTGGAGGCTTGCTTCAAGTTGTCTCTTGTTGTTGATTTTAAGCTTAAGTCACAGTGATCCAGCTGTTTCAGGGAATTAAGGGAAAGTGTTGGTAGAGAAAAAATGAAGCATGACAGAAAGGGTCATGCTGGTGTCAGAAGCATGTCCTGATCACTGCCAGGAAAATCTATCCACTCAAGTGTCGTAAGAGACGAGCATTAAAAAAGAAAGACTCACTAGGGGTTAACAGGGACTTTTCAAAAATTATATATGAACTTCAGCACCTTGCAGCTTCCCTGCTCATATAATCACTGTCCTCAATGAGGAACTGACCATGCTTTCCCACTAAGTGACAGAGACTAAGCCAATTTATGGCTCGGTTGCTTCCTCTAGCTATCCCAAGTCAGAGAGGCACAAGAAATGCTCCAACACTCGACCTGCTTCCAGCTGCTGAGCTGTGCCCTTGGTGCCTCTGCAGCCACTTGGAGATTTAGGAGAAAGCAAATGTCACTCATCAGAAACACAAGTGATGAGGACCTGAGAAACACAAACATGGATGCGTGGACAGAGAAAGAATTAGAGTGCACTCCATCTGGACCTCCACCAATGATATAGGATTCAGCAGACATGGACAAACACACTTATCCTACAGCTAAGAGTCGTGTAGCAACCTGCCTCAGGCTTATCCCTGTTAATTAAGTGAGACATTTTGCAGAACTGAATTTCCAAAAATGAGATCACAAAATGGTCCACAGACACTAGTACACCTCCAAATGCTCAGATTTGGATATATGTTAGAAAGGTAACTTGCGTTTGCTTTCATCTGCTAACAGACACAAATCAGAGGCTTGCAGAAAAAATGCTGTCCAGTGTTAGAGTTTTTTTTTCCTAATCTTGTTTGGAAAGAAAAGATACATGAACAGTTTTACACATCTGTATTGAAAGTGTCTGAAAAATGTCATTGCATGCCACCAGTTTTGAACACGTTCTGTCAGAAGCACTTAAGTCGCAGAAGGAAGAAGTATGATGTATGTGATTCTGTATTGTATGGACACATATTGCAAAATAAGTAGCACAAACAGCAGTCTAAGAAAGGAAGGCAAAACTAATATAGGCCCCCTAATAAAGCTTTCAGGTGAGACCACATGCAAGAACAGCCAAATGGAAAACAAGAACTAAAAAAAGGTAACATGAAGACAGTATTCAGTAACACAGGTCAATTTTTTTTTTGTTTGTTTGTTTAATTTCTTTCCATTTGGTGATTCAAGACCATAGGCTTCTTAAAACATAGTATAAAAGCTATAAAAGGAACTAAAGCAGTCATCTGAACTCTGATTTTACATCTGCAGCACACAGCTAATGCCTAGAGTCTGCAGGCTTACAGCCACGGCAACTGAGAGGAGGATTTGGTCAATGAGACCTCAGACAACTGAACTATCTGTTGATTCTAACGCCTTTCAGTTCATGACTCCTTTCACTAAAATGAACTTTCTAAAGATAGGGCAAGGATATTCTTTCTCAAGGTACGACATTTATTTTACTCCATTTTCCAATTCTTTTTTAAAGACCTTAAAAAAGGTCAGCTCATGAGCACTGCTCATTGCTTTTGCTCATCGGAGCTACATGGGTTTTGAGTGTTGAGCGTAGGTCAAAAATGGGGAAATGCACAGGGAGCTACCAACACAGCCTCCACCACTGCAGGAATTTGGTCCACCTATCTCTTGCACGAACCTTGTGGGTGGAGTTCAGAGAGGTCAGTATGAGTTCTTGAAGGCCACAGTGCTCAGAGTGAGGCCTTCTGCTTGATTATCCATGAAATGAATATTAAAGTTGACACTCCTGAATATGATAACGACTTTAAAGAAGAATATGCTAAACGTATATGACTATAGCACTTGACTCTACACCCAAATCATGCTGATACATCACCCCAGTGAGGGGAAAAGAGAAGATTAGGATACAAGGGGTATTGGGGAGAGTGTCTGGCAGAGATCTCCCTGAGGGAAAAGAAACTTGAGACCTAGATGAGAGAGTCAACATGCTGTGCTCCTCTTCCTCTACCAAGACAGGGATGCCTTCTTGGTAAGCATTGCGCCTTCACCTTTTGGTGAACAACACATGGAATAGCATCTATTCACCTATTAATTTATTTTGCTAGCATTAGTACAGTATATTAGCACTATTGCAGCTAGTGTATTTATCAATGGCGATTCCAAATCTGTTTTATCTGACGCTACAATAAATCATTTATCTTTTCAACTTTACAAAACTGTGTCAGTGAAAGTCCTTTGAGGAGACCCAAAATGGGCAAACACATAACTGTTTCAGTGAAAAGACTTTACAGGGCTCAGAAAGAGAAAATAATTTCTCTTTTCAACTTTGTGATGCTGTGTCAGTGAAGGCCATTTGGGCAGGCTCTGAAACAGGCAAATATGGAATTGTCTTAGTGAGAGCCCTCAGCAGGGCTTTGAAAACACAGCTTCACTGAAAGCCTTTTGCAGGGGTCTGAAACCGGAACAAAACCAAACCCTTAAAGTGACAACTGTGCTATTGAGGTTACAGCTGTGAGTCTTCTTCTCCACCCCGACTGTTGCTACACGGCTGGAACACCCTCAGAGTTGTCTTCTTAACACAGAACCACACATGAGGAGATGCTCACTTTACGTTTATTCGTTTCCATCCACGATTCCTCACTTTCACCCAATTACGTCCGTGCAAGCAAGACAAACACCACGTCATTTTCTGTCTTTACCCTATATGATTTTGAGAGCAGCCTGCACATTAATTCCATTTCAGGTCAAGCCCTAAATAGGTGTAAACAGCATACTTTCCACTAACTACTCATTAACTGGATACCTACAGAGCAACTACCACGATGGACACTAGAGAACAATCAAGCCTTTACTTTGATATTTCCAAGGTCTTAAGCTTAACCCTCACACATAGAGTCTCTCCTGTCTTCGAGACAAATCTCCACCATGTTTATCACCATCTATCACCATCAAAGAGATGCTCTGCTTTCCTGCTTCCCCCTGTTGGAATCAGGAGAATATTTATTTGGCTATCAGAAAGAAAATTATCACACCTGCAAAAATCAAAACTGCGATGCATTAGTGGTGATATTATTAGAGTTGCATGTGACCTACACTTTATACTACGTTGGTTTTGGTATTGCCAGTCTGAGAAACAGAGTGGAAGATTATTTTTCTTAGCTATTCAACTTTCTATCCTACAATCTACTAAACAAAACTTTCTCAGCTGTGAATCTCAGCTAGAAGTAATGTAATTCACAGGCATTTATTTACTTTGGTTCAGTTCACATTGAAATGTATATGGGATACTTCTATTGTATAAAAATCTCTATTTTTTAAGAAATAAATAAAAATATAATTATGTGTTAAGCTCAGATTTTTAAAGAAAATGTCCTGATTATCACAGCCTAAATGGTTGTCTCTGATCTGCCAATATACTGATGTATCTTTGCAAATTCAGGCTTTGGGTCTGACTGCAATACACATTGTAAAAGATGTCCAATCCTGAAAACTTCGTTAAAACTGAGATAAGAGACAGAAGCAGTCACTAGAGGGAGACAATGTAATGTCATAGAACACCATTTAGAGAAAACTTTTTACTTAGGGAATTTTTAAAAAGCTCCATAATCTGTACCTGTGAGTGTCATGGGTTAACTTGCTGGTATTACCTTGCCTAGTGAACTACAGGATAATGGTGATTTTTGCCTATGTTGGAAGTAGAGGATAGATATTCCAGAAAAAAAGAACCAGCCTACCCACTTTTCTGTGATGAGATGTATTCAGGTTTAAAATGCCTTTTCTGAGAGCATGAAACAAAAGTCTGTTGTAGTCTTTGTACCTGTGTATCCATTGCATGACTAAAACCCCAACCACCTGAGGTGATGAATCCTTGAGTTCTGCACTCTGAGACTCTGAATGATCTGAAATGTCCTGACATGATTGTTCATTTAACCACAAAGAAATTAAAGGCCCTGATACACATTTTCCTAACCACTACTGACTTTTGTCCTATGAAGTACTTAGTGTTTAAGAATTTATTTTTTTTAAAGTGATGGAAAAGATTTCTCAGAAATGAACTTCTAGGATTTATGAGAAAATATGGAAACATGATGAGGCAGTGCTAGGAATGTATTTGTTACAGTTTGGATTTAGAATATATTCAGTTTTAAGTTTTAGACAGTTCAGTTTTAGACAAGAAAGTTAACAAATTCTGAAGTTCTGATGGGCATATTCCTTTTGGTAAAAATACTCATCATAGTTCATCAAAATTAACTAATCTCAGTAGTTGTTCCTCTTCTTCATTCTCACTTTTTTCCTTTAGTTCTGTTTCTTCCCTTTCCACATTCTTCTTTGCTTATGCTGCCTGTGTCAGAATCATCGATGACCTAAGGTTTAGCCTTCTGTGTGTGTCTGACTATGGACCCACCAGGTGATTTTGACAAAAGGTGCTAAGAGAGGGGCAGCACAAATGTTTACAATTTCACAAACAGCTTTATCATAACTAAGACCTGGATATACAGCATAAAGGATTCTTTGCCAGGAGTACTCAGGTCAGTGAAGTTAACAGGTTTCGTGCTAAGCTGAGAAAATTCAGGCAAAACACTGAGTGAAGACTGGCAGGAAAATAGTGGTTCTGGATAGGGACTGCAAAAGGACTGAAGATACTGCTGCCTTGGGGACCTATTTGCACTCTTTCAATGGTTTTTTTTTCAATATGGGAAATTGATACTAGCTTGCCTGTGCTGAATTAGCAATATTCTTCCATGAGATAATTGTTTATGCTAATCTAATCACCATTATTAACTTATAACAATATTCACACTGGAGGCTACCTGGTGTAGCTATTTCCATTTTAATAATAACTAAAAAGATACAAAACTTGTTTTGGTAGCACCTAGAAGTAGGCAAAATCAATACCCAATGCAAATGGCCCAATGTAAAAAAATTGTAAAACAGATGCTTTACCACTCTATTACTCAAGTCTCATCATCTGTAATTACGGAGCAAATGCTTTCTCCCAAAGCCCACTTTCAATCTTTCAGACCCCTCCCGAGAAAAAACTAATGCATAATCAGCTTTTAACGAATTTGTGTTCACTTTCTTCAGGGGAAAAAATAATTCTACTTACTCCTGTTTCTGCCACTTG
Source organism: Nycticryphes semicollaris (assembly GCA_013400055.1). Classification (NCBI taxonomy): domain Eukaryota; kingdom Metazoa; phylum Chordata; class Aves; order Charadriiformes; family Rostratulidae; genus Nycticryphes; species Nycticryphes semicollaris. Next base: position 468,207 of record VXBJ01004947.1, read on the forward strand.
TGACAAATCTGAAGATGTCCTGTGCGTGCTAGCTCTGCTGGTAAGCATCCAGTGACAAGTAACAGCTGCCCTCAAGTGAGACACAGAATGTTTGCTGTTTTCTTTTACCAAAATCAGAGGTTTAGTTTTGTTGTTAAAACTTTAAGAAAAAAAAAATCCCTCTCCTCAATCCTTTTATCTGCTTAAATCTTATGCAAATGACAAAGGTAATTAAGTAAATTACAGACAGTGAAAACTGATGTACTCATTTACTCAGGGCTGAAAATGAGGGGAATGAATATTCAAAGCAGTGTGATGTATGCCTGCATGGAAAAGATTTCAGCCAAACTGACTTAACTGTTTACCGGCAGCGTCTCTGAACTGAATCTTGTTTTTTATGAGCAACAAGGTCCCTTGCCAACTTCTTCTCATGTGCCAACTTCTTCTCATGAACTATCAAAAGAAATCTTTTGCAACCAGAAGAAACAGTGAACCACAAGCTCCTACCTTTCAGCAGACACTAAATCCTGCACACATCAGTCCCCCTCCTTCTAAATTCAGAGGATGTGGACAGCTTCTGTAGTAATGAATAGCATTTCTTGTGGAAACCTAATTTCTGCTAAATTGGGTTTAGCTGCACTTCACTTCTTCTTCCACCCCAGGCATTACGTATTCTTAACATATATTAAAAAAAAAAGAAAATCAGAAGAAAGAGGACAATTCAGAAACCCTACAGCTGGGATGCTTTAGTGTTTTTTCACCTAATCGCTATCTCTTGTCACAATACACAACATCTTTCTTAGTTTGAGAGATGCTGTGACACTGCCTTTGACGGAAGGGTCAATTCACCTGCCTGATCCTACACAAAGAGCATTCGGGATTTATGATGACGGATGTGGTATTCAAAGAGGCAAGGTCAGCTAAGCCATGAGGGAGCTGTATACTCTTGAAACAGTATGGATTGAAAACCCTCTGCAAACAGATCTTTTTTTATCTCAGAGGAAGGGTCTGTCGCTTTTTTCTCCTTGTGCTCTGATTTTGGTTTTGCCTGAGGGAAGAAGTGAAGAGTAGGCTGCTGAATTATTTCAACTGACTGGTTTCCATGTCTTTAGAGCTGCTTGAACAGGGTTCTGTGCCATTACCAGGACTCTGCCTGTATGTATTATAAACCACAGATTCTTTGGATGGCAAAGTAGGTGAGATTTGGGTGAGAATTTGTGTGATTTTCCTTTAACTGCATAAACTATCTGTCCAGATTGCTGTTCAGGTCCGCAGAGGTACAGCAGGTGGACTCTATTCCCATTTCCATCCCTTTAAAACCCTCTCTGCAAGGGTCCTTCTCTGGCATGGTAAAATTGTATTTACAGATATAATTTCAGTGTATATTTCAGAGTAACCTTAATGAATTTATTTGCATTCTGACTATTATATCAGGCACTTCAAAATACTGTTAATGACTCTGATAAGTAGCAAAGAAAATGCATGACTTATACTCTCTTGCTACTCCTAACTGAATTCAGGGTGTCATCTACAGATAAAAACTGCTGCCAACACAGTCCTTCTGTATAATATAGTAGAGATCTTTATGCTGACAATCTTCTTTGCATCTCATGTTAATTCTAGCTTTTTATTATTTATGAATGTCATTCACATATTACTGTACATGCAGTCTCTGGAAATGCATTAGTGTTGGAAATATCTATATTGCTGTAATTTATGGAATAATCCTTTTATTTTCCATTAGGTGTTATTTGAACAAAATGTCACAAGAAACTTCTATATCCCTGTTGCAAACTGCAAAATACTTTTATTTGGAAGTGTTCATCCAAAACTCCATGCTACCAAACACTAATTCCTAAACAGTCTGCTTTTCTTCTTATCACAATATTTTTTCCACTGTCATTACAATGAATATGTATATTCTTGCCGTAATTAGCATTATATTAACATAACTTCATACCTTTGCTGCTAATGCTCTGAATACCATAGTCAGAATAGCTGTTCTCACCAACAGGTAATTCGTGTTACACTGCTTTGTTGAAAAATGTTGCACTCAGACTGGTGTTGGACTACTTCTAGATTATTAAAATTAGGCACTTATCTGTCTTTTCACCTGCTCTGTTTAGAATTGTTTGTAAAATCCAGGCTGCTTCTTTTCTTCTGTAGATTTTTCTTAGTATGAAATTAAAAGCAACAAACCAGAGTCTGCATTCTTTTCTGCAGTTTCTCCTGCCCTCTGCTGGATGCCGTGTTAGAACAGCTCCAGGAGTTTATTGTCATTATTTTGTGTTTGGTCAAGGTGAATAATTTATCCTCCTCTTTCTGCTTCTCAAGTGAATATTACTATTTATGCCTTCTCTCTCAGGCAGTAATTTGTATCTGTGCAAAGGAAAAACAAAAAAATTATACCTACTGTTTTATTTAACAGGAAAAAATAAAGTAGATAAGGGTTTTTAGGTTTCAGCTCTGGCACACCTCTTTCTCATACTTCAGCTTAAGTGTGTGGGCTTTCTGACTCCAGTTTAAATATAGGGGTACCATGAGGTTAAATGCAGTATGTTTGCTGTCCACTTGATTATGGAATACTGGACTGGCTCTCTGGAAGTCATCTGGTCCAAGCCCCTGCTTGAAGCAGGTCCAAAAATGTTGTTGTACCCAGTGGAGTTTTGAGTACCTCCTGGGATGGAGACACCACCACCCTTCTGGTCACCTGTTCCAGTGTCTGACCACCCTCACGGTGAAAATGTCCTCTGATCATTATCCACAAGCTCTCAATTGGCTCATCACCTTGCCACCCATTTGCATAAGAGCAAAAGCCTTCCCCACTGCCTTCTTGGCTTGTCTTTCCTGAAGAGCCTATACCCACCTATGCAGCACTCCTGTCATGTAAGCGATCTCACCACGTATGTCCCAGCTCTGCAACTGTGCGCAGGCCTCTAATTTCTCCTCTTTGTTTCCCCCGCAGCATGTATTTGTCTACAGGCACTTGAAATGGACCCCATCACTCTGCATTCACAGAGAAGTTCAAGACTCTCCCTGTTGTGCTGTCACTTCCCCATGGCTTCCTGTGCCTTTAGTGCTCTATAGGTTATGGGAAACTTTCCCCAGCTTACACAGTTTCAAGCTGTCCTCACTAGGTCTGAAGTCTGCTAAAGACACTCTTGCCACACTTTATCAGGTGGATCTTGCCCCTGCTTCGAAGTCGTTGCTCCTCCAAAACGACCGCATGTGTGCAGAAGCCAAAATCCTGTCTGTAACACCAGCCATGTACTAAGTGTTGATCCACTGAAGGTGGATCACCCACTCCTGCCTAAACCTTTCCATCTCACTGGAAGGACTGAGAACGCCACTTGTGCTCCCTCCCATGCCATACTGCTAATTACTGCTGATAAAAATCCAGGGTTTTTCAAAAGCCCATTATGCCATATCCTTGACCAAGTCATGTATGTATACTCTGTCCTAAAGAGGCTGGGCTCTAAAAACAGAAAAAAGCTGTAACACTAGTGGCAAATTTCATAAGCATCAGCAAAGACAACAGTACATTAAACATGATCTTAATTTGTGACATGCCTTTGAAGCTATGCTACATGCTGAGAATGCTGACACCATGTAAGTGGCATGTTCTGTGCCCGTATCTGCAATGCTCTGCATAAAAAAATGAACCGGCAATCTCTCTCAGATAGAGAATCCAAACCAAAAGCCAGTAAAAACATATCTAGTCATGTCACTGACATAAACTATCATGGTAAGAAAGTTTTAAACAGCAAAAGAGAAGAATTCCCATGTTTAATTTTTTAATGTATTTTCAGCTCTCTTGAAAGATTCCTTAACTAGAACTCTCAGTGAAATCTCCTGTTTACTCTCATGTCATGCACACACTTGACAATACAAAGTCAAAATTTCTTTCTGTGACTCATTATTGTAGTCAAGCCTAAACAAAAGCATCAGTTCTAATTATGACAGGTATGGTGTTTGCTGCTGAAAGGTCTTTTGCTTATTTGCATTTCTATTGAAGCCACTGGTGAGGATGCTATATATTTAATTAACTTTCTACTGTTCATTTTCATACATGTGAACATAATTACTTCAATTTGGACTAAGCCTATACCTACAGAATGTCCTAAAACATTACTTGTCTCATGACTTTCCTTCATCACAATAAACTTTAGCCTGTAATCTGTATATTCTTCCCTACTGTGCTGTTATTTCTCTTTAATTTTGCTTATGCTTGGAGGTGTTCGGGGTTACAAAATAAAATAGTCCTGTCACTAAGCAACTTCCTTCTAACCTGGTAGGTACACACAAATAAGACAGGATACAATGAGGACCAGACTGGGTTATGATTCTCATCTCGGTGGATTAGTAAAAGCTATTACGGCCTTCCTAGGAATTATTTTGGATTTCCACATGTTAAAGTAGAATCTGATCAGGAATATTTTCATAGCCCAAGCAATCCCATATGCTGCTCACACCTCAATGGCAAAAGATTCACTGTATTCACAAATGTGAAAAAAAGATGGCAGCTTTGATTTAAGATTAGAGAATTTAGGCTATCAGGAGATAAATGAAAAATGAAGCGAGGTGCTTTCCATATAGGCAGAAGACAAGATGACACTAGACACACATGGAAAACTTCTAGCAGTGAGGACACCAGAGGTACACTGTAACACGCCGGGGCAAACTAGAGCAACTGAAAAAAAGTAGCATTTTCAAGATTTCTAGAAAACTTTAGCATTCAAACCCATACAAACCGGGTGAAAGATTCCTCATAGCCTTCTCAAAAGGAGGCCGCTACTGCAGGATCACAGTTACACAAACGTAACCCTCTTTAAAAAAGCCCGGGGTGGAGCTAGGAAATTATAGACTAGTTTGACCTTGGTGGTAGGCAAGATCCTAAAGATATTAATAAGAGATGAGATCACAAGGAACACAGACTGGGCAAAGTGATTAAAGGACATAATCTACTTGGATTTCAAAAAGGTATTTGACATAAAACTGCAAAGCAGATTAATGCACAACGGTAGCAAGCATAACATAGGAGGTGTCATTCTTGAATGAATAACGAGAAGCACAAATATACCAATACTATCTGCAACTGCACTCTCATAGATAGTACGTTAACAAGTCAGATTCATTTGACATATAAGTTGCAGACCTACACACATTAAGGCTTATTTGCTGTTCTATGGCTGCTAGTGTCGTAAAGATACAGTGGACATACTTTCCTCTCAGTTACACTAGTGAAGTCAGTAGAGTTGCTTAAGGTGTACAATGGCAGGATAGACTGGAATCTACCCTAGGTCATTCGCCTTTGCTTAGTGGGTATGTTTCCCACATTATTTTGTTAGAACTACCTTTATTAGTTGTTCCTCCCCCACACCCAGTATATTGGATCAAGTTTTTACTTTAGTGTCTCATCGATACAGGTGGATTGCTTGCTCACAGCGATTTACCTCAGTGGGTCCTGAAGGCTATATATATTCAATATTAGGTATTATGTTTTCCTGTCAAACTAATTATTTTGATTTGTCAGTAATACTTTGGATTTACAACAGTGTAGATGAGAGAAGTATTTCACTCTTCCACAGCACTAAGAACTTCGATGGTCACTTTCAGGAACTTGGTTCTGTATCCTTTGTACATTTATATCAATATAAATCCAGGGCAAAACAGAGAAAGCTGTTCCACTTGTATAAAATACCTAGCACTGAAAGGATTAAATGCATACATTGAGCCACATTGTCTGAAAAGTCAATTGCATCAATTGCAGCAAGAAAGATTTTGGCTTATGTAGTTTTCTTTACTGCTGATCCCTTGTAATGCCGAAAGGAAGTTCCAGCCATTTACAAGCTGACGTATATAAAATGCCAACCCACTGGGACATTGTAAGTCTCCTTTGGAAACCTTGTCATCATCAACAGCTCAGGTTAATGTCGGCAACTGCTGTGATAATAGTTCCGAACAGTCATTCCGTTTCCCAAGTGTAAAGTTGAAACAGCAAGATAAAGTGGCTGCTTACACTCGAGTTGTTACTTCAGTTGGTTATATTTATCTCATTACTGCTGGAGAGTTTGGCAGTTCAGTGAAGCATCGTGATGAACCGAAGCTAGTGTTAGCAGGGAAGCCAGCTCTGTTCCAGATTTGTCATGTGGATGTGACACCATGCACGGTGGACTGCAATATCAATGAAAGAATCACAGCTGATCACTGCAGATTCTGACCCTAACAACAACCACACATCCACAACCTAAAGTCTCCCTACAGCAAGAGGCCACCACACTGCATACTTCTGGAACTAGGAGAGGCTGCTGGCAGGAAAAGGTCCAGAAGCATGTATACCAAGGTAGCGATGAATCTCTAAGACCAGCTGGGTAACTGAGAAGGAAATTTGACTCAAATCTGTTGACAGCCGTGCAGTCACAGTGCCATTCAGATGTGTTGTGTTGGAAGTTTGGTTTATTTTGGTGGGGGTGATGTTGCACCAAAACACGATCTGAATTTGGTTTTGGACTCTACCAGAAGTTTTATCAGCACTTGACAGTAAAAAAATTCTATTAAATTCTCTCTACATCATAAATGTCACACAAACCCAGTCCTCTGATTTAGCAAAGCTGCACAACCTGCATTGGAAAACTGCACACTTCAGCTCTTCACGTTTGTCTTTTTGCTAATGGTGCTCCCCTTTTGTTGGATCTCTCTCAGCTGAGCATTTCATACACTCCTTCCCAAAAGGAAGAGAAAGCCAAAGAAACTATGTACTGATCCTGGTTGTCGATGCCACAAATTTCTTGTAAAACTTGTCAGAGGCAGCCTTAGGGCTTACAGTTTATGACTCCTTTCTTGTGGATGAAACATACTATAAAAAAGAATGTCATCTTTTATTTTAAATTATGTCTCCAGTCTCTCTCTTTGTCAGAATAGTCACAAGCTATTAGAAATCAAAAGAATGGAATCTAACTGCCAAGAGACACTCGGAGATGACAAACAAACAAAGCCCAATCTTTCCTCCCTACAAACATTTAAAATCTCCAAGAGAGAGGTCTCTCACACAATATATTGGAGGCTGGTATATCAGCCTCTTCCTTTTCACTGGAAGCCTGGGTAATTTCTTGGCTACTGATTCTCTCAGACCTCCTGAACACCTCCTTGCCTAACACTTCGAGTTTCTGGTAGATTAGAAAGAACATGGAAAGAAACATGTGTCTAGGAAGTAATGTGACAGAGGAAGTTAGAATAAATGTAATTGATACCTAAGGATACAATTGCTATGCTACACAATCTAATGGAAGAGAAAACTAAATTTACAGATTTCCTAAAACAGAGAGAAAATGACCACTGGACAAAGAATTGGCACAAAATTTATCTACTATGTTCTATCCTAAGACAGAAAAATTTAATAAAGCAAGAAGAATAAGGTTTACTGAAATGACACATGAGTATCAAAGGCATGGGGAATCATCTTGCATACCAGGAGCTGGCACAGAGCATAAAACATTTTGGGGGGGTCATGGCTGGAACAAATTTGTTTTCCTATTCATAAATGGCTGTCTTTCCTCTTCTGGGCAACACAGGTCACTCGAATGAGCTATCAAAATTACAATCCAAAGTGATTTTTGACCCCATCACAAACACATTTTACATTAGTGCCAAGCTCTGCTGAGTTTTATTTCTTCATACACAGACTCTGAATTTTATGCAGTTGTGACTTTAAACTCTTGAGCTTTTTGGCCTGGAGCAAGCAGACCCAGTCAACTCTAGAATTCAGACAGCACAGAGACAGCATGAAATTACTTATGCCCACCTTATTCTCTGCTGGAGCCCCACACCAGGACAAATACAGAAAATGGCCCATCATTCTACATGAATTAGAACTACTGAACCAAGCTAATGTTCACTTAGGAAATACGTTCCAAGAATATTTCTGTTAAAACAGTCAGATGGCAACAATGTAAATATGTTAACACATGAACTACTTTTTCTTTTTATGCATTCCTCTTACAATTTTATCAGAAAATGGGTGCTAATCTCTAAATAGCTGATTTATAAAAAAACTTTTTTTTTTCATGAAAATTACCAAACTGCATTTTTTTCATGTAGTGCTTACACGCACATTAGAAAACACTAGCTAGTCATTACTTACACCTACATTAGAAAACACTAGCTAGTCGCTACTTAGAAGTCCATTCCACTGAAGCAAACCTGCACTCTTTTGGATTTATGCAGCACCTTGGCAATAAAATTACCACAGCTTACTAGAGGAAGAAAGGGTAAGTTTTTTTCAAAGAACATACAGAAGCCTGTGTTGGGGAAAACTGAAGTGTCAATATTCTGTGTGTTCTGTAAAGCTGTGGAAAAAGATGCACCCAGCTAACAGATCCCCCTTGTCCCCATGGATGCTTGCTTCCTTTTGCTAGGAAGTAATGACCATGGAATTACTCCCTTTTGGTGTGCTATCTATAGACTGAAGGCTGTGTTGCTGCACTGGAGGTTTAGCCCTGAGGGCAGTGTGTTTTCTAAGTTCTATATGGGATTTCAGTGAGCAAAGGGTACTCAAATAAAGCTATGAATCTCCCTGAATCTTTGTGTTTAGTCTTGTGACTAATCGAGCATCTCTCAAAATGAAGGCAACTGAGGGAAGGCAGTACCAACTAGGCATGCAAATTAAATTGTTACAAAGATATGCGTTGAACAACTTTAGATAAAATAAATCACATTACTATGAAAAATTATAGGCTGTACAATTACACAGACTAAAGATGCTTCTAATTATCCAGTGTTAATTATCTACTTAAATTACTTCGGGGTGGATGAATGAATAGGAGATCTGTTAGCAACTACATCTCTGGTGTTTAGTGTTCAGGAAGCAATAGCAGTATATGAGTGCAATCCTCTGTTTTAAATGAACACTTGGAGAGCAAAACAAAGGTGTACTGGCAAAATCACATGCAAAAAAAAAATTAAACTTCCTCATAATTGCTAGGCCAAATTCAGGACTTGGCGACATGTATTACGAATGCTCTGGTGTCACCCAAGATGCAAAGATGTAACCAAGGAAGGTACTTTTCACACTATTTAAAGAAAAAACATCCTGTGTAGTTATTTTTGCCAGTGCTGAATGGATATGAAATGCCCAGAGTGCCCCCTACACACACGTTGATCCTGTTCTTCACCATTACAAATTATGAGATGTGGTACAATGTAGTAAGCGCTCATATGCAATCACATGACAGCATAGAGACCCTTTTGCAGCTGGTAGACATCAACATTAATAAGCCATTACATTTATCTTAGGAATAGTTGCAGAACAGAGAGAATTGGGATCTAACAAAACTTAGTGAGATGCTAAGACCTTGAGGAAATCAGCAAGAACTGTGGGGGAACAAAAGTTTGTATGGGAGTGGGGATTTCTGTACCATGGCAGTAGCGTAACATAGAAAACATTAAGGGTCAAAGATAAGAAAGATGAAGACATAATTCAGGCAAAACCCAAGAGTTTGGAGGAAGTTATTTATGAGTACCTGAAGAAGATATTCGACTACCATTTCAGTTTTAATTACAAAGCTCAGCCTGTAAACACTTACCTAAAGCAAGCCAACAAAGCGTTCATTTCAGTTAGGATGCCAGGTTACCATAGTCCATGCATGATTGCAAAAGGGCAGTGATGTAAACATACCAAATTACAGATTTTCTTGGTCTTAGGCTACATGGAATCAAACTTCAAGCAATTTAGCCTCTGGTAACCTTGATCTGGAAATAAACTGTTTTTAATGAGTATATTGCTCGTTTAAGATATACCCCTTTTATTTTCAGGGTTAGCAACCTGCCGTAGTAAAATCTAGCTAAGGCTCTCAGCTTACACTGACACCTGAGAGGACTGAAATGGAAACACAAATTGACACGATGGGTTTCTCTGATGTCTGGGGATCCTGTCATTAACAACTGAAAACACAGCAATGAAAATTTGCACATTGTCATAATTCATAGAAGTGAAAGCCCAGAAAAAAAAAAGAAATACTTGGAGAAAGATATGCATGTTCAGTTCTCTTTCAACTATTATGTCTTCCGCTTGGTTTTCTTCTCAGATAGTAAGAGTTTGAGCCAACTCAGGGGTGAATCTTCCAGCTTAAAACTTCCAGGTTTAAATGTTATCCTTAAAAACATAAAAATAAAACCAGCTGTGATAAGTTTAAGAGTTAATTTCTGTACATTATATACTTTTTCTAGAGTTACTAGAAAAATAAAAATAAACAATGTTGGTCCCATTTGATTACAGTCCCAAAATCGGCCTCATCCTTCAACCAAACCAAACGAAACAACAAATCACACAGCTTCTGCAAGTCCTTGCAAGCTTATTGACTTCAGTAACATTTTTGTCTGGGTAAAGCTGCAGGGCTGACAGAATTCAATAGCGCAAACTCACTCCTGGAACGATACCAGCTCTCATCTATGTACACCTTGGCAGACACATCTTCTGGCTGAAAGACTGCAATGAGATAGGAAATAGAAGCGGTAAAATTCAGCCTCCCTTATGCTGATGGCTCCCAGAAGATTTATGGCGTTGCTAAGAAAGGCGCAGGGCCAGGAGTCCTGCAAGCCCTCCACTCCAGGGATACGAGTGAAGTTTTGTCTATGCTTTGGAGCTGGCTGCCTTCCCATGCAAACGATGCATAAGGATTAGCTTCTGTGCCAAAGTAAGCACAAATAATTTTGCCTTGACTTGAATGTTAACAAGTAGCAGACCCTCTGTATGTGAGGTTTGAAAGGTAATTTTAAAAAGCAGCTATTTCTTTAAACTTCACTGTGCTTTCTAATTACTGTGAAACCGAATGGTTTTCACTTGAAACCAGACACAATACAGCCTGATAACTTGGGGTGACAATTTTGGAGTAAGGTCCCTGTTTCCAAGGATGAATAGTATCATTCCAGCTATTATATTGCTGAAGGTACATTTTCAAAGGCATATGTGGACTCTGAAATGTTTTCTTGCAGACAAAGTAGATGAATAAGGAACTTTTCCATACCTGTAGCACAGTCTTCATTGGCAGTGCCTTCAGCCACTGTCTGATGTGAAAAAAGTAACCCATGTCAGGAATATGCTCTAGTGTTTTATTGCAATAAAGGATCGTGTGGCTCCCTTGTGGCGATGTAAACTAAAAATAGCCAGCTATCTGTTTGGAAATGAGTAAGTATCTCACTTTACACATAACTGAAACTATGCATGAAGAAAAGGGAGAGGTTGAAAGAAATGATTCTTTGTAGTGGCACTATCATTAATGACAAGTGAAATATTTACCCTAATTTGTTCACTGTTTCACTTAATTCCCTGGTATTATTTCTCTAAAATACAGAGTATTCCCTTTCTCTTCTCCATTAATGTCAATAATTTTCTTTTCTTTTTTTTTTAAACTTGCATTCACCGTGTTTACTACTGTGTTGGCAGAGGCTTTGACACAAAGGAAAATACATTTCTTGAAAAGGAAATTCCATTTCTCCCACGAAGCGCTGCACATCAGATTAAAGGGTTATTCAAAAGGTATTAGTTCCCTCAGTTATGTCTCTCTAATACTCAGCATTCATCTTTTTTTTTTCCTCTTCTTTTTTTTTCCCTTCCCCACCAGAGCTCTGCTTAGCTTTTCAAACTACTGGCATGCACCTACTCTAAATTTGCCTGGTCAAACAACTCAGGAGAATTGCTACAATTCTCTTTCTTTTGCTTGCTCTTATTCCTGCAGTACGTGACAGAAGGTTAATCAGAGCCTGTTTCCTTGCCCTGCTAATCCATGTAGAGAAAAATATACAAGGCTGGACTGTGACAGCCTTGGCTAGTATAGAAAGTATGTATCTAAGCTATGCATTTTAGAATAGTTGTGCAATTCTGTAAAATTCAAGTCACAAAAACAGTAGCAATAAGTTATTTCTTGTCTTCAGATAATCTACTTTTCATTAATGAGAAAAATGGTGGGCAAAGTTGAGGAGCGCTTAGTTGTAGAGAGAGGGGAAGGGAATCTTTATTACAAGTTTCTCAGTGAAAGACTTTCCCATTGACCATCTGGAATTTTCTAAAAATGGTCTTATTCAATGTCCGTCTAATTCCACCTGGTGACAGCAGCATTTGTTTCCAGTTTTCATATGCTTTATATTAGGTCCTGTAACTAGCTTTTCCCAAACACCCAGAGGTCTGTGCATCAAAACAGAATTATAAGGTACTTGATGCTGTGTGCCTTGATTCATTAATTACTTTTAAGTTATTAGCAAGGAATATGTAGCAGCAAGCAAATGGTCTTCAGCAGAAAGACAGAAGTAAGGAGAAACTATGATGTATTTTTTGCATCAGTTGTCTTCACGTTTCACTTCAGCTGGGGTAAACTGCATTGGAAGTGTTGGAAACACTTGCTGCTATTGACCCCCTGCATCAGGTGGAAAGAAGCGACAACACTTTTCAGGTAGCTGGAGATGAAAGAAGTCCCACTTGGAAACTAACACGACTCAGCAAGCAAGCTTACTAACAGCTCCACACATGGCCTGGTACAACTTTGACAAATGGAAGTTCTGTGCCCCCAGCTCTACAGGAGACACGTTTGTAAGTGACTCTGCACAATCATGTTGTTGCATACAATAGTCCATAGTGCCAAGGCTGCAGACATAGTATCACAAGCACAGAGGTCATATTGTTCTCATTCCCTGAGAACCACCAACACTGTCTCGTGTTCTGCCACGACCTTAGATTATCATTAGACATTTACAATATTCACAGATGTCACAGGCTGCTGGGAGTTCAGCACTTTAATGGTTATTGCCCTGAGGTGGGAGATGGGAACAGAGAACATAGTCACAGATCTCTTCAGGTTTAAGTGTTAGCTTCTCAAGAACTGAGGGGACTATTTCAATGAAGTGTTGCAGCACATGCTGGGATTTAAAAAACATCTTAGCCTCCTTTCCTGAACCACCAGTGCTCTTCAAGAACGCCACACTTGCCCTACAAGTGCTGTTGCTGACTTACAGAACTATTCTGGCTGGAAGGTGTTATGCAGTACTAGCAAAATAATCATAAACTGGAAATCAATGATCAAGGTATTTTAAACTATTCAATTACAGAAGTTTATCTTCAAGCTTCCTTTCAAGGTCCAAGAAGGTATATGCTTTGCCCAGTGACTTAAAAACCCTCCGTTACTACTTACCAACACATGCAGGTCATAATTTACATTAACCTCTGGCTACTAACACAGTCTATGTGCTATGACACCACTGCAGTCTGTGTGCAGACGTCTCCACAAGACCACTGGTTGTTGTGTAGCTGGGAACGCTCACGTTAATTTTTATCTATCTACCTGAAAACAGCAACAGGAGTAATGCAGCTTCAGCAGCACACACTTCATCACTGAGTACCTAAACCTACAGAAAACCCTGCATATATACATATATATATATGTGAAGTTTGAGAACCCTCGCTAAACCCTATCGTGCTACATTTTAATGACAGTTAAATTGCATGCTAGTTAGATTAAACTTGGTTTGGTTATGCCCCATCATCGGTAGCATGAAGACGTTGTAAGCCCCAGCTCAATAGACTGAATGTTTTCTGTGCATCCTATGCCCTACTAAAGCAGTCCAGCTGCTGACCAAAAGTATTTCAGTAGAGCTGAAACCAACCATTCCATTATCGGGCTGTAAAATACAAGCAAAACAATCACAGAATGAGATATATTGTATTTTAGTTAATGAGTAGGAAACCCCACAAGCTTCATGTAAATATTTAGGTTTTATTCATATCCTGCAGCATGGTTGCCACTTTCTGCAGTATTACAGAGCAAGGCTTGAAAATAATTTTCTATTATACTTGTGTATCTTTCCAGGAATATAAAAACAGATATGAAAAGGAAGTATTTGCATCACAGACAAAACACACTGCTCCTCCCCCCTGGAAGAAACCACGTAGCTCTAATGCCCTTGACATCTCTCTTGCCCAACAGGTATGGGTAGAAAAGCCATAGAGAAAGAATGTAAGAAACTTTTGATCCCCAGGCAGTAGTGCTTTCTATACGTTGCACAGAACTCATGCATTCTCATGAGGATGAGTATTTCCTTTCTACAGATTGAGTTTTTCTGATCCAATCGTTCTGACTGCTCTTATTAGTAACAGTACCTGACGTGACATGGTGATCTGCTATCTGCCCATACTCCTGTTCACAGGATAAGCCGGCACTGAGCAACGACTGGGCCACTGACAGTATGTGATGATGAGTTCAGACAAGCAGTCAGTACAACTCAAAAGTACTATCTCCCTTTCAAATGTCACATGTCAAGGAAAAAATATGGGAACTGGAAATACCACCCTTCTCACAAAAAGGTTACTTTCATCTTGAATGGACTGAAAACCACCAAATCATTCTAAATTAAGAAAAGCACAAGAGCTCTTCTATTATGATAATCTACAAATGTTTCTCTTTTATTCCGAAGAATTTCAAAATCCTTTACCAGCAATTTTACAATTCATATACTTACCAGCCTAGATGTATCTAGATAACACATGTAAGTTGTAAATGGTAAAACGGACTTACACCACAGTCATTGTGCCCACTGCGGAAGTACAGCCACACCTAAGATAAAAGAAGACAGCTAATTTTATAGAATACAGTAGTCCCACACAATAGTGCTGGCACAGAAGGAGCAAATTACATCATTCATTTAAATTCCTGCAACCACAGCCAAACTCTAGGTATTCAGAAACTGGAACTGACCAGGGCACCAAAGTTAACTGCAATGAAAAGTACTCCCAAAGGAATTAATTATACATATTACCCAATATGGTAAACATGGTCTTCGTGTCATTTTACAAAAAAAAAAAAAAAGCATACTCATTAAGGCATGTATGGAAGCATGTCTTTTCACTTCTCACCCCTTTCAAATGATCCAAAAATGCCTACGCCACTACACTTACTTTATGTATCGTTACAGGTTTGATTCACCAGCCTTTCAGCACCAAGTAGCTCTAGTGACCACGACTACTCCAGGACACAGCAGTTAAGAAGACTCTGCAGAGGAACACTTGAAACTTTTCTGAAGTTTTTAAGCGTGCTCACAGAGAACCAGTATTTCTGTAGAATCTAGGTCTTCCAAGTCTCAGGCTAGAGATCTGTAAAGCAGCAAATTTAATTGTGAAAATTGCAGAGAAAATCAGGGATTGCTCTACAGCTTCTCTTCAAGAAGAGTGAAAGCCAACTAAAAGGCGCACGCTGGCACTAGCTCTACTGCTTTTCATGGTGTCTGTGTTGTACTCTGTGTCGAAAGGCCATGCTTGAATGACTGCAGAGCTCCATCCCCACTCACAGAACTTGAGCATGCAAAGGCACACCTTGAAAACTTCCTCGTGCCTATACAGCTGTGATCACAGTGCTGTACGTCTAAAGGTGAGAACATCAGACACAGAAAAGACAGTAAGGGGAAGGATAATGCCTTCTCGTTTACTGGACGTGTATGTGCACATTTACACCTACACCAACAGGTTCCCCAAACCGTGTCAGGTAGCCCTTCAGAGGGTATTAACAAGTGACAGTTGCTTAGATCTGTACTTCTTGAAGCAGGAAAGACTCCACCTTAAGACAAAGTAATAACATTTTTTGACTGCTCTTATGAATTTTTCCCATCTTCTCAGAGGTTTATTTGGACTTCTCAACTTTGCTATTGCTGTGTTTACTCTTAAGTTCCAAGATAACTTCATTTTGAACTCAACTTCTTGATCCACGATCCCTGTTAAAACAATAAACATTTTATACTGCTCTCTCAAGAGTTATCCAGCTGACACAAATTTGAAATGGAAAAATGACCAGGGTACCTAGTAGAGTCAAACAAACTTTACTACAAAAGGAAAAGTACACAGTGATGCATAAGTCCAAAAACTTCTGACTATATTTGGAATCTAGTAGATGAATCGTGCTCTAAAAATTGTTTTTAGGGCATAGAATTCACCTTAAGATGAGAAAAGACTGAGTATACATTCCCTAAAAATGCAATGAGAGAAAACTGAGGTGGTTTTACTGACCAACAAAATACAGGATTTATTAAAGAACAGCTAGACAGTTTGAGAAGTTTATAAACTGACATATGAGGACTGAAACTTCCTACTCAATTCTGTAGACAATTAAAATTGTTGTAGAAAGGATACCCTTCACTGTGAACTCTGGTTCTATGGGCTAAATAACTTTACCTAGACCCCTAACTCTGTAACTTCTTGTACACAAGTAAACTAGCAGGAGAGTCATCAGGATCTAACACTAACACAAGGTATTATTAGAGGCCTATAAATTAATCTGCTTAAACTTCATCCCAAGGTTAATTTCCTTCCATATATGGAAAATTATATGAAAATATGGGACCTCCTTACTCTAAAAAAACAGTCTTGGCTTTTTTATAATGATGTTAATTACTTCAATTACACAAAGACCAAAAAATGTGACTTCTTTTTGTGACTAAAACCTATGACCAACTGAGTCATACTGTATTCTACTTTATGCATCATCAAATAAAGCCATTAGGCATATTCCAGTGACAGACTACACATTACTGACCATAGCGTAGCAAGGAGAAAGAACCCTGTTTGACTTTGTAGATTCAAGACTTGGTTTACAGTGCTTACATTGAAAAATTACTCTTTTTGATTTGTAAATAGAACTAACTCAGTATAGGAACCATTCAGAAAGAAAACATATGGAATGCTAGAGGGCCATTTTATCAAGATACTTTTTCTGGCTGAAACTCTTAGGCCCAAACATGCAGAAAATTGCTTTCTTCCAAAATAGGAAAATGGGTCTCTTAGATTGCTGTTCATAAAGAGGAAAAGGGAGCAGAAATAACTACATTTTTGTTCTGCTTAAAAATGAATGTAGTATAGAATTTAAATCCCAACCTGAAGCCTTTCAAAGATGTGCAGTAATAACTGCCATAAGTATTAAATTTTAAAAAAATCACACAAAACCCAAGGGCATTTTCATCTAGAAGTTATTACAGAACTGAATTTAACAATTCTACTTTGAGTCACTGTCTGAGCTGCAAGTATCAAGGTCTAGTTTTTAAACTTTTCATTGCATATATTGCATTTTTTAAAATATAGGAAAAAAAAAACAGTGATGTATTTCAGAGCCCTGCCTGATACACTGGTTCTCACACAGCTGTCTTAAAGAACTGCTCTGATTACTCAGTGCCAGCTCTCCTTGTTTCCAGCTGCTAAATCCCATTAGAAGCAGCTAAAAATACATGAAATACTTTCC
The DNA here is from genome assembly GCA_013400055.1 of Nycticryphes semicollaris. Taxonomy (NCBI): domain Eukaryota; kingdom Metazoa; phylum Chordata; class Aves; order Charadriiformes; family Rostratulidae; genus Nycticryphes; species Nycticryphes semicollaris. The sequence continues at coordinate 485,450 of VXBJ01004947.1, forward strand.
TAATATTACTTTTCCATATAATCAATTGTTGTAGCTGTCATATGCATAAGAGGACACAGAAGAACTGGATCAGCAGTAAAACAACCTCCTTTCAGAAATGTGTTCAGTGAAGCTACAACACACACAATGTGATTTCTGGGGTAATCAGGCACCTAGTACCCATAAGGATTTTTTTCTTGAACTCTTGAGCAGAGCACTGGCTCTGATATGATTAATTGTTAAGCTTCCAGGCTGATTAATTTGCCAGTTGCAAAATCCTGCTTTCAAATCTATGGCTAGCTAAGGGCAGATGAAAAAATGCAAAGTCTCTGCAATTTCTGTTGGAACAATCCTGCCGTGAAAGTGGGACGGTTGCAGATAAATCAGGCAATTGCTAGCTGATAGTCTTCCATTGCAGTTCATTGCAGAGAAGCATCATTTCCAAATAAAAATAAAGGATCAGTTGATGCTGAACTGAAATGGAGCAATGGAGCTCACTTACATGATGCTACAGCGGCTAAGACACCCCGGAGCTGTAGTACAGGGAGTTTAGAGAGAGGCTGAGAAACAGTAAAGTGTGACTTGGACATTGATTTGAAAGATCTGGAAGCAACAAATAACAGGATGAGTTAGGACAGTAGGCTAGACAACACAAAATATGCTGAACAAGCCAGGGCCAGCATGTGCAATCCAGGGCAGAGAGACTCTCAAGAGCTACACAAAGGGATGTTTCTAACGTTTTAAGAAAGTGAGAGATGAGTTAGAACCACTGGAACCTACTCACTTGGTGCAAAAGCATGCATTTATATTTGGAAATCATGGATTTTTGTTGAGGAATGTGCACTTCAGCATCTTAATATTAATTCCAACCATAGGATAAGAATCAGGCTCTGTTAGATAACAGTACTGTTGCACTGAGATCCTGTTTACTTCTGTTTTTGCATCTTGCCTCTCCAGAAATGCTAGTCAGGCTTGACTTGTTCCTGATGTAGGAATTAGAACACAGGAATTCCTTAATTATCTTCACACAATCTCGGACACAGAAGCCAAGGCCTCCACATACGGAAGATGACGTGGAGAGGCACTAATGGCAATACAAGACACATGCCCTCTCCTTTCACCCCTTCACCCAGATCTCTAACAGAGAGAAACAGAAGGAACTCTGCATTTGCTCTGATTAATTTCTTTGCAACGGTGCTTCTGTGGCTCTGATGAACAGTGCTAAGAAAAAAAGATCTATGTAAGACAGATGCTAGCTAAACAAGGAAAAACATTTGAACACAAGAAGAAATGAGAAACACAAATCACAGTCTGTTATCATTCAGGTGGAGATGCTTTAAACCAGTTTACACAGGCACACGAGCAGAAGAATGTAATCTCAAATTAAAGGCCCAGTCTGTGGATGAAAACTCAGTGTACACCCACTAAACCATCTGCAGGTCTCTGCACCAACAGGAAGATTTCAGCCTCAGTTGACGTAATGAAAAGTCCATGTTGGATCAATCTGTATCATCACAACTGCCTGAAGTCTATCCTGCAAGCAGAGAGACACAAAAACATTACTTGGGATGGCATGGCACAGAACGATGGGAGCTTACAGTAGGAGCACAGCACACAGGCATTTTTATGCCAATTGCTATCCCCTGCTACATATGTAAGAACTATGCTGTAGATGTTGTGTCCACACACCTTACTGTTACTGTATTTGGAAAACAACACCCCAAAATTTCGATAACCGCCTAACCGTGCTCAGAAAGAGCCTTCTCTCAAGGGAGAAGCCCTTACACAGGGAATGCCATCTGGCACCTGCTGTCTCTGCCTCCCTGGCCCCGGCTGCCCGCTTGCCCCAGGCAGGCCCCGCCAGCACGGCGGAGCTGCGCAGCCCCACGGCGTGGGGGCTGCCATAGACACCTGACCTCTTCCTCCCCTCCCCTCGGCTATTAGCGCGCCATACACGGCCTGCTTCCCCCCACCCCCCCAAACGCCCTACCGCCCGCAGGCTGGGCCAGACGCCCTCCAGCCAGCCGAAGCCCGCTCCGGGAAACCTTTATTTAAACGAGCTGGGGAACCAGTCGCGGTATGAAGGCGGGGTAGCGGGGGAAGGGTAGGAAAGGAATACGAGGAAATCCCATGCCAACCGCCCGCCGCCTCCCCCCGTGGCCGCTGCTTACCGCGCCCGTT
>VXBJ01004947.1:488340-568774 GCA_013400055.1 Nycticryphes semicollaris
TATATATATATATATATAATAATTACAGGTGTAAGAGCTGCTACTTCTTCAACATGTTGACTGCTGTATGATGATGATGCTGTTGTGATTTGGTTCTGGAAATAGAAAGCCCCCAGAGGTAGCAAGGCCTTAGTTATGCTCTGTCCAGAGTCTTGTCTTCGGGTCAGATTTAAGATCTTATCACTTGTTTGTATTGGCTGTTGGGAAGAATAGCTTGGGTTTTCTTTTGGTGTGTTTTTTAATTTAGGTGATATTGTGGAAGGATACTACTCTTATTTATGGCTTGATGCTGTTCCAGTGCTAGTGTTTGACTGTGCAGTTGGTCTGTTTTCCCTTTCATTCAAACCTGACTTGTAGTATGTTGGCTGGTCTTTCCATTGCCTTAGCAAGAAGAAGACAAGGAGAGGGAAAGCAATTGCTTAGATGCTTTATATGTAACTGTACTTTGGATTTTGGTAGATATTCCCTGTCAGCAGAAAAAAAATAATAATAGAATGGCCCAGCATACCACACTAGAAGGTAATGGGAAAAGGTAAAGCAAGACACCATGTTCTGATAAATATGCATAAAATAAGTTTTGGTGGTAACTAATTTGAAGATGCTATTACTACTCTTTTAATATATTTATAGCTAATGAATACAGGAAATACTAGTTAAAGTAATTAACTAAAAAGTTATTTGTAGTGGTTTTATGATTACTTCTATAATAATTACATCTCAAGATTTTTCAGCTTAATGTTGTGTAGCTTTTCTTTTCCCCCCTTCCATTCAAAATAAATACAGAGAGTGGATAGGCCAACCCATCCTGCCTGATGTATTGATAGGTGTCTTAATTTTACTGCTGGTGTTCACTCTTAAAAAATTCAATAGTAATTGTATATAAGCTTGTGTTCTGTAACAGGTCCACTTGGCCAGCTCTTTTAAAGGGCTTAGTATAAAAAAAATCCTTAAAACTTACAGGTAAAGCCTGTATGGTCAAAAGTCAGTATCTGTTTTGATAGCTTTAATTTAGTTTTCCAGATCTGTGAGAAGAGCAGTATCTTCTTCTGTCCCTTTTCAATTACATTTTCAGTTAACATATTTCATGTAAAAGAAGAAATGTTAAATTCATTTCCTCTTAGTAGTGAGAGAGGAACAGGATTCTTAAAAATAAAGTATTTCACAACATTTGTTAAAGCCCGCCCTTTGTCCTGTCTCGTGAATGATGTCAGTTAATAGCAGCACTCCGAAGAATGCTATAACAGCCTATATTAATGTATATATAGACTGCCTTAGTTCATCCATAAAATTACTAGGGTATAAAATTTTACACACATTAGTAAAGGATAACAAAATCAGCTTTTAATTCTTCCTTTAACCTTGAATATTTTGCTTTAGGTACCGTGAGTTGGGTAAGTGTGGTGGATACTTACTAAGAACCTATACTTTTATGTTGTGTTTTTACCTGGCTTGCATCATAACCTTTACTTTAAGTCAGATAAATGTGAAGAGAGTTTTGTGAGATCTGTGTCCATTCTTTCTTCTTGTTTCCTGGATGTCATCAAAGCTCATTTTCCCTTCCGTTAGCCATCATTTTGAGGAATACAAGATAAGTTGAATAGGTGTGAAAACGTGTCGTCTTTTCCACCCAACTTTGGCGATAAGTCTATGTTGATATCTGTCCATTGAGTTGCAGAGAAGTAATTCTAAATGGTCATCCGTTGAAGTCATCCAAGAGAACACATTAATGTATTTCCTAAGGTTATCCGGTAGTAACATGTCTCTTTCTGTCCCCTCTCAAAAATTCTGTAGATGTTACTTTTTTGGTTGCACTGGTCTGTAGATGCTTTCTCCAAACTTTAGACCTGTGATGATTCATTTTGTATGTATTTTTAAATAGCGTAAGTAGCCTCAAAGTATGACCTGCAAAAGAATCCTAGGTTAGGGCCAGAGTTATGTGTTCCTTTACATACTGCAGTACACAATAAACATGAAACTTAGGAATGTGTTTTTGTGAACTTTTTTCTAAGAGCTACATCTTCAAGCGGGATGATAGATCACATCTTCTGCAGCCGCAATGTTTTAGCAAAATCACTACCAATACAAGCAAAAGCCTTTGATTTACTTCTTTGACACCAAAGATATTTTACCTATGAGCCAAACATTGAGTAAATTATTAAATCTAGTAAATTTTAGATAATGTCAAGTCTATCATGTATGCTTAGTCATCAAACTCAACAGTGCTATGACACACTTTGCTCCAGGAGTGTCTGTATGATGCTCTTCTTCTCACTGCTATGAGCTGAAGTAGGTGCAGTGCCTGATGTTTATGTACCTGTGTGTGCATTTATAAATGTAAGTAAAGGTATTTTCAGTGAAAAAGCTATTTTTATTATATGGTACACTTAAAAGGCAGGTGGCAGATGGAGAGTGAAACTAAGAGCGAGTTTATACAAAGCCTCAAACTTCTTCATAAGCACCTTTTGGACTAGTTTTGACTGCAAATGTTTCATGTTACAGGGTACAAATGTCTGTGACTTGTGGTTTTGCAATATTTCTTCCTGTTCCTGTTGCTGTCTTTACTGAAACAAAAAAAAATTAAGCTAAACTGGAAATTGGGGCTGTCTAGTGCAGTAGACTGATACTAGGGTATTACTCAAATCCCTGCCAAACTTTTCTGGTATCATCTGTCTCGTTTGCAAGCTGGCACTATCCTTCAGTTATCTGTAGAATGTAAATTTTCTGTAGACTGTTACTTTTGAATGGACATGGTAGACTAAAATATTGTCAGAAGGGTGATAATAGCTGTCTCGTTCTTGTGAAAGATCAGGAATCGTTGAGATTGAATGTGTGGTGATGTCATTGTGCCACAATGACATCAATGTGTGAAGCATTATTTCTAAATGGAAAGATGAGAATTTTGAAATACTTGTTTAGACTCACCCATGCAAGCGTCGAAGGTGTTGGTTGAAAACATTTCTAGAATAGATTCTTGTAATTTTTCAAACTGTAAAGAATTAGTCAAAGTTGTCCTTTGAAAGGCTTTAAAATTGTGAATATGCTAGTATTGCTATGCAAATTTGTCTCTCCAGCTTCACAAATGATGTAAATCTGACCTGACAGCGTGAATGGTTCTGTGGCACTGAGTATCCCTTCTGAGTATCTCTTACTCTGTGGAGTTGGTCAGCGACTTCTGTGCTGTGTCAGTCAGTGCTTAAGAGGTGGCACTGCGGTGTTGGCATACAAGAGACTCATGTGCACAGCCACCAGAAAAGACATCGCTGAAGCCTTTTTATTGACACGAGAAGCTGAAATTCGCCTGGCAAAATTTGGTGTGTAACCAGATGTGGCAAAGTTACAGTGTTGCTAGTAAATTATACAGGTCAAGATGGGCAGTGAGTTCTTAATGTTTGGGTTTTTTCTTTTTCTCATTTTGAAGATTAAATTATATTAGGCAGATCACACAGTCTTCCAGTTTAATGTCAGAGTGGAACTGGCAATCAACCCCATTGATTACTGCGTTGAATGTTTCTTGCTGTTCAAGTACTGTTTCATAAAAGCCAGCAGAGCACTATAGTGTAAACGTGAAAAATGTCATCTCTGTTAAGGTCATATACAGCTTTGTGTTCTCAAGAAGTATGAGGTCTTGAGTTCCAGGTGGCTTTGTTTTATTCGGGGTTTGAATTTAAAGTGGTATTTTAAAAGCATCTTCAATGTTTTACCAGGTTTTGTGCTAACCTACCTCTATTGTAAGGAAAATTACTTCTCCTTTTGCAATTTTCTGAGGGTTGTATGAGGCAGAATGGCTTCGTAAGCAAACAGTAAAGCTACAGAATAGAGATAAAGGTTGTTCTGCTATATTAGTGTTCAGTAACCTGACTGTCATAGCTTCAGTACAGATGTTTTCCTATCTGCATGTGGGCTTGCTGGTGGATAATTAAGCATGTTTTCTTAAAAACTCCTTTTGGCAGATTATGTTCAATCAATCATGTTTCACATGCAAGACATACAGGGAAATACTTGCTTTCAAAAGAAATTGCATATTAACTAAAGTGTATATTAATTTGAAAAGTGGATCAATTTCTATAAAACCATGGCTGATCTAGGATTACTTTTAGAAAAACGTTCTCATACTATAAGTATTTGTCTCAGATGCTGTGGCAGAAAAACAATTGGATACTTTTCTAATATGTATTCAGTGTTGACTGTTTCTTAGCAGATTTGATAACAAGATCCATAACACTGCTAGTATTTTAATCTTGTTGAAGCATTAAGCTTCCATTTTTCCCTTCCTTGGTTACGTTTTGATGTAATTTGCCCTGAAGTCTCATCTGTGTGAACAATTCGTACTAGTTTACTGACTGAAAATAGCTGGCGAAAGGCTTGTTTTGTTCCCTGTATGTCATAGTATTTGTCATGTTGGTATAAATCCTCAAGTCTAATTCTTTTTGTTCTGTTGGGAGTTTGTACACTTTGGCTTCACTCAAGCTGTAGACATTTATTCCCAGCGCTTGAAAGAGCTATGGGTTTGTTTTCTTTGTTTTTTTGGCATTGGACATGGGATCAATAATAGTTCAGAGCACGTAGAGGGGGTTGGTCGTTTTTCGTTGCTGGGTTGTGGGGGTTTTTTGATTGTTTGGTTGTCTTTTTACCTGGATATTGTGCTAGTTATGAAAGGAATGTAAAATTTGGTTTTCATGTTGATGTTCCGGAAGATCAGCTTGCAGAAGTAGTAAGTTAGGCACCAGTTCTTTTGAGGAGAATTGCTGTTGAAATGTGTCTGCCTTTCTTTACTGAAATTCTTAAGGTTATCTTGACTGAAGAGTAATTCCCACTGTAACCCTGCTAACGTCAGATCAGAAATAACATGTTCAGATGTGGCAAAGTGTTAATTTGGTACAATTTCACTGTTGCTTCGTATTTGCTGAAAAAAATGTTAATAGGATAAATTTCTACTAGTAAGCACTTGTACATCAACTATTATCTTCCTGCTGCTGACTTGAAGGTGGTAAAAACTTATTTTCTGGGTAAATCTACTGAAATGTCTAATGAAGTATGTTCTTGCTTGGTACAAATGAAGTTTTAGCTGTTAGGTGATCTGGTAGTGTACCAATGTGACTTCAGTAATCTTGGAATTGGCAAGTGTTGTAACTGAACTCAGAACACTTATATGAAATTATATTGTAAAAGATACATTTTTGTCAGTGCTTTTGTAGATTAGCATGGGTTTTGCAACTCATTAGTAAGTTTCAAATGGACAGCATGGTGTAACAGTTATGTTAGTCTGGGTCTCTGCTTCATTTCCTGCTATTAGGAAAGCATTGTGAAAACGTGGTTATAAAAGTTTGCCTGCTGTTCCTTTTTCATGAACATCAGTGTTTTATACAGGTATTTCAAAACAGATACCACTGTTGGCCTGTAAATACTTCATGTATTGTGAGCTTATGAGCTTTTGAATAATTGGATCATATATGCAGTTTTGTATTTTGACTCGCTTCTATACTGAAGATGTTTGTCTTCAGTGTGTACCACTTTCTGTAGCAGGTAGAGACAGTGAGGTAAGTCCCTGTTCACATCCATCTTCCTTCTGTGTTGGTTTGAGCTTACTAGCATTTTTTGGTACCAAACGTATTTCAAGATAGCCATAGTAAAAGAATATCCAATTTAAAGGAAGAAGAGACAGAAGCGGAAAGCAGTTTCTACCCTGTCTGTTGCAGCACAATTAAGTTTATAAATGGCAGAATGTAGACCCTCCTAAATGAAATCTGTCTCTTTAATTTTGAAGCACTTTCTCTAGATACAGTAGACACTTCTTTTGCTTTAAAGAAAGTTAGAGTCAAGTCAATGTTCTACCTGCCAATCCTTTTCTAGATTTGGGAGTTGAGGTAAATGAGGCTGAAGGTAGGTAGCCTTGGGCATAAGAGGGACCTAAGTAAGGGCAGGTTTTTTGAATTGTCTTTAGAACTGGTATTGTACCATATTAAAAAAAAAAAAAAAAAAGAGGGAGAGAAATGGTCAACAAGTCACCAAAGCCTTGAAATAGAATTCATCTAGGAATAAGGGGTCTGTGCAAAGGAGATGAATTAGTGGCTTCCTTCAACGACAACCATATTTTTCCAAAGAGGAAGAAACTTGCTCTCAGCAACTTTGTATGGCAGGTATTGATTTCCTAGTACCATTAACAGGATGACATTTTCCTATGGTAATGTGGACATTGAGGGATCTTCACTGATCTCTCCTGTTGTTACTCATTGAGGCACTAGTACCAACAACACAGACGTTGCTGGTACTATGACAAACAGTGCTTCTATTTCTGGAGGAACACTCAGTCACTTGAAAGCTGCTTTTCCCTAACTGAGACCACTTTCTGTAAAAGTTGAAACAAAAATGCGTGACAGGTCTTCTAAGAGCATATGTTACCCAAGATGTGATGAGGGCACAGAGGCAGCAGCTTGTGTTCTTTGGCTTTTAGCTACACACACAGTTCAGTTCTGGGCTTTTAATTTTCAGAAGTCCTGTTGCAATTTGTTCTTATGTACATCTGTTAGTGAGAGGTCAAAGCATAGCATTAGTGGACAGGTGTCTTCGGTCTGATGGGGGATTCCACTCCTAGAAACAACAGAAAAGATGGAGGAAGAGCTCCTACTCCTCTCGCCTTTAAGCAGAATTTTCTTTTTGAGCAGATATGGATTCCTTTACTCTTCTGGTGGTTGGGGGAAGTGGAGAAAAATTTTATTGCCTGTCTTGAGCTTGCTGAAGCATTTCCTGTGGGGATTGCTGTTCACAGACTTAGTATCTCCAAGAACTGCACGAAAAGGAAGTGGTGCTAGGGAACTGTCAGAAAAGGATCAAAAGAAGTTTGACTATTCTTCAGTGAATTCAGATTAAAAACACCCACAAAGCCAAACAACAAAAACCCCAGTCCTTTTCTGTGTTGTTTGGTTTTGTGTTGGTTGGGTGGGTTTTTTTCCTCCTGTTGATTCCTATTAAAATCTAAGTCATAGATCATTGTTCATCTTTCTGTAAAGAAGTCTAAAGAATTCTCTTAATGTCTGTTTCTCTTGTTTTTTGAAAGGTCAAAAAGGTAAGGGTTTCATAAGTACTTAGAGTGCTAGGAGAAGACCTGGGAGGAGGAGCAAAAAAAGGTTTGAGTATTTTTCTTTGGTTTATAGTCTTTCATTCAAGGAGGAAAACAGTAGTTAGGACACTAACATTTTAGTATCTCTTGTTCTTATGTTTTTATTATGCAATAGAACACAGATTCCAGAAACTACAGACGTGTCTTACGGTAAAAGTTGTGCTCTCATGACAGTGGCAAATTTCTGCTTTGTGTCTACTCTGAGCATAACCATTGGTCTACTATATCCACTTGTTCATTCACAGAGTATTTGGATTTAAGCTTTGTCAGTAGCAGTTTGTTGTAAAGGTTGCTGATGCTTTGAATTAGTGCCTAACTGCTACACTCTGAACTGAGCATGTTTATAAATGTTTTTTTGCTACTATTTGTTGTATTGCCATCAATAAAAATGAAACTAATTATGGTACAGGCTATTTAGTCGGTTCAGAAGATGGAAACTCTACATGCTTAGGAGGCATGCATTTAGACTTCTTAGACCTTTTTTTTGTTTGCTTTCCCTGAGTCTTGCCACTTTTATGCTTTTAACTACAGTTGTTTTTCTTGGGGTTCTTGTTCTCTTTTATTTTTCCAGCAAGTGTATGGTATACGTAAACTTGTAGGGCAAGTTATTTCTCCATATAGTAGAAATTGTGAATTATGTAAACCTATTCCATAATCATAAATAATCTCAATTTCTACTCAACTATAAGAAATGTCAACCAATCGGAAAAAGATAACGTTTCAGATTATTTGTTCATGAGTAGCAATGCTGCTATGTTACGTGGTATGAACATCTTAGTTGCCTGTTTACCTGATAGTAGGTATAGCATGACAGAATGCTACTAGAAGACTATCCAGTAGACAGGTATTCTACAAAAATATTTGCTACATCTCCTGCAGTATTTGGGAAGAATTAAGGTGATTATTTCAGGAATATGTGCATAAAAGGCAGTAAAATAATTGTATTGCAATTGTATTAAGCAGTATTTAACTAGGGTTTCTCGAATGGTTAATTACAATGCTAGCTATGAAAAACAATGCTTAAATATTAAATGACTTTACTATGGTGTAAACCTCAAAACTGAGTTGCAGTAGGTTACTATTATGCATATAAGTTACAGATAGTCAAAGATAGGTAACTTCTGAATACATTAATGTAATTGTCAAACTTTCTGCTGAGTAACTTTCTAGAAGGGGTGTGTGAGGATTTCAAACTTTGTTTTAAGTGTTTGATTTAATTCTTTCGTGACACTAGATTAAACTTATCACTTCTGTGCATCTCATATTAAAGTACTAACATTTTTCAAGCACACTATAGGTATTTTGCATGGTTTGCCCTGCTGTGTGAATTATCTTCTCTGCTTTGTGATTATTCTTGTTTGCTAATCCCAGCAATTCATTCACAACTAATCTGGATTGATAGTTTTGGCATTTTTTTTTTTTTTTTTGTGGTGAAGGCTCAGCACTCTTCCTGATTCTTTCAAATAAAAAAGAAAATGAAGACTTGGAAAGGCAGGTTTTCAGGGAAGCTGAGAAGAGTCAACTCCACTCCAAGGTGAAGGTTCCTGCCTTGCTTGAATGTATATCGTTTGGATTTTGCAGGGGTACTGATTTAACCTTGAAAATAAGGCTTGTAGAAACGTTACCTGTTTTTCTTTTGTGGTTAAAACTCTTAAGTCTGACTAAGCAGAACTATTGGGCACATAGTTGGTTGCAACTATGGGGTGCTTGTGTGTCCCAGAAGGAAATTTGGCTGGAATCAAAGATTTAGAACTTAAGACTATCCCATTATGAAAGTACTTGAATTTGTAATAGTCTTTTCTGTCTTACCTTAAGGTAAGGTCTGATTTTTGCAGTCTTCCTGGTGATTTCATGACTGTTTTGATCCAGGACTTCTAGGCCAAGCTGAATGGGGCTTGCTGGTCTAGTGGAAGATGGCCCTGCCCATGGCATGGGGGTTGGAACTACATGTTGTTTAAGGTCCCTTTCAACCCCAACCATTCAGTGATTCTGTGATTTAGTCTCTCATCCCTGGCCACCTGCTTCTGTCTTGTTTTGTATTTGATTATGACACTAGATTTCATGGGGTTTTGAGGTGAATCGGGGAGCTGATCTAGATGGAGCTGGTATTTAGGGTTTACAAATGAAAGTTCAGTTTTAATAATGTTTAGTTCGCCACATGGGTGCTCAACATTTGTGCTAGTGCACTGGTAGGAGCAAGCATTCAAAGGAAAGGAGAAGCAAATTCTTTTTTTCAGAATTATTGTATTTTGCTGGTTTAGAGCGCTTATGAAACAGTCAGGTGAGACTTCCTATGTGATAGTTTCCTCTTGTGGAAACTCTCAGAGTTAGTGCTATAGCTAAGCACTTTATGCTGATAACTATGCCCCAGGACAAAAAGACTTTTTTCCTGCAGAACTTACTTCATGAAGTTAAAGGGGTTTTGTGCCTAATGCTCACTTGTTTCAATTTTTAATGTTTTTCAGAGTTCAACAACAATAGCAAAGCCCCGTCTCTCTGGGATTGTTGTTGTTTGTTTCATGTTCTCAATTGTGACACCGTATGCTAGAGAAAAAAGTTGGGTGTACATGGTATTGACAAGTTGGGTGTACATGGTGTGTTCTTTGATGTAAATAAGTAATCAATACTACAGTGTTTGAACTTGTAACTTAAATGTATGCCTTCTTTTCTTTGTGTGCAGTTTCTGCTTATTCTGGAATCAGTTCAGTTGATTTAGCATGTATAACTACATAAAGGAAGTCTTTACTCTTACACATACTTGGTAAATTTGTTTATTAAACGGGTATTGTCTCATTGGAAGAGTATTTTGTCGGTGTCCAGTTAATTTACTTTTCAAATATGTAGTTAGTTGCTCTTCAGAGTGTGTGGTTGGGTGTGGAAGCCTAACAAATTATCAGAATAATAAGGATCCTGTGTTTGAGCAAGTATATGGAGAGTTGAATGTCCAGTTTCTTTTTCAAATTCATGTGAAAATTATTTTCAGTTAACTTGAAAATTAGACAAAATATATAATAAGATAATTGAATTAAGACTAACTTCCCAGATTAAGCTGTTTATACAATAATGGAGATCTCAATAATCATTAATAATCAATCTCAAATTATACAATAATGGTCATCTCAAATCATATGGAGGTAATATAACCTGACAGCCTTCTACGATGTCATGGCTGGATGGATAGACGAGGGGAGGGAGTTGGATATTGTCTACCTAAACTTGAAAGCAAGTGCTACCTTGACTTGTGCAAGATGAGCGTCTGCAGCTGACAATAGGTGTAATTCACTTCATGGCAGTGCCTGCTGCAGAGCATCCTTAGCCTCGCCTGGCTGGACACACACAGCAGATGCAGCACTACAGAGTGCTGTGTGAAGTGCACGCGTTTCCAAGCCTGCCCACATGCAACCACCAGCAGCTGATTGCAATTCTTTAGCTCTGAAACTTAACTGTGCCATTACACACGCTGCCATTTCCACAGCATCCTCCTAGGCAAGCTTAGGAAGTGTGGGTTAGATGAGTGGACAGTGAGGTGGATTGAAAACTGGCTGAAAGACAGAGTTTAGAGGGTTATGATCAGCGTCACAGAATCCAGTTGGAGGTCTGTAACAAGTGGGGTTCCCCAAGGGTCAGTACTGGGTCCAGCCCTCTTCAATATTTTCATCAGTGACCTGGATGAAGGGATGGAAGTTTGCTGATGATACAAAACTGGGAGGAGTGGCTGACACACCAGAAGGCTGTGCTGCCATGCATTGAGANGTCTGGAGAAGACTGAGGGGGGATCTGATCAAGGCCTATAAATACTTAAAGGGTGGGTGTCAAGAGGATGGAGCCAATCTTTTTTAAGTGATGCCCAGTAACAGGACAAGAGGAAATGGGCATAAACTTGAACATAGGGAGTTCTATCTGAACACGAAGAGGAACTTCTTTACTGCGAGGGTGACAGAGCACTGGAACAGGCTGCCCAGAGAGGTGGTGGAGTCTCTGTCTCTGGAGGCATTCAAAACCCACCTGGGCATGTTCCTGTGCAACCTGCTCTAGGTGGACTTACTTTGGCATTCTGTGATTCTGTGAGAATTAGTGGGTCTCGAGTATCCATGGTCTTGTTTATAGCCTGAATGGAGACTTGGAAGAAAAGTTTGCTAGAGTGCTATACTGTTATGTAAATCTGGTAACTGAGGATTCATTTGATTGTGGTTCTCAGGTAAGTACTGCTTTGAAAAAGATTCCACCCTTTTTTCACCAAGAAAACCCCCAAACTTTAAACAGTACTGAATTTGATTTACTATAACGGAAAACTGGTGATGTGAAATAGTTGTTAGGGTAAGAATGAATGACTTCTGTGTTATAAGGGTTCTTAAAGAGGTAAATTATCTTTCTTTTCTAAACCTAATGATGAATCAAAGGAACAGGCATCTTTCAGAGGTATCAAGATACTTAATTTGCATGTTTCTCCAGCAACGGGAAGGAACAGGAGAATCTGCATGTGATCTGTAGTCTAACTGAACTATTAGACTGTCTGTTACAGTATTCTCTGCTCATCTGGCCATTCAGGTGTCAAAAAACCAAGTTTTAAATACACAGTCCGACTTAGCAGAATTTTTCTTATGTGCTTATTCATAGTGTTTTAGAAATATGTTTATGTCTAGTTTTCAGGTAGGTTTGAATTCTGTTTCAAAATAAAGTACCAGTGTGTTACTGTCCAGAAGGGTAGTGTTGCATTCCATCCTGTAGGTAAAGAATGATACAGAGGGAAAAAACCCAAGACGTATCCTTCTGAATAAGATTTGTGCTTTAGCAGCGCAGCAAATGGCAAAGATTTTAATCTCCTTCCCTCTCTTCAGTCTCCTCTTAAAAGCAGAGAAAACCCAAAGCATACACTTGAGTCCAAGTCATGCAAATGCTTAGAGCAGTTGTTTGTTTGTGTTTAATGCTTGTGAGAATTCTGAAGAAGTCGCTGGGCTGTTTGGTTAAACAGAGTGTGACTACTCACACTATGATTTCAGAATCAAGGCATCGGACTGCAATATTATCTTAATGTATTTTTGCTTTTGGTTCTGAAAGGTACAAATCTGTCACTTTGTGCTGCTTGTGTCTAGGGCAGAGTCTATCTGTCAGTTACTCATGTCAGGGGAATGCTCTGGTGGTAGTCTGTTTGGCTGGTGTGGGGATGCCTGGGAATTATTTTAAACATTAGATTTTTTTTACTGTCTAACCTCCTGTTGTATATAAGACTGCATTTGATTTGTGGGGAGAGGCATGACCTTGATTTTTTCCCTCGTGTGCTCTCCGCAAATTATGTACTTTTAAGTCACCAGAGAGTTAGACCAGAAGATCTGTGTTTCAGATTGAAATGTTTAGTGTCTAAATGAAAAACTGAGCACATTTCATATTGTTACTATCTACAAAAATGTATGGACACTGCTACTGTTTTAACAGTAAAGAAATTGGGAGATTGGTTAACGAACTAACTTAATACCACATCTCCTCCTTTGCCGCAGTATCTAAGCAAAGAAACCACTGTACCACATCAGGTGAAAGACTTCTAAGTTGTAGCTTGCATCTGCAACCACTCAGACTATTGGATGGATGTCTGTTGCATTCTTCCCTTCTTGTGAGGGTGAATAGCATTGAGCACAGCACAAAAGCTAGAGCAATTTTAGTGTAAAGAATGTTTTGAGCAGTTCTTTTGCTACTGCTTTACCAAGTTATTCACAAGACATCATATAGCCTATAAGAATAAAGAGGTCTGTTAAAACAAAAAAAGGACCGTACTTTTTGTGCCTTTTTATTTTTTTTCCTTTTAAAGCAGGATTATGAAGATAGCTTCCTAAAAGGGAAATGAAATCAGAGCAGTTTCTCCTACCAACCTTAGTGGAGTATCCTACCAACCTTAGTGAAGTACAGTTAGGCAGATCAGTTTGGAAACAATCTGCCTCATACATACACATTATTGCTTTACGTGTTTAACAT
Source organism: Nycticryphes semicollaris (assembly GCA_013400055.1). Taxonomy (NCBI): domain Eukaryota; kingdom Metazoa; phylum Chordata; class Aves; order Charadriiformes; family Rostratulidae; genus Nycticryphes; species Nycticryphes semicollaris. Next base: position 501,425 of record VXBJ01004947.1, read on the forward strand.
TCTTCTAAATGTAAGTTAAACATGCATATTTGCCATATAAAATAAAAACAAGTTATTTCTAAAACTGAAATTGTGAATACAAACTTTTGTATGAAATGCTTTGAAAAGCCAAACAGTACTTATTCCTGCAAGTTTCAGAAAGTATGCTTCTTTCATTTTGTCTCATATTCAGATTCATAGATTATTTCTTTTCTGTAGCTGTACCTGATGAAAGTGAAATTTGCTTGTCACTTCACCGTCAGACAGATGTGCAGTAGCGACTAGTAGTAAAGTACTTCTTTCCTATTAATTTTTACACTGTAAGCCTGATTTTAAAGCCACAGAGTTCTTCAACATGTTCCTGCTGTAGCTTGTGATCACAGGCTCTGTGAGCTCAGGCTCTAGCTCCATCATTACAAAATTGGTTGTCTTATACTCAGCTGTATGTAAAAAGTCATGCATGCTCCAGCCAGGAATTGCATTAATCTCATCTCTTAGGTCTGAAATTTTCTGGCCTGGTACCAGACCAACAAAATTAAACAAATCTTATGACTGGTGACCTGAATACTGACAACCTGCTTTTGCCTACACTGTCATTGAGCAACCAAGGTGTCAGGATGACAAACAATTTTCCATAACTGCCCAAAATAATGACTGAAAGCTTCTGGGGGAGAGGTAAAGCATGGTCTTTAGAATCGGTTCATGCTGTTATTATATAGCTATGAGTGACCTCAGAATGATTGTAATTCATAAAGCTTATAGTTTAATGTTAAATTGTTAGAAAAATCAGTTTCCAATTCTGTCTTCTGCCCAGCACACGCAGAAAAATTGAAAATGATTTGGTAATGTGAAATGGAAATTAATATCATTTGTGGAAAAGTTCATTGCTGGTGGCTGCCTTTTTACTGCTGCTATCTGTAGTTTCTCAGCCTGCTCTCTGGTGTTAAAACACCTGATTTGGTGCAAGGCTCTATGTAAGGAAGAGGACACTCTAAAGCTTTTATCAAGTAAAGCTGTTGGATATTGTTCAAATCCTTTGAAGCTGTACAAGAATTTTGGCAGAAATGCATCAGTACCTTTTAGGATGAACAATTGTATTCATATTCTGGTCTTTCCATTATCTGTTTTGGCTTCTCCTACTTCTGGCCCGAGATTAGGGAACAAGTGGATCTGAAATATCTAGACTTCCTCATGTTGATTCGCCATTGAAGCAATTCCACAGACTGGGCAGCTACAGCTTTATCTGAGTGTCAGTTGTTTAAACATTACGTTGTACTACAAAGGTTCTCTCTGCAACAGGTATAACACAGACCTTGCTCAGGGAAAGCAGGAAACTCATGGCTCTCCTTCCACCAGACTTTTTTTTGTATACTATTAGTATTCTTCATAGAGAAGGCTGAAGCCACAATGAAAACATTTTAAAATGTCTACATTTGTATGGTATGTAAGACACGTCTTCCCAGAAAATCAGTCTGGGGTTAAGCCGAGATAAAATTTTTCATCTTAAAACAATTTTAATAGAAAATGAACATGGCCTTAAAAGAAAACTAACTATGTTGCAGAAACAAAAATCTAAGTTTAAGACACTCTTCCCTCTCTGGCCCCAAAAGCAAAATCAGAAAGGAAAACAAGAAAGAAAGAAAAAGTTCAATCTAGTGTTTATATGACATCTATATATACACATATATATACATACATACACATACCTCTGTGTGTATGTATTTGTTGTGGGCATGTGATGTTTTTATTTTAAGATATCTTTTCTATTTTCCTAGAAAATTGGGTACATAGTTCCTCAACTATGGCTTACACTCAAGCATCCATGAGAGTACATCTATGATTATAGATAGCCTCAATGTATCAGTAAATTATATTGGAATAAACTTACCTAGATAAAATAAATATGACTAGTGTTATGCATAACCTTTTAATATGACCTCTCTTTGTGACACCCCTATGGGTGGGTATTCATGCAAAGACTTGTCAGATGATATCTCAAAATAAGCAAGGTTCATGTTACAGTTCCTTATCTTAAAAAATTCTCCTGGAATGATAGGACAGGCATAGTGCATAACTTGTCCACCGTATTTTTTAGCAATTAGTCGTGTCAAAGCAATTTCTACAGTCAGGCCACCAAAGCTTAATTCAAAACTTCAAAAATGGAAGTTGATATTTTCTAGTTTTGAGGGAGTACGTGGTTCATATTTCTCTGTGCTTTTTATGATCTTCTTCATTGCTCTGTATTGACTCTTGTCTGTTCCTTGTTTTTTTCTGTCTATTCTCTCCTTTTTTGTTATTTTTTGTTCCTGTTTATATGTGCTTGTCCACTTCCCTCCTCTGTTTCCTCCTTGTAGAGTCACATCCTCCATTAGAATGTGTTTGCTGGGGATGCTGAAATTAGGTTTTCTTATTCCCTTGCTCAACTCCATTTCTTCCTAATCTTAGTTTAAGGTGGCCAAATGGAGGAGAGGCTAGCAGTAGTCATGCCTGAAACTGTTGCATTGGTGTTCCTGCTTTACCATTTCCTTTCTCACTGGTCACCTTGGGTGTAAGAGTTGAAGGAAATGCATTACGCAGTCTTTGCAATAGATAGGCTGCTTTGGGCACTGTTGTCAGTTATAGGGGCCACTAATAAACTCAGGCAGGTCATTTAAATGGAAACTAATGCTAGATAGTATCTCCTTTTATCTCTGCAGGAGTGAACGGGTATGAACATGCTTCGCAGTCATTTTCTTACTGGTGCAGAAAAATATGAAAGTTTAAGACAGGGTGTGGTACAGAAATTGTCTGTGTCCTGTCCTGTAATGCTCTTCCATATACATAGTTATTAACAAAACAAGTTTTTGATCCAGTGTGTGTATTTAATACAGTTTATTTTCAAGGTTTGTCATATAAAAACTCATCAGGGACTCAACAGAAAAATCGTATGAGTGGTTATTTTTAACTGTTCTGTACAACACTATTACTGTTACCCATCCCAAAAGTCTACCAGGGATATTTCAGAATATATCAGGAAACACGGTATCTAAATAGTTGTTTTAGAACTTTTTTTCTCCTCTTTCTACCTTAGGAATGGCTCAATCCAAATAGTTCAAGATTTCTTTGAATAGCATAAACCAATAAATTTTCTTTTTTAAGTTTCTGTTCTCATAATTCACTCATTTTATGGCCATTTCATAGCACAGGTGACTAAAAGGAGCAAATTTAAATTTTGTATTTATTGTACAGATTCAGCTGACTCTGTGAGAATGGCCAAGCTTTCAATTTTCTGTGAAATTGTTTAGAGTCACCCAAGTAAATGAAATAACTGGATAAAAATTCAAACGGTATAGCCCTGAATGCATGAAGTGCAACAGTGTGCCGTTTGTGGAAATACCAACATGCTCAGACAGTAGTGTTTTTCAGTTTTATTGGTAGCAATTTAATTTTCTTTAGAGCAAAAATTTTTAATAGAGAGAAGCCTAAATCAAAGTGAGGAGGTGAAGAAGAGTGAAGGAGACATTTAGGGTAATTATGTGAATAGCAATTTGAATGTGTAACAGTTGATTTATGAGTGTAGTTAACTCTGAAATTTTACAAGTTGGTAAACCAAATGACAATTTGTTTCTTTTTTTTTTTATCATGACAGTTGCTTTCAGTCTTTTTTAAACTTCTGTCCTTAGTGAATCCTGCTGCTTTGAACTCCTGCAAATGTACTGTGTTTTATTTTATGGAGGTCTCTTGGGGAAAGTCTCATTGCATTTTGACCAATGTAAATATACCTTGCAACAAAGCCTGTTCTGAATGCCTTCCAAATTAATTCAAAGTGTAGCAATGAATTTGTGATGTAGGAGCAGGAACTAATCAGAGAATCACCTACCTTGTGTAGGAGTTACCTCTTAGGCTGGAATAGCGTTGAATTCCTGGGTATTGAGCTGGTTGAGATTCGAACTGGTGACCTGCAGTTAACTCTCCCTCCGTAACAATACTCGAAGACATTTCTTCTTTGAGAAATGTTAACCTCAAAGCTCTGAGAAGGAATCTCACTTTCTGGAACAATTTATGTGTTAAATAACAGTCCAGTGCTTTTGTAGTTTGTTAGCTAACTTTCTATCTAGTATAAACCTCAGCTTCTAGTAATTGATAAACCTGAAAATAAGAATAACAGACTGTACTTCAAAAAAAAAAAATGCTGAAATTTATGATCCATGGATTTGCAGGTCTTTATAGTATATATTTAGTTTCATGTTTCCTTGTATCCTTTCTAGATCTTTCCCCCACTCCAAAATTTGCATCATTATAAAACTGCTTTTATCAGAGCCAATGCTCAGAATTTATGAATTGGAATATCTGACAGTGTCCTTATTCACTGTGGGTTTGGTTTTTTTTTTTTTTTTTCCAGCCACAGCCAGTATTTCACAAACATTCACTCAATCATAGATCATATGTTCTGGTAAGAAAGGCAGTTCATTGTCCTCATAGCTTTTGGTACTAACATGATGCTTGTGGTAATCTCAGGATTATCTGTGAGGCATACAAACATACTTGCGTTTACAACTTCCAGTTTCACCTGGCATTCTGCAGAAATCTTCTGGATATTAATACTTGCTGCATAGCAGCATCATTCCTGAACTATGTCACTGCCTCGAAAACTTAATTTTCTTGTAACTTTCTCAGGTAGCAAGAATTGCTTCCAGGTGCTCCTTGGAACAAGAGCCATAAAATTATAATGAACTATTTATTAGTATCTGATGTGGCCTTTCAATATATAAAAGAGGCTTATAAGAAAGACGGAGGGAAACTTTTTACCAAGGCTTGCAGTGACAGGACAAGGGGCAGTGTTTTTAAACTGCAAGATGTTAGGTTTAGGTTGGACATAGGGAAGACATTTCTTACAGTGAGGGTAACAAGACACTGCAACAGGCTGCTCGGAGAAATGGATGTCCCATCCCTTGAAAATCTTCAAGTTCAGGTTGGATGGGGCTAGAAGATGTCCCAGCTGTTGGCAGGAAAGTTGTATGAGGTGACCTTTAAAGGCCCCTTCCAGCCAAAACCATTCTATGGTCATCTGATAAGAGGAATTACATGCTGAAATGAGTATCATTGTTCCAATTAAGTAGTCTTATCATTATAATTCCATTTTTAATTTCTCCCCACGTAATGTACCATGTACCTATTAGAAGGAAATTATGTCTTGTGGAGATTTGACTTGTGTATAGGGTAGAGATAATTTTGTCTCTTTTTCTTTTGCTTCCAAAGCAGTGGAATAAATAATAGAATCGTAGAATGGTGGAGGTTGGAAGGGACCTTAAAGATCATCTAGTTCCAACCCTGCTCTGCTGTGGGGGGTTCCCACTAGACCAGGTTGTTCAAAGCTCCATCCAGCCTGGCCTTGAACACTTGGAGGGATGGGGAAAAAGTGGAATAGAAAGTTCATGAAAGTGGAATAGAGTGGCAGAATCACTTCCCTCGACCTGGTGGCTGCATGTCTCTTGATGCAGCCTAGGATGCGGTTGGCTTTCTGGGCTGCAAGCGCACATTGCTGGTTCATGTTGAGTTTATCACCCACTAACGCTCCCAAGTCTTTCTTCTCAGGGCTGCTCCTAATCCATTCTCTGACCAACCTGTGTCTGGGTTTGAGATTGCCCCAACCCACGTGCAGGGCCTTGCACTTGGCCTTGTTGAACCTTAGGTTTGCACATACACAGCTCTCCAGCCTTTCAAGGTCCCTCTGGATGGCATCCCTGCCCTCCAGCATGTCGACCTCACCACACAGATTGGTGGTGTCAACAAACTTGCTGAGGATGCACTTAATGTTCCTGTTGCCAACACAGATATTAAACAGCACCAGTCCCAGTGCTGACTCTGAAGGAATGTGCTTGTCACTGGTTATCACTTCCAACATTGAGCCATTGACCACAACTCTTTGAGTGCAGCCATCCAGCCAATTCCTTATTCACCAGGTTGTCCATTGGTCAGATCCATGTCTCTCCAGTTTAGAGCCAAGGATGTTGTGCAGGGCAGTGTCAAATACTTTGTACAAGTCCAGGTAGTCATGCCAGTTGCTCTTCCCTTATCCACTGACACTGTAATGCCATTGTAGAAGGCCACCAAATTTTTTAGGCATGACTTGCCCTTAGGAAGCCATGTCAAATACTAATCTGACCTTAAAGGACAGAAATTTAATCATGACCGAGGTCATAGAATAATATATGACTTGTTTTGAAAATGTTAGATCTGTGTAGAGCAATACTTCTAACTCCTCTTCTGCCTAGCACCTTGGTGTCTCAGTGCCTGATGGGTTTTTTTTAAAACACTGAACTGTTCATATTGTTCCTATGACTGTTTTTTAATGTCCTCTATCAGAGGAGGAACAGTAAGTAGATAATACTAGTCCAGTTAGCTGTTGATGGCTCACAAGGATGACAGACTGTAAAGAAAGGGAGAAAAGCAAAGAAAATGCCAAAGCACACAAAGCAAGCACAATATGTGCCTAAGAGGAAATAGTGATTGATTGTGATTTTTGAAATTTAGTAACAACCTGTATCATTAACATGCTTGTCTAGAGACAAAACCTTATTATGCTTGAGTTCTATTTCTAAGCAGTGTCACTGTTGTGCTAAAAACTGATTTCCTGCATACAGGTTTCTCTTACCTCAGAACTGCATATTGCTTTTGTGTGATGAAGACACATCACATCCTGTTACAATATTCCTCTTTTATGGAATGTGTGGAAATAGTTTCAAACATGGGTCAAATTGATCATTGCTTAAGTTTAAGCTAATGGAAGAAAAAAAGCAAACCACCCAAGAGAAGGCAATGTCTTCATTGCTTTACACGCCCATTTCATCAATGTGAGATAATGATACTCTCATCGTGCTGGTGTTCCATTTCAGTTCTCCAAGCTGTTCTAGGCCATCAAATGGCTTATCTGTGTACCTATGGTATGGCTAAATGGACAGGGGTGTTGAACCAAGAATTGACAGGTGAGCTTGTAGAACTTGATCATAATACAAGAGACCAATTGCTCATCAGTGACAGCTTGTCAGCTTTATTTGTAGTTTTTATTTTGCTGCATACCTCTTTATTGTGCTTCACATTTGCCTTCCTACCATGCAGGAGCTTTGTGAATCTGTTGATTTTCTTTTATACAAGTGAAAGAATGTTCATTGTAAAACAGCTTGCCAAACCATGAAATTCTGTCTTTAGTGATGTAGCCAGTCAATGAGAGCAGTGACAGCAGCATGCTGAGCTCAACTTTAAATGTTGACTACTTTTCTTTTGTTTTGTTGACCTTAATGTCTCTTTGTGAACTGACAAAACTTTTTTTAAAATGTTATTGTACATATCTCTCCTACCTTTGTAGCGGTACGGTCCCACAGAGGTGGCGTATGTCACCCTTTAAATTGTAAAGCTTCTGTAACAAATTATCATTGTGATTTGTGTGGTGGACGAATAGTTCTTAACTATATGTAACACTGAGAATTATTTTAGCTGGACTGTTGAAGGGAAAAGTAATCCTTGGATTTTGTCATACATCGTATTTAAACAGAGTGAATGTGTGACTGAAGATGGTTGTGAGGAAAAATAGCTCTCTTGGCACTGTTACAACTGTTTCGTTTCTCATATTTCTGAGCTTTTAAGATCTTCCAGCTAGCAGATCTTTTTAAAGGTGTAACATTGCCCTAAAAATATTTTCCTTCCTTTGCTGCAAGAGTAATCCAAAGTCTTAGCTGCATTGATGTGAGCGTTCTGACATTTGTGAGATGAGTTGGTTAATTTTTTTTTTGATTATTCGAATGGTTAAATAAAAGGAAACTTTACATACAAAATTGTCTCTTTATTATTCCCAGTATCACTATAGTGCGAGGACTTTAAACTGTTTATAGTCAGTTTAATATTCTACTGCAGGCACCTTTGAATTTAAGCCAACAGTGGTTCCAGAGGCTGCTTAAGGATTAGAGGTGAGATTACATGATTGCATCTGCAGCCAGGTCACATGCCAGGCATGTTTACGAGGCTATAATTGGGTGCAGATGCCTATTAAATAGTAGGTATTTGGGCTGAGATGCTAAAACCCATCTTTTTACATAATTATTCCTTTGTTCCAAGTAACTCAGTTGGAATCATCATCTTCAAATTTCATGGTTTTATACAAGCTTATTTACAAAAATGTTGCTATTTAACAGCTTTTTTTTTTTTCTGTAAGTTTGCAGACATTGTAGGAAGCATCAGTAATTATACACCTTAACATCTACTTGAGTATTGAACACAGAAGTGGAATTGGGATGTGTTTGTGTAGTAATGTAGACTTTGACCAAAATAATTATTTGTTAAAAATACAGCGTTAGGTAAAACCCAAAAGATAATAATTTATTGTCTAATAAAGTACTGTCTAAATCTGTCAGCTGAGCTAATTCCCTTCTTGTCTCATCATGTTTTACTACTGGCATGCAGTGTATGGAGGATATTCCAGCCTTTGGAAGCATGCAACCAATGCGTCAACAGAGATGTAGATGCTATAATCATATCAGCGATAAGGAGCTGCCTGTCTATAAACATTTGGTCTGTCATAGTTTTCAGAAAGAATTTTTGTAGAGAGCAGCATTGCATGGACTGTGGGGAAGTGGTGTGGGGCTTTAAGTACTCTTTCAGTTTTGACGTCTTGCTGGTTGGTGTGCCTTCTGCACAGCTGACAGCCTACTTGCAGTGCCACACCTAACTCGGGTTGACAGCACCACACAGAGTCTTCATCCTGATTTAGTACCCTTCATGCAAGGACAGCTTTGGTTCTTCTGTTCTCAGTCTGCTTTAGGTGAAGGTGCGTTTTGTTATGACTTGGCTTACCTGTGCTGAAAAGTAGGAGATGTTGTTCTTGGTCCTGTATGCCTTTCCTCTTTTCAGCTTTTCTTCTTCCTTTCTGCTGTGGTGTCATATTCAGTAGGCTATGCATTGTGCAGGGTAAGCTTATTGAACTTGCAAAAAGTGTTGTGTTAGTTTTTGGGTTGTTTTTGTATTTTGTTTAGCCAGGTTGTCTTAGTTCAGCTGAGTTTACTGGAGTGTCGAGAAAAGCAGAGGAAGCCGTTGTGTATGAGGTGTAACTTGCAACTGATCACAGAATCACAGAATCTCAGGGATTGCAAGGGACCTTGAAAGATCATCTAGTCCAGTCCCCCTCCACTGCTTTTTCATGCTGCCTTATATGTAGTAAATCTTGGGGTCCTTGGAGGACTGTGCCCAAATCTCTAGATCATTCTGGAGACAGTAGAAGCTTGTCCAGATCTATTTTAGGAGCTAAATTGACATCTGCCCCCAAAGCAGTCCTTGGTTATAAGGTAACTTAATTTAAGAAACTGTAACAAATAGGTAATTTGCTGAGTTTTCAATAGTTTTCAAAAATAGTTTTCAATTTATGTAGGTGTGTATGTAAATAAAAATTTTGAAATCCTTTCCCAGTAAGACAGTTTCCAGGGTCTTAACTTGCCCAAGTTTGGGGTTTTTGTTATTATTCCCAAGTAGTAATAATGCTTTGAACTGGTTGCTAGATTTAAATGCTGAAGCTGGAGAAGGCGATATTTTGAGAGGTGTAATGTTCTCACCACCTTTCTTGGGCCATAGGGTTTACTAAAAGTAGTAGGCTAATCTTTTAAATGCAGCTTAAGTCTTGTTTTGTGTTATAGTAGTACAATGAAATAATTTTCCAAGTTGGGAAAATAATAGAGATTCTCCAAAATAATTACTTGGAGAATCTGTTGTGTACAGTGTCTGGTAAAGGAGAACACTGTAGTTCAGTACCTGGATGGCTTTTTGGTAGGATTATTTGGATACTATAAGACACGTTGAGTTTTGGAATCTAGAACTAAGTAGTCATGAAACATGAACATCCTAATACATGCTATTAATAAGAAACTAATTTTTAATTATATATAAAATGTTGTAATCTGTATAAAACTTTATTTTACTTCCTAAACAGTCTGTGGACTCAACGTTTGCTGTATACTTTAGTAATATTAGTTTGTAGAGCAAATCTAGTAATTCTAGGGTGTTGTGCTTTGAATGTGAATGGTCTGTGTTCTTCTAAAAGGCTTTTCAGACTAGAGCAGATTTTCTTCCCAAAAGTTCGAATAGCCTATTCTTGAGATCAACTTCAGCAAAATAAATATGAAAATACAGTGGCAAAACTGAAAAAGTAATTTAAAGAACTGTACCTAACATGGCCAGACTGAGAGAAAGTCTCACAGATTGAAATTGACTCATGAAGGAACATGATTCATAAGATGCATTCCCAACTTCTTTCCACTTAATAAATAAACTCGGAACAAAAGATGTAAAATGTCACTCACATTCAGAATTCATTCTGTGCAGACAGTTAGTCTAGCAGGGCTTTGAAAACAAACTGGCATGTTTTAGTAAACTAATTACAAATTAGTGTTAAACTTTTATTATTGTTCTGCCATTTAGAGAACATCATCTTTTTCTTTTGGACATGATCTCATTTTTATTCAACCTGCCGTTTTTGGTGAAAGTAAAATTCCGTACTAATGAAGATTAATGAAACTGTATTTTAGAATTTCATTATCTCTTTCTGTTTCCTTAGAACCTGTCCTCAGTCTTCATGGTTCTGCCTCTATTCACTGCCAGAGAAATAAGAAAAGTTGCTGCTCGGGGAGGGTACTCAGATGGTGAAGAGGCAGTGGCTCTTCTGTTTTGCTCGGAACAGGAATGAAGTTCTAAGTAGCACTGGTATCAGTGTTACTCAGACGTTTTATGCCTAAATGCCAGTAGCAAATATAAATGGGAACAAGTTGTTGGTATTGGCAAATGATATTTAAATAGATAATTAATTAGGAATTATTGTCACAAGTTTGGATTGTTTACCTGTTTGTTGGATTTTCTACTTCATAGTTCCTGCAAATGAGTTTAAATGTCTCAAAGGTAAAATTGACTTTTGCTCTTTCAGCTTACTGATTCATGTTAATATTAATTTTGTTCTTTCTGTTCTGAAGATTGCATAATTAAGAAGTTGGTATTGTTATACTGTTTTGTCCACTTAAATTTCATGGTATCTTCGTACTCGTTGCTGCAATGTTTAGACAGAACAGAGCATCCAACTTTTCTAGCTTTCCCTGAATCATTTTCTACCTCCTGACTAAAAGCCTCTCAGTCCGGAGCAAATATTTGAGGGAATTGCCCTATGAGTGCTTAAGTAAAAAGATTCCTACTGCATTTATGACTCCAAAGGCCAAAATTTATCTTCAATGCTTTGATCAGACAGACATGAACAAGGAGGGGAAAAAATAGATTAATTTACAGATACTGGATTGAGTTCCTGTGAATGCCATTCAATAAATCCGCTTGTTATCTGTAGGTGTCAGCATGCATTTGATTTGATTTTTAAGAATATGGACTGAAAGAATTTAAGAAAATGGAATTTAAGAATAATTACACTTGTCTAGTATTCTGAGGAAAAAAATGAGGTTCTTTACCTGACTACTTAGATCCATCTGTATTTTCTTATCCTTTTAATCTAAAGATGTAAATAATCTTTTAAGATGAAAGAATTTACATAAAAACTTACAGAAGCAGAATGCCCTTGAGGTGTTGATTTTATAAACTGTTTTGTTGTTGTTTTTCCTCTTATCCTTCAAGGCCCAACTATTATAAAACTCTTTAACAATGAAATTTAAGATTGATGAGGCCTGAGAAATTGTCTTCCAGGCACCCTGTTTTCTGGAAATTCACTTGAATTTAGTTACTGCATACATTGTAATTGCATAAGTGCATCCCAGTACATAATCTATAAACTTCCAGACGGTATGTAATGACCTAATTTCTTTTTCAGTTGGATCTCATTAGTGATGATTAGGTGATTTGGTGCTTCAGAAATAACAATATTTCCTTCTGTATATATTTGAACACTGTATATTCTTTAGGGAGTATCAAGACTGTAATAATTCTATTTTTTATTCATTCTTTCAGAAAAGAGGCATCAGTTGATTGATTGAACTGTTGGTTGTTTCTTAACTTGCAAGGTACACAATTGGCTTAAGGAAAGAAGATTAAGATGCTGTTTTCCTGTATATATAATTTGGGCATCTAAAAGGTGTGAAAAACTGATCAGTGTACTTGTTTAGGGCTTGAGTCACACTTTGCATAATCCTCAAAATTCCCGAGGTCATCTCTGTGTGGTACCACAGCGGGACAAATTCTGGGACAATATGCTTTGGTTTTGCCATGAGAACTGCCATGTATATAGCAATGTTAATTTATTGCATCCTCATGAAATACTTCTTAACTAGAGTTCAGGGCATCCTTAACTCATTTTTGAAAGTTACAGATGAAGCAGCTTGCTGCTGTTGTGACTTTGGGTTGGTTTTTATGTGTTCTGCTCTGGGAACTTTCTGCAGTTTTAAGGCTGGTAGAGTAGTGCACCTTGGCATGTCCCTTAGCCTGTGCATGCTGCGAAAGAAAGAAGCTTTGAAGGATTGCTTTCCTAGTCTCTTGTGGCTCAGTAGGAGCTCCTGTTGTCTAAGCATTTTAGCTGTGTAGTCTGTGCTGTAAACTTGGCTCTCTGAAAAACTTGCTCCTCCACCTGCTTGGTGCTGTGGAGCAACACGGGAAGTATTGTATTGTAGCCAGTTTGTTCCTGCTTAGGGTGGAAAACATACAGTCAGTTGTAGGCAGATCAAACAGAATAGGCAGGAGAAAATGCTGAGCTCCCAGATATGGCAGTAGTGAATTTTGTGGTATTGGCTGAAATATATCACTTTTACACAGTAGCGTAGCTATGGAATCCAAGCAGTTCTGAATTACTCTGTGCTCATGCTTCTCAAGACAATTATTTTGGGTTTCTTGTAGCCTTTTCAAGGCAATCTGAGTAACTGTAAAGGCTAGAAGCTTCAGCTCTTCAAAATGAGAAAGAAAATTTCTGTTATCTGTTATTTATGTTTAGAAGAGAAATCTGATAAAGTTCATAGTTAGCCAATAACCGCCAATTACTTTGAGTGTTACACCTCTACTTACAACACATATTCAGGAAGTGCTAGAAAAAAGATCAAAGAAAGTAATAATTTAGATTATTATAAAAGCATTGTAGAAAAACATTGTATGTATTGATGATGGATCTTTGGTCTGCTCACCTGTTTTATATTTGAATTTCCATTTTAAAAGAGAAGTGATGTAAAGGCTTTTGCTCATGCAAGTTAAATTCTTAAAGTTATTATCTTCTGTTTCAGATTTTCAGATAGTGTAATTGTTTTTCCACACGGGTTTTAAGTGAAATTTTTTCTGGCAGGGTGCTCCTTCATTACTGTGCTTCATCCTGGGAAAAGGAGAGTTATCTAGAAACAACATACAGAGCGTGATTGATACCAGGTTTTCGTTGAGAATTCTTGTGATGATCTGCCTTTGAGTATGATGTTTGTTTGTCATTTACAACAAATAAGTTTTATAAAAGATTGCCTACTGTGAGTGTAAGTCTGAAGTTTCAGATGGCTCTTGTAGTCAGTGGAAACCCCTTTCCTTTTAAAATAAAAGGGGTCTGCGGCATTACTGCAGTGGACAGAACTGCATTGTGATCATACAATGTAACCTTATTGTAGTATTCCTTAAACTACAGTAAGATAATTCACATATCTCATAGTTGTTTAAACTTGTCTCATTTATGCTGCAAAAGAGTGTGGTGTGATGTGGTGTGGCAGATACTGGATACTGGAATATAGATACGACAGAGAGCAGCCCTTCCTGTAAGCCTATGTGTAATTTAATGAATGCTAATGTCAGTTAAGAGGTGTCCACATACCAAGTAGCTGGCTACTGCGCTAGATTTCTGGTTTTGTTGTGGTGGTAGTTGTTGTTTTGCCCCTTTTCAGAGAAAGGAAGTGCTATTTAGAAAGAGATGAAAAAAAGAAAGGTGTAGTTATTAAATATTCAAAATAATGAAAGAAAACAACAAACTCAAACCACCGAAAAGTTTTTACTCAAAACCTGACATTTTATATATTTTTGCAGATACGTGTTGTATTTTCTTGCTTATGAAAACTAAGAGACTTTCTTAGGAAAGATAGAGGAAACCGTTGGAGTTCATTAGTGCATAAAGGTATTATGCGTCTATTTGTGCTGATCTATTGCACTGCTCCGGATTGGTATTAGAAGTTGAGCTAGCAAGTGACAAGCTGACAGAAGTACCAATACAATGTGCCACCCACAATTGCACTGAGGTTGAGATAAGTATGATTTTAAACTTGGGACTTTGAGTAGCTAATATAATACTCAAACACGAACTCTGCTAGTATCTGCCTTTCGCTTCCGTTTTTGAACACAGCACTACATTCTCTGCGGTTAAGAATTCAACTGAGTAGTAATGTTGGAAAAGCTTTTGAAACTTAGCAATAACAGATGTGTTAGGGGGGCTACGACATGCACCACTTTCACACAAAGTCTTTGTGAATCTTTACTTAGACTTTAGCTACCTTTTGATTACTGCTGTGATCGTGAGCCACAAGCGAGACAAGCATTTGTTGACTCAGACTGTATTTGCCTTCTAGTAGTCCTTGGGTATTGAAGTTCAAATAGAACTTCACTGTTGACTACAGGAATCCTGAAATGGAAACAAGGTTTTTTGTCAGTAATCATATTAGTGTGAATATTATAGGTGCTTTACAAAAAAACTTAAATAGATGCTTATTATAATCCTGATGAGGAGTCTTTAAATTCTGTTTAACTCTTGCATTTCCCAAAAATCACTTCCAAATTCTTAGATTTATAGTGATGTAAAGAGGAAAGATTTTAACCCCTGTTACTAGAGGAGTATTTTAGGATAATTGTGCTTCTTAGTTTTCCAGCCTCTTCCCTCTAGCATGTTTTAAATAACATGCATGCTTCGTGATAACTTCAGATTTCTCTTCAAACTGCTCAGAATTTAACTGGGAGTGAATATGTAACGTTTCCGTTTCATGCAGGTCAGATTAATTTAAGTTATGCCTACATGGTTCCATGGTGGAACTGTGTAAAGGTCTGAATTGGCACATTACAGTGAAATATGTTGTTTTAATACTAGAATTTGAGACATGATGATTCCAACTCTTGTGTTTAGGCCATTGGCTCTCTTGATAATCATAGAATTGTTTAGGTTGGAAAAGACCTTTAAGATTGTCAAGTCCAACCATAAACCAAGTCCCACCACTGAACCGTGTCCTTAAGTGCCAAATCTACATGCCTTTTAAATACCTCCAGGGATGGTGACTCAACTACTTCCCTGGGCAGCCTGTTCCAATGTTTGATAACTCTTTCAGTGAAGAAATTTTCCCTAATATCCAATCTAAACCTCCCCTAGCATGACTTGAGGCTGTTTCCTCTTGTCTTACTGCCTGTTACTTGGGAGAAGAAGCTGACTCCCACGTTGCTACAACCTCCTTTCAGATAGTTGTAGAGAGAAACTGACTCCCACCTTGCTACAACCTCCTTTCAGGTAGTTGTAGAGAGGAGTAGGGTCTGCCCTCAGCCTCCTTTTCTCCAGGCTAAACAGTCCACGTTCCCGCAACTGCTTTAGACTTGTGCTATGTAAGACTTGTGCTTTTGACCCTTCACCAGCTTCATTGCTCTTCTCTGGACATGCTTTAACACCTCAATATCTTTCTTGTAGCAAGGTATCAAAGACTTTACTAAAGCCTGTGTAGACAATGACCACAGCCTTTCCCTCATCCAGTAAGCGGGTAGTCTTGTCACAGCAGGAGATGAGGTTTGTCAAGGAGGACCTGCCTTGCATAAACTATTGCTGACTGAGCCTGATAACCTGTAGGGGCTGTATGATGGTACTCAGGATGATTTGTTCTATAACCATGACTGAGGTTAGACTGACAGGCTTGTAGTTCCCTGGATTTTCTTTCCGGCCCTTCTTGTAGATAGGTGTCACATTTGCTAACCCCCAATCAGCTGGGATAAAATGGTAATTCTTTTACATGTTCAGCTGGGAAAGGAGGAGAAGTTGTTGTAATGGCTTAAAAGATAATTGATTGTGTTTTCTTTCTTACAGAAAATGCCAGAAGCCTCAGAAGACCATAATCATTGGAAGGCCTGTTGACTTCCATTTTTTGGTAATCTGGAACATCATCAATCTGGCATGGCGCAGGGCAGTCAACAACTCGACGTGCAGGTACTCCATGATCTTCGACAACGTTTCCCTGAGATACCTGAAGGGGTGGTATCTCAGTGTATGCTTCAGGTATGGTAAAGAGTTTTTAAGAGTATGCATATTATATTGAACTACTATGAAAATTCTTTTTAGTAGTATACATGGAACATAGATTTTCATTCTTTGGCTTTTGTTTTGAAAGGGTGGAAAACTCCACTGCTTGAATTTTTGTCCTGTCTTATTTTGTGTACAAAGATTTTATCATTCTTTACTTATGTTTGGGGGGGAAGGGGTTTGCTGACTATTCTTCCTTGTCTACATGACCTCTGACTGTATGGTTACAGGCAATAAGGAAAATGGCTAATGGGATGATTATTGATGACTTATTTATGTAACATACATATACTGGAGGAGATTTTAGCAAACAATGACTCACTCTTCCAAGATAAGGAACTGGCCTTAGCTAGAAACCTAAAGATTTTCTGCCTTCACGACATCTTTTTGCCACAGCTGTCCAAAGGTTTATTTTTACTTTTCTGTCTCCAAGTCAGGTGTCAAGGGGTTTTTTTATTTGCTCTTATTTTCTCTTTTTCTCTCTCTCTCTTTTTTTTTCTTTTCCTTTCTTTCTTTCACCTTCATCTAAAATCGCAAATTGGAAATGATAGTAAGTGACCACACATAATCATTTTTCAAGTAATGGTCATCTAAGAACGCCTTCTGCTAAGGGGAAAATTCAGAGGTGAAATAGAAACATATAAGATCTGATTTGACCTGTGTGGCCGTGACTGAAGTGGAACTTAATGTTATAAATTGCTGCATATGAAAGTAGCAAAGCTGTATTTGCATCCTAGCTTTCTCTGGCAGAAGAGTAGGTTTACTGATAAATGTGGATATAACTTTTGCATTGTGTGTCTTCTAAACCATGCAAATACAAATTAAATGCTTTCAGACAAATGTAAAGCAGGGAAGCCCTGCAATATAAAGCTTTACTTTTCCTGATAGTCATCTCTTCTGTACTAAGTCGTAGACATCCTGAGGCTTGTGGAGGGAGAAGGGCAATGCCATGCTTGTGACAAGCTGTGGGACAACAAGTAATGATTAGAGGGCCAGGGTGCTAGTGAGGGCACGCAGCCTGTTTCTCTGAGATGTACTGACTACACTGCAGCACACTTGAAGGCTTAAAGAGCCAGGAGCTCCCGAGGTAATAGGACCCAAGAGGGATACACCAATGAAATTCCCTGAAGAAATTAAGGGATGTTTCTTTAATAAAGTGACATGGCCAACAGCCCAGCTCAAGTGCCTCTACACCAATGCACACAGCATGAGCAACAAACAGGAGAAGCTGGAAGCCACCATGCTGCTGGAAAGATACAATCTGGTTGCCATTACTGAAACCTGGTAGGACAAATCCCATGACTGGAGAGCTATGACTGATAGCTACAGGCTCTTCAAAATGAACAGGTGAGGAAGGAGGGGCAGAGGCGTTAACCTCTACATGAAGAAAAGGGATAGAGTGTGAAGAGTTGTCCCTGCAGAGTAGCCATAGGCAGGTTGAAAGCCTACGGGTAAGAGTGAGAGACCAGGGCAACAAAGGGAACCTTATGGGTGGTGTCTACTAGAGGCTGCCTGATCAAGGGGACCCTATTGGTGAAGCCTTGTTGTTCCAGCTACAACAGGCATCACTCTCGCAGGCTCTTATCCTGACGGGGGCTTCAACCACCCCAACATCTGCTGGAAAAGTAGCATAGTGAGCTGTAGCTGGTCCAGGATACTCCTAGAGTGCCTCAAAGATAATTTCTTAAGACAGGTAATAGACAGCCCCACCAGAGAAGATCCAAATCTGCACCTGATGGTCTCCAGCACTAGTGATCTAATTGATGATGTCAAGATTGGAGGCAGTCTGGGCTGCAGTAATCATGCACCGGTGGACTTTGGCAGCTCTGAGGGATATGAGTCATAACAAGAGTAAAGTCAGAACCCTGAATTTTAGGAAAGCAAAATTCCAGCTCTTCAAGGTATTAGTTAGTAGGATCCCTTGGGAAACTGCCCTCAGGGACAAGAGAGCAGAACAGAGCTTGGCAGATCTTTAAGGGTGCTTTCCATAGAGCACAAGAGCTCTTGATCCCCCGGTGTAAGAAATCAGGAAAGAAAGGCAAGAGACCATCATGGCTGAGTCAAGACCTGCTGGTCAAACTAAAGGGCAAAGGAAGGGAATGCATGAGTAATGGGAACAGGGACCGGTATCTTGAGAAGAGCACAGGGAGGCTGTGTGGCTGTATAGGAATGGGGTCAGGAAGGCTAAGGCCTGGCTGGAGCTGAACTTGGCAAGGGATGCAAAGAATAATAAGGGCTTCTGTTAGTATGTCAGCCAGAAAAAGAAGGTCAGAGAAAGTGTACACCACACCCCAACCAAGACTGGCAAACTGGTAACAATGGAAGAGGCTAAAGCTGAGCTACTCAATAACCTTTTTCCCTGCATTCTTCATTGGCACCCTCTCTCCTGACACTTCTTGAGTGGATGGACCACAAGGCAGGGATTGGTGGAGAAATGTCCCTCCCACTGTAAGAGAGAAGACCAGGTTTGTCATCTCTTGAGGAGTCTGAACGTGCAGAAGTTTATGGGACCTGATGAAATGCATCCAAGAGTCCTGAGGGAATTGGCTGATGTAGGTCCCAAGTCACTCTCCATGATATTTGAAACATGGCAGTCAGGTGAAATCCCTGGTGACTGGAAAAAGGGAAATGTTGCACCCATTTCTAAAAAGGGTAGAAAGGAGGACTCTGGAAACTACCAATCTTTCAGCCTCACCTCTGTGCCTGGGAAAATCATGGAACAGATCCTTGTAGAAGCTATACTAAGGCTCCTGGTGGACAGGGAGGTAATTTGAGACAGCCAGAATGGCTTCACCATGGGCCTGATCAACCTTGTGGCCTCCTGTGATGGAGTGACTACACTAGTGGACAAAAGAAGAGCTACAATGTCATCTATCTGGACATCTCTAAGGCCTTTGACACAGTGCCCCACCACATCCCTCTCTCTAAATTGGAGAGATATGGATTTGATGGGTGGACTGTTCAGGGGACAAGTTATTGGTTGAATGGTTGCATCCAGAGGATAGTGGTCAGTGGCTTAATGTCCAGATGGAGACTGGTGATACATGGTGTCCCTCAAGGGTCCATACTGGGGCCAGTACTGTTTATCAATGATGAAGACGGTGGGATTGAGAGCATCCTCAGCAGGTTTACAGATGACACCAACCAACCCCTCAGGTGTGGCTGACACACTTGAGGGAAATGGGTTCCCATCCAGTGGGACCTGGATAGGCTGGAGAAGTGGGCCTGTGTGAACCTCATGCAGTTCAACAAGGCCAAGTGCAGGGTCCTGCTCATGGGTCAAGGCAGTATCAATACAGGCTGGGAGATGAAGGGATTGAGAGTAGCCTTGTGGAGAAGGACTTAGTGGTACTGATGGATGAAAAGCTGGTCATGAGTGGAGGATGTGTTCTTTCAGGCCTGAAAACCAACTGTATCCTGGGCTGCATTAAAGGAAGTGTGGCCAGGAGACCAAGGGAAGTGATTCTGCCCCTCAACTCTGCTCTTGTCAGACCCCACCTGGAGTACTGCTTCCAGCTCTTGGCCCCTCAACATAAGTACATTGACCCGTTGGAATGAGTCCAGAGGAGTCCATGAAGATGAGCAGAGGGATGGAGCACCTCTCCTTTGAGGACAGGCTGAGAGAGTTGGACCTGTTCAGCCTGGAGAAGAGAAAGCTCCAGGGAGATCTTATTGCGGCCTTTCAGTACTTAATGGGAGCCTACGGGAAAGATGGGGACGAACTTTTAGCAGGGCCCATTGCAACAGGACAGGGGATAATGGCTTTCAACTAAAAGAGAGGGGATTTAGGCTAGGTATAAGGAAAACATTTTTTGAATGAGGGTGGTGAAGCTCTGGAACAGGTTGCCTGGAGAGGTGGTAGATGCCCCATCCCTGGAAACATTCAAGGACAGGTTGGACAGGGATCTGTTCAACCTAATCTAGTTGAAGGTGCCCCTGATCGTTGCAGGGGAGGTTGGACCACATGACCTTTAAAGGTTCCTGCCTGTGCAATCTGTTCTATGATCTTTAAACTGTTAAAATGCAGAACCGCTAACACTGCGTAAGCCTATGCTTTTGTACATCTACACTGCAGCGTTCTGAATAGCTAGTTAACATTACATTGCAAATATTTGTCAAGTGTAGAATTTGTTTCGAAACTCACTTTATATTTGTTTTATACAATATATGAGCTGGTTTCCACTGACCTATTGCAATACATGTTCTAGATTTAAACCAGTGTGAACTTTGGACGTATTAAAAATTGAGGGTCCTTTGAAATGACAGATATATTCTACACCTTGAGAAAATTAGATTTGGGCTTTTCCTGTCTATATTGTCTCTACCTCCACTCTGATGAAGTGACCTAAGGAAACAGAGGACTCTATGAAGTCCTGTTTACATGGCAAGTGGCTGATGGTAGCAGTTAACTTTTGAGATTCCTGCCTTGACACTAGGTTATTACAAAGTCTGGTTCCACCATGTTCTGGTTTTAACTTTTTCTATGGTAAGTCTGGATATTCCAGTTGACCACTGGGGTCTAGAATGGGAGTTTAGCGTGAAGGAGAAACAGTCAGGGAGAAGTATTCCTGGTGTGAGAGCCATACGTAATTTAGTGCTGGACTGTCTTCTGTCATGTTCAGTAGCAAGTCTTCACATGAGAAGATGCTGAGTATGTGTGTTTGTCTGATACACTCTCATATGAAAATCATATGAAATTTTGTGAAAGTCATCTTCACTTTAGTATTAAGACTAAGTATCAGTCCTTTAGAAAAGAAATGTAACTGAGTTTTCAACCAACCGGAAAGGCTGATGAAAATTGTATAGCAAGGCCACATGAGTATTAATATGTACATGAAGTATATAAAGTGATAGTGTTTAAAATAGAAATTAAACTGTTACTAATGTATATTCCTTAGAATGATAGTCTTCACACACTAAGGAAGCTCTGTGTGTGTATTTATATAAATATATACACGCTTGTTCTGGCAGGAGATGCTGTATGTCACAGAAGATGCCAGTCCTGGATTACACTTAATAAAATTAGGGTGCTGAGGGCCAGATGCAGTTGAACTTCATGAAGTTAACTTTTTTTCTTTAACTACTGTTTAAATTAAAAACTGAACCGTGGCTGGTACAGGATGTTGTATGAGAAACTGAGGAGGAAAAAAATCCACAATCTGGAATGCTTTATAGTGATTGTACTCTTTTGGAAAAGCTGTCATTCGTGCCATTCTTTTAACAAGTCTAGATTAAGCTAAAATGAGTGGAGAGGGGAAGAAGGGAAAGGAAATTCCCCATTATGTATTTGATTTGTTTCATAATTTATTGTCTGTATAGTTACAACTGCTGGCACCTTGCAACAAATCAAACATTTGCAGGAGTTATTTGGTTTCCTTACTGATGTATGGATAAATCTTTTTTTTAGCCTTGTAAGGTGCTTTATAGAATTGCCAGTACTTTTTCAAGCAGTGCTTATTCTGACTTCATTCTTAAGGAACTAAATTCTGTTCAACTGAGAAAAGCTGGCTTAAAATGTTGTGCTTTGAAACAATCAGCAAAATACTCAGGTAAACAGTAAAGGTGAAAACAGTAAATGCTCAGGGAAACATTAACATTTCATCTGCCTTTTGCAGTTTGGAATTTTAATCTGGTTTAATTTGATTTGTGGTGGTATTAGAAGTAGTTTATGTATGTATCTGTTCCTTGTAGAAGGTGCCATGAGGTGTAACAATTGCTTTTCCCAAAATTGGACTTGTTTTTGTTTTTTTTTTAATGTNTGCAATGTGTGCTATATACTACTTGGATACTGTGACCTAGTAGGTATTACCCTTGTTTCAAACTTCCTGTCTGGGAAGTGCTCCTCGTAGTTGTGTTAAAGCTAGGCTCAATTGCATCTTCAGTTAAGTGCTTGTTGAACACTGAACAGTGGCTTTTTCTTTTGCTGTTTGACAATAACAGCTGTCCGTTTTTGCTCCTAGAACAACAACAACCTAGATGCCTGTTGTCGAGCCCTCGCACAGGAGAGCAACAAATACTTATATATGGAGTACCATAGTCCTGATGACACCAGAATGAATAGAAATAGCCTTTTGCACATTAATCTGGGTATTCATCCTCATACCAGCTATCATGCAGGGGATGGAGCTCAACTTAATGGTGGTCGTACACTGGTACACAGTTCAAGTGATGGACATATTGATCCACAGCGCACAGCAGGTAAACAACTGATATGCTTAGTTCAAGAACCCCACTCTGCTCCTGCTGTTGTGGCAGCTTCTCCTAGTTACAATCCATTTTTCATGAATGACCAGAATAGAAATGCAGCTACTCCTCCTCCACAGCCACCTCCTCAGCCATCTTCCATACAACCAGGAATGAACACGTCTGCTATGCAAGGCCCTCCTCCCACGTATATGCACATACCTCGGTACAGTACAAATCCCATTACTGTTACAGTATCACAAAACCTCCCCTCTGGACAGAGTGTACCCAGAGCTCTACAAATTCTTCCACAGATTCCAAGCAATCTTTATGGGACTCCTGGCTCTATTTATATAAGACAAACATCTCAAAGTTCTTCAGGACGACAGACTCCTCAGAATGCACAGTGGCATTCATCGCCACAGGGCCCAGTTCCACATTATACTCCCCGTCCTCTACCTGTGTATCCACACCAACAGAACTACCAACCTTCTCAGTATTCTCCTAAACAACCCCAGATCCCTCAATCAGCTTTTCGATCACCACCGCCATCCCAGTGTCCCTCTCCCTTTGGCTCTCCTCAACACCAAGTTCAGCCTCCTCAGCTGAGTCATCAGAGTTCACATGTTTTCATGCCTCCTAGCCCTTCAACTGTCCCACCCCATCCATATCAGCAAGCATCCCAGACTTTTCAAAAACAGGGCGGTCACTCTGTATCGTATCTTCCTCCTTTTGCTGGACCTAGTTTATCCAAAGGTTCCATGAATAAAATAGAAATTACAGTTGAGCCACCGCAAAGGCCTGGGACTGCAATGAACAGAAGTCCTTCACCAATAAGTAATCAACCATCTCAACGAAACCAGCACCCGCTGTATGCAGCCACTACTCCTCCTTCAAGCTCTCCCTCAAGAGGTATGTCGGGTCAACCCAAACCTCCATTTAGTGTTAATCCAGTATATATTACCTACACTCAACCAACTGGACCTACAGGTGCACCAACACAGTCTCCTCGGGTAATGGTATCTCAGCCAAACCCAACCATTTTTAAAATCACAGTAGGTCGAGCACCGACTGAGAATCTTTTAAATTTAGTGGACCAAGAAGAGCGTTCTGCAGCACCAGAGCCTATTCAGCCTATTTCTGTAATCCCAGGATCTGGAGGAGAAAAAGGAAGCCATAAGTATCAGAGAAGCTCTAGTTCTGGATCAGACGACTACGCTTACACTCAAGGTAAATGTTTCATCCTGCAAATGGTATTATTGTAAAATGCATTTTCAGCTTGATTTTGCTACTTGCTAAGTGACAGTTTTTGAATCTGTACAGAGAACAGAAATTGCACCAGAAGTCATCTGACAGATTTTCTTACAATTTTTTTTTAAAATTGCCAAATTTCAGTCTAATGCATGAAGAATTTTTGAGATTCTTAAAGTGGATATGCTTTTGATTTTAGAGGAATTTCTGAAAAGAAAACAGTACAGCTAACAACAGTAAATGGGTTGTTCATATACTGTATGTCTTGTTTGTAAATTCTGAAGAACTGAATCATATATTTACATGTGGATTTTATTAATTTTTGTACTTGTTTTGTACTCTGGTGCTTTATCTGAACCTGAAGCACTAACCATTGCAGGGAATTTGAATCCAATTTATTTAGTTTACATGAAGACTGTTAGAAAAGGAGAGAGAGGTAGGATTGCAGCTAAAATTACTTTGTGTGTCAATACAAATCATATTTTTGTTTTGAAAGGTATTAAAATAATTATTTTGCAGAACTTATTCAAAAGACATTTGAAACAGGAGGAAGAGGTTTGCAGACATTTTAGCCTGTAAGTTCTGCTGCATATGGATAGAACATCATCTTAATGCCATGTATAAATGAAGAATTAAGTAATTTTTAAAAAAAAAAAAAGGTGAAATCTAGCCTTTAGCTGCAAACTTCTTTGTCAGAGTAATCTGCTTTATAGATTATTATAGATATTTTAAATAGAACAAATGAAAAAGTCTGCAAGCATTCAAACCAATCAGTTGGGATAATGACAGAATGATAATCAGCAGCAATTATTTAAAGAATGTGCTTTGTTTCTGGATTTGTGTTTGGAAAATAGAGTTTATTCCTCCACTGCTCCTTCCAGCCTTTCACTTTAGAGAGTGGAAATAATGGTTATAATACTGCCTTGTAGTTCTTCATTTCTTGTTTCACATTGTGTCTTTTTTTCTGTTCTAACTAATCAACAAAGAGCTGTTCTGTACCTGGTGGACTCAATTAGAAATAGTATTTAGAGAAAACAAGCACTAATAAGTCTGTAACTCCTAGGCCTAACGCTTTGTTTGGTAGTGTCCCTACTACAGTTTCATTAAAGATTGACAGGTGAGAAAACAATAAGTAGTTTCATATAACTGAGAGAAACTTACTCTGAAACGTCAAAATCTGGTTTTGCCTTTGTATGTTTCCCTAGATTTGTGTATTTGGAAAACAAAACCAATACAACTAGTTATATGCTAGTATCTACTTTTGGGGGCATCTGCTTTTGTGGCATTACTTATCACAACTGGGACTTTATTATAGCCTTTGGTGTTGCTGCATTCTGAACTCTTGATAGAAATAAATTGTAGAAGAATAAACATTATATTCTTCACTGCTACAAAAGAGTCCTAAAGAAGTATATGTCTAAGAGATTAATACAGGGAACAAGTGTATTTAATTTCCTACTGAATATGAACCCTTTTGAAAAGCGTTACCAAAAACCCCATTCTGATGTCTGTAATTCCACTGTTTCTTTCTAGTGTGAGTCGCGTTTGATGAATTGTATGATGCAAAACTATGTAATGTAGTCATATCAGATGTTAAATTGGAGGAGGCACACAAAGACAAGGTTTGATAGCAATAGCGGAAAATGATGCCGCCTTGTAGCTGTGCTTTGGTGTGGTTTTGGTTTGGTTTGGTTTTTTTAATTTTACGGTCTCTGAAACTCTGCTTCGATGACTTTTGCTACTTCAAAAAGCAGCGAACAGTTTTGTTCAGTAATACTGATGCCTGTATTATAAAAACATCTGATGTTATTTCTGGATAGGATTTTCAGTGTTTATTCTTTGGCCATGAATGTGTGGGTCCATACAAAATCCAAATTATATTGCTACTTCTTTTGCATAGAATACTGACATCTGATAAAAAGCACTGTCATTTTTACACTCCTGACTGGTTTGGTTGGTTGTTTTGGTTTTTGTCCTACCCCAGTAAGATGTGTCATATTGGTGCTTATTTTTCTAACTTTTTTTTTTTTAGGTAGTATGCATAAATCCTTGAAATGTTCTGTGCTTTTACTTTGCCTGTGTTAAATAGGGTTGAAGAAAAGGACAGGTGCTTTGTGTGAAATAGCATTTTTCAGTTTCTACATCGTCCTCATAGATCTGAATGTTTTGCTGGAACAATGTGTTTGTCTGATATCCACAGCAAATTTCTCTTATTTTTCCCCATCCCAATAGACTTTAATCAGGTGTGAACAGCCAGACCAGGAAATGCTATGCATCACACACACGGGTGATTTTGCATAGCAATGAAATACTGAGAAACGTCTTTTTGCAGAAACTGAATATTATTTTCTAGCTAGTCAAAATAATGTCTTTAACTGCTCTGGGAGCCCAACATCAGCATGTGACTAAGACTCTTAAGTTTCAGTACCATGACAAAATTGTGAGAAAATGATTAACAGCAGAGAGGTTAGAGGACAGTGAATTGGCTCTGTTGTAGAATTGAAGACTCTGAAGCACCTGAGCTGCCCCCACTTCCTATTTTCTGGATTCTCTAGTCTGTTGTATTGAAGTTCTATAGTTTTGCCTTTGAGCTCTGGGAAACATAGTATTGAGAATTACGGTACTCTCTGAAAATCTAAGACTACTTAAAGTTATTATAGCATCATCTATAATAGCAGTGAAAAAAAACCAACTCAGGACTGACATTTGGCTAATGTCTTAAGGCTAGTGTGTCAGCTGCTATTGAGCAGCAGATATGAAGTGTGTGTTCCCTTCTGATCTTACCTGTGGTGTTTATTCTTTTTGTCAGTACAGTATTAATATAACTAGGTTGCTGTTTCATCCTGAGAAGCTGTCTCCTTGTACAGGTGCCTTTGTATTTTTGAGACGAGAAAGACCAAATGCAAAAAAAGAAGCTTTGACCAAAATGGTAATATCAACTTCAAGTTACTGTCTAAACTGTGTTTTTTATTCTGGAAGAACTTTGTTCTAAATTGTAGTTCATTTGGCATGAAAGCATCTTCACACTGATATTTGGCTGCATGTTTTTGATCACTTTTTTTTTTCCAGAAAGGTCACTCATGAATCTTATGCATAAGTTAAGAATTCAATTTTCTGTGGTTTTGTGTGTTAGTAACTATGTCTTCCATGTAAAATGTTAGCCTTGCTGTTACATCAACGAGCAAGGATGGAGAGATTAGCAAAGGAACTGAAGCTTGAGAAAGAAGAGCTCGAACGCCTGAAAGCTGAAGTCAATGGTATGGAACATGATCTAATGCAGAGGCGGCTTCGAAGAGTTAGCTGTACAACTGCAATTCCAACAGTAAGCAATTTGTTAGTATTTTAATCAAGATATAATTTATTATTTTATGTTTTCATGAACTAAAGTATTATACAAAAAAAAATATTTTGCAGTATAAATTCTTTAATCTTTAGAAATGATTTTTTGGTAAGTTCTTGGCTCGTTGTAAGCCAGTTCATACAATTTTAGAAACAGGTATGTGTCCAGCTATCTTAATGTTCACAACAGAATTTCTGAATCTTATATACGTATGCTTTTCTGGACCACAGAGCTGAATGGATAGTTACACTTGTACAGGTTGTTAGGAAAGTATGTCCAAGTCTATTTAAAGAGCCCAAGCCATGTACAACTTCGTGGTCATGCAGCAAGGTTTAACTTTTTTTTTTTTTATGGTATTTTGTTATGTTGAGGTGTTTTACTGTTTGAGTAGTTGCATCTCCTAAACAATCTATTTCTCATTTACAGGATGTGCCAACTACCTTTCAGTGGCAGCATTGCCTCAAACAGTTGGCACCTCACTTGTTTCCTTGTTGATTCTTCCTATCTGCATGACTTCCACCTGCAAGTGACTCTAGTCCAAACAGCCGTGTGACTCTGATAAGAGAATTTATCTGCCTGAAAAATAACTTCCACTTTGTGTAGCTGTTAGCCAGATCAGTTTAGACTTACTCACTGTGTTGACATAACCAATGCACACAGATGTAGGCTGGAAGGCATAGTAGGAACTGTTAGCTGCTTAACTAGTATGGCTGCTGTATGTCTCACCTGTCTCAGGGCAGCATTTGGCAGATATGTTCCTGGGAGGAATATAGAGGTACTGTTTGAGTGCTCAAGGATGAGGTTAGGAAAGCCAAAGCCCAACCGGAGTTGAATCTGGCACGGGATGTCAGAGGCAAAAAGAAGGGATTCTATTAGTACATGGGTGACAAAAAACTAGTAAAGATGTGGGCCCATTGCTCAATGAAACCTGGTTACATAGGACATGGAAAAGGCTGAGATACAGAATGCTGCCTTGGCTTCAGTCTTTACAGGCCTTCGGGAATCCTGAGTCTCAGGGACCTGGGGAAAAGTCTGGAACAAGGAAGGTGGTATACCCTTGGTGGAAGAGGATCAGGTCAGGGAATACCTAACCAAAGCAGACATCCATGAGTTTATGGTCCTGCATGGGATGCACCCATGAGTGCTAAGGGAGTTGGCACATGCCATTGCGAGGCCACTCTAGATAATGTTTGATTTTGGTGTTTGGGAGAAGTGCCCAAAGACTAGAGGAGAGCACATGTCATTCCTGTTTCAAGAAGGAGGACCTAGGAAACTACAAGCTGGTCAGACTCACCTTGATTACTGGGAAAGCGATGGAGCAGCTAATTCTGGCACATGAAGGACAAGAAAGTTATCAGCAGGAGTCAGTATAGATTCACCAAGGAGAAAGTCAAGCTTGACCAATTTAATAAAGTTCTAGGGTGAAAGGGCTGACCTAGTAGATGAGGGGAGAACAGTGGTTATTGTCTACCTAGACTTCAGTAAGGCTTTCAACATTGTCTCCTGTAAGATTTTCATAGAGAAGCTGATGAAGTATGGGCTGGATGAGCAGTATAAGCTGGGGGCAAATCAGCTGGAAAGCAATTTTGCAGAAAAGGCCCTGGTGGTTTGGTGGAGACCAATGTGGCAAAAAAAGGCTGATGACACTCTGAGCTGGATTAGGACTGTTGCCAGCAAGGTTACCCTTCCCCTTTATTGAGCACTGGTGAGGCCACACCAGTATTGTGTCAAAGAGCGGGCTCCCCAGTAAAAGAGGCAGACATGGTCATACCGGATGAGTCTCGTGAAGTCCCACAAAGATGATTAAGGGACTGGAGCTTCTCTCCAGTGAGGACAGGCTGAGAGAACAGGGACTGTTCAGCCTGGAGAAGAGAAGGCTTATGTGGGGTCTTAGGCTCAGGCAGGAAGGGAGGGTGTGAAGAGATTGGAACCAGGTTCTTTCTTCTGGTGCCCAGTGACAGGACCAGAGGCAGTGGGTGCAAACTGCAACAGAGGAGGATCCTTCTGAATGTCAGGAATGACTTTTCTTATTCTGTGGTTGACTGAACACTGGCACAGGTTGCCCAGGTCTGTTGTGGAGTCTTCATCCTTGGAGATATTCAAAAGCTATCTGTCATCTGGGCAGGGGGTGATGATCTCCAGAGGTCACTTCCAACCTCAAACATTCTGTGACTTTGTGACTCTGTGATTCTGGAGTGTATCCTAGTAATATAGAGCAGTTACTCCTACATACATGTTAATAATCACTGCTGCTAGCATACTTACAGTATTTTATATGTATACAAATTATTACAATATTACGGTAACTTGGGGGTTCTTAATGCTATGCAAATATATGGACTTAACTGATTATTCTGTTAAGAATAATTAATGTTTCAGCATTGAATATTTTATATATGCTGTGCTAGAAGGTTTGGCATGTTGGAGCTCCTTGGGGTGATGCAAATAAATAAACTTCTGACCTTATTCAGCTATAAACAAGTAATAATTAATGTGAACTGCAGCTCGTATTCTATTCCGTGATCATCTTGCTGTAAACTCATGTAGCAAGTCATCAATTTATGCAGAATTTTATAAGGTGTATGATTTTGTAAACTTGAGCTCAGCTGTGTCTTCTTAGAAATGAATTTTAGTATTAAGTAACTTGTTCACTTTTGTTGGTTTCGTTTGTTTTTCTCCTCATATGCCAATAGAAGAATGTTTATTGAGGGAATAAACTGGGTAGGGGGGATGGGACAGACAGTGGAATCCTGGCTGGTTTTTTCAGTGCCTTATCTATACTCAGTTTCTAATAAATTAATTAACAAAGATATAACAATGTTATTTCTGTGTCAGATAAGATACTGACTTTACCACAATTACTATTTTGGGTTGTTTCTTTCTAGTCTGAGGAAATGACCAGATTGAGAAGCCTCAACAGACAACTTCAGATAAATGTTGACTGTACACTGAAAGAAGTTGATCTCCTTCAATCTAGAGGTATAGAACTCATCATTTTTTGAAACTATAATTTAAATATGGGCAAGAGTGTTGCAGGTGACACCAAGTTGGGCGGGAGTATTGATCTACTTGAGGGTAAGTAGGTTCTACAGAGGGATCTGGACAGGCTGGATTGACGGACCAAGTCTGGTTGTATGAGGTTCAGCAAGGCCCAGTGTCGGGTCCTGCACTTGAGTCACAACCCCAGGCAACGCTACAGTCTTGGGGAAGAGTGGCTGGAGAGCTGCCTGGCAGAACAGGACCTGGGGGTGTTTGTGGAGAGCCGGCTGAATACAAGCAAGCATTGTGCCCAGGTGGCCAAGAAGGCCAATAGCATTCTGACTTGTATGAGAAATAGTGTGGCCAGCAGGACTAGGGCTGCAGTGATCAACCCTGGTGAGGCTGCACCTTGAATACAGTGTTAAGTTTGGGGCCCCTCACTACAAGAAAGACATTATGGTGCTGGAGCATGTCCAGAGAAGGGCAATGAAGCTGGTGCAGGGTCTAGAGATACAAGTGTTATGGAAAGCAGCTGAGAGAACTGGGGTTATTTAGTCTGGAGATAAAGAGGCTGAGGGGAGACCTTACTGCTCTCTACAACTACCCAAAAGGAGGTTGTAGCAAGGTGGGGATCAGTCTGTTTTCCTAAGTAATAAGCAACAGGATAAGACGAAACAGCCTCAAGTTGCACCAGGGGAGATTTGGATTGGATATTAGGGAAAATTTCTTCACCAAGAGGGTTGTCAAGCATTGGAAGAGGTTGCCCAGGGAAGTGGTTGAGTCATAATCCCTTGGAGGTATTTAAAAGGCCATGTAGGTGTGGTGCTTACTGACAAGGTTTAGTGGTGGACTTGGCAGTGTTAGGTTCATGGTTGAACTTCATGATCTTAAAGGTCTTCTGCAACCTAAATGATTCTGTCATTCTAATACAGTATGTGATTAAGTGTTGACACTTGGACTCCTTAAAGTTTGATTTTGATTATCAGTAATAACGTACCTCTAAAAGGTGTCTTCTTCAGTTGCAACCTGATAAACTTGACTTGATAATATTTCTGTTACCCAAATTAAATTCCACTAACAAGAAAGTGGTGACCTAAAAGTGATTTTTGCAAGAGCAAATGTGGGGAAAAAAAATGTCCTAAGTGAAGGTTCTTATTTTACTTTTTGCTAACAAAGATTCTGACCAAGTAGTACAAAGTGGAACTACAGGTTGCAAGCCAGAAGTTGGTGAACAGAAATCTACTTAGGTCTTTAAAAATTCTTTCTGCAACAGAAACTTGATACAAATACAGTCACATAGATTAGAATATTCATAGTTGTCCTTTTTTACCAATAATGTGTCCTGCAGAAAGATTTACATTTTCATATATGTTTAAAGCAATACAGAACATTGAGCTGGAGTTGATTCTTCTATATGGGATTAGCTTGATAAACATTACCAGACTTGACACAAAACAGAAAATATGTGACAAAAGACAACTCAGGATAAAGCTAACATACGGTGTCATAATAAAAAGATGTATAAAATCTGAAGACTCTAGATCTTCCTATCACAGGCATAGGCATGTAAATAACATTGGAGTTATGCTTTCTTACTTTTCTTTCCTGACAGGGAACTTTGATCCGAAAGCCACGTGTAACTTCTATGATAACATAGAGCCTGGTCCTGTTGTGCCACCAAAGCCATATAAAAAGGGTAGGTCAACAAGCAAACATGGAGTTACCTAATCTGCATTGAGAAAGCTGCATTTTTTTTCCCTTTCTTTTTTTAGAAACCCCTGTGATGATAGGAAGCAATTCTGATTAGTGCAATTCTGATTAGTACAATGTAAGCCAAACCAGAACATTTTTATCCAAGTGCAGTAGTCCAGGCCACAACTTACTTTCCTCAGGCAGGTTGTTGCAAATGAACGTTCCCTGCATATGTTTGTAAATTCACTGTTAGAACTAGAATCAAAAGTAAACAAACCTTTGCATGTTAACTTGAGCTTCCTAATCATGGGGTTTTTAAATACTTCTAGGTAAAAAGCTCTGTGTCAGGTTTGTTTCCCTGTCTTCTAATTCCTGTTGTTAGGCTTTTACAGTTTAGTTGGCATCATTTATGCAAGTTTAATTGGTCACAGCAGCTTTTTAAAATCTGCATTTATATTTTTAATTGTATTTTAACTTGACTCGTCACACTTTACTTTTTTTTTGTGCGGAGTGTGAATGTGTCAGTAGCCCTGAGGTTTTAGTATAGCACAGCAAGAGCCTCAAGCATTTTAAGAACCAAGACAGAACGTGTTTCCTCACATCGGTCTAAAGAGATAACAGCATCCCACTCGTACAAGTTCATAAAATTTTCTGCGCTAATCGTATAGTGTCTAGGGTTCATATCCAGCTGAGGGCACTTAAGTTTTATGTAAGTACAGGAGCTATTTAGTCTCACTTTCTTTTCCTACTGGAGATTGAATCCGCACATCCCGGAGTGACTCAACTCACTGTTAGACACCTAGTGGCCGCGTAGCTCAGTAGCTCTCTCAACTCCACTGGCTTCAGCAGTGATTTTTGTAGCGGAATCCTACCTTTTATTAGAGATATTTTGGAAGTTGTTGTTTGTTTTGGGTTTTGGGGTTTTTTTTCTCCCTGAAATCTGGTAAAAGAACAGTTTCAAATGTTAGTGTAAATTTTTAAACTTTGGACATTTCAGCAGAAAGTTAACAGTCTAGGATCCTGTGCTCTGATACAGAGAAAACTGTGCTCTTTTCTCTGAAGTGTTATGTGTGATAAGATCCAGAATATTGTGTCTCCTCCTACTGTAACTAGCATGAACTAAAATTGTTAGTGGAAAAAAGTAAAAGTCTTCTGAATCAGTAATCATAGTCTGCTTGAAAATCCAATTGTATGTAAGTTCTATTTGCTGATAAGCATTTCACAAAGGATTTTGCACCTGAATTGTGAATTATGTAAGGAAACTTTCCCCTGTATTTTTAAGCAAGTATTTTAGCCTTTGATATAATAAAATGCTTAGCATGTGGAAATTTAAAAGAAAGAGAAGGCCCAGAACTATTGCTTGTAGATTAAAAAAGAACTAAGACAAAAAAAAAAAAAAAAAACCAGTTGTCACGTGGTTGATTTAAGGCACTACGACTTTGTGATACTTCAAGAGATTCTCTTGATGACACTAGCCTGTTTGATTTATTATTTCAAAGCAAAATGACATGCAAAAATTGCATGAGGTCAGTGATTTTCTTTGGCAATTGGTGTCTTGTAAGGATTTGCACAACTTTTAGCTTCCTGTTTTTTTTCCTTCAGCTTATTAGAGCTTGGTTTTAGGGCTGGTGTACTGTATGCTGAGCCTGGCTTTTAAGATGGAGTCATATTTGGTTTTCCTTAAAAAATGCCATTTCCTTAATATTCAGCTAGATTTTGTAGCAGATGACAGCAGTGTGTGCACTTTGAATTACAAACTGTAGTCCTTTTTTACAACGTAAGTTCTCTTTTAATTAAGCTTTTCTACAGATCCTTTTTTTAGCAGATTAGTATCTTGATCCTACCTTCTAGGTATGTGTGCTAATGTTGTTTTGAGTAGTAACGTTTTGTAAAACGTTGTTTCCACATCCTAGGAGTATTTGCCACTTCTAGTAGATAACCTGAAATGGTAGTAGGAGGCATCTGAAAACCAAGTCTTTCTGTGGGTTAATACCTAGTGTATGAGTTGCCTACATACTGAGTTTTATGAATGAAAACGGACTTAAGTGCTGCTTCACATACACACATCCCTGCTGCAAAGCCATAAGGAAGGAAAACAATCATCTTGTTTTGAAACAGGCCTATCATTTTATTTTTATATTGTGTATTCTTCAGCCTGGAGGAATGCTAGAAAAAGATGGAGAAAATATATCATCTGTCAGACTGTTTGAAGGAACTAAGTTAGAAGTAGTCTCTCACTTCTGGTAAAGTAGGGTTATTGGAATTTAGAATTTGCTACTAGTCTGCTGTATGCAAACCTATGAGGTCATTCCTTAACAGGGTGGTGTTGTGGTGCCAAACAGACTTTTAATACGTTTTAAGCTATTAAACCTTTAGCAGTACCAGTGACCTACCAGTGGTGACTGCTCTTTTTGTTTTTTAAGGTACTGTGGTTAAGCGGCTCTTCACAGAAGTGAAATACTTTTAAGTATTCAAATTTCACAAACTGAATTAGAAATGCTTTAGCAAAAGATCTTATTGTTACTTAAGTGGAAATGTTTCCACGTTCATTTTAAGATAGAGTGTTTAATGAGATGACAAACTAGTAATATGATCTTGCCCACCATTCTTCTTTTCTGAAATAAGAAAAAATGTTTTCCTTTGGCTTTTCTTTTAGAGCATCAAACCAGCTCCAAACAGACTCCACGGACTCAGCCAAGAGATGAAGACTTTGAAGGGGCTCCATGGAATTGTGATAGCTGCACCTTTCTAAATCACCCAGCACTAAATCGCTGTGAGCAGTGTGAAATGCCACGATACACCTGAAAACCAGGAAGGGGCTGCACTGAGTTGAAAACAGGCTCTCAAGCCGTCAGCTGTAGGAGAAGGAAACATGGGGAACCTTTCAGTCCATCTGCCCGGCCTTTGCTAGTCAACAATCTCCATATTGCAAGGGGTGGGAGTAATGTGTTAAGATGTTTCTGCTTGTGCTACACTAAAAATAAAGAAAATAAGGGTGAAATTCTTTTTCTTTATCCCATTGCTGTGAGCAAAGCAGAAAATGAAACCTGAATATGTAAAAGGATTAATTTTGGGAAGAATGTATACAGGAAAGTAAATAACTACTGGTGTTTAGTCCTGTGGTTATAGTTACTGCTTAGTGGCTCTAAAAAAAAAAAAAAAAACTTTTTTTTCTTTTTTTTTAAAAAAAATTATAGGACTCTTAGTAATGGTGTGAAATGTTACACTTAACCAGAAAAACTGAAGAGCCAGAGCTGACTTAACCTGGCCACAGCTAGCTGGAAAACAAAGGCTCCCTGTGCTTCTAGATTGTAAGCTACTGAAAAAGAAGACAGGTAAATGCAAGGATAAATTTTGCAATGTTTAAAAAACAAGGAGAAGGGTATTTGTAATTGCTGCTTTTTTTCAGGGTAACTTATGTCTACAAAATTTGCTGTTTGAAATAGTAACCTAAGGTGACTAAATGAGATGCTGTATGAGTGTTCCAGAGAGTTTAATCAGAGGTAGTTTTTTTACAATCCCTTTTGCTTGTACAGTGCTCACCTGGCTGTGTCAACACTGGTAATAAACTAAGAACGAATTCTACCATACTATGGATGAAAATACCGCTGCATGCTTTCATTAGGCCATCGTGTTTCAAAGCTCAAAGTATGCTTTTATATCCAACAATCTTGTAAGCCTGTGCTCTGTAGCAGCACAGTGACATATGCCAAATCCGGTTTGGAAGATGTGAGCTCAGCCACGGTTGTGTATGAGAAGTACCCAGTTCCTTAGGCCTTTTCAGCTTCCAATTTGTGAAGAATCCATGATGTTTACAGCACAGAAGGTACTTTGTGCCCCAGTTCAAAGTTAGCTGAAAAATAATTAATCAGTTAGCTCTTCAGTAAAGGTTTATTTGCACATTGTTAATAAACCAGCCTGTATAAAATAGCAGATGCCAGATCCTGCAAGACTACACACTGTATTCTTTTTCTTTTGATCAGGAAATTTTTGCTGTAGGTTGAAGAACGCAAGACTTGCAACTGAGAATCATACTGGTACTTTTAGACATGATATTCTGTATTATAAAGGTGATGTTCAATTTGTTTGAATGCTTCGGATTGCTGTAATAAAGCACTCGATACATGTGAAATCAAATTTGGGTTTGGGCAGCTGAATGATTATGTTACACAACTGTGCAACTGAGTGAGGATGTTGTTGTGTACCGGTCAGAAGCTGGTACAGTGCATTTGAGTTTTGATGGTGTGGCTCTGTCCAGGTGCAGAGACGCGACCCAGCCCATCAGCCGAGTTACGGTAAATTGACTTGGCAACTCGGAGGCAAAGCGTGCTAGCTCAGCTTTACCCCAAGAGATTTCAGCCACTTCATTTGAAATTGTTCTTAGCTCGTGGCAGCCACATCCATGTGGTCAATTACCACAACTCGCTTGATGTGTGATACCATGTTTAGCTGTGGCAGAACAATCACGTGTCCGAATCCTTCCTTAAAATCGAGCCGCGTTTGTTAAGGGGTGAGCGGAAGAAAACTCGTCCTGGCTGCATCGCGCAATCTGCCGACTTCCTCTCCCTGCAGTTCATGAAGATAACAGTAAGAACCAAACCGTGATCTTAGATGAGGAACCCATATTTTTTATCTGGCATTTTTCAGTAGGTTCTCGCAGTAATTAAATCTTCAGCGTATTTTCAAGTAAGCTAAGAGATCTCCAGCAATCAGTGTGCACCACTAATGACCAAAACAAAGTCAAAGGCATCAGAGCTAGTTTTCCTTCCCTCCTGTTACTATGTGGGGAGCTCATCGCACGTAGAGAGGGGTAGAAAATGACCGTCAAATGCTGTTAGAAGGCAAATATGAATTTTGTTCACATAAGTGGACAGTGTGACAAACCGGAGATAACTAGAAAACAGCTGAGCAGGAGCATTAGACCTAGAGTAAGCAGTACCATTGCTGTTATCAGCAATTCATAATAATGAATTACTCAAAACAATACCAGTAACTTTCATGACTTTTCTATCGTGATGCCTTTGCCTTTGTATTATTTCAATTTTCTGTTCATTGGTACTTGTGTTGAAGCACTTGTTTTTGCTGGAATTACAAAATGATAACAACTGAAATGACAGTCAGCAAATGAGAGTAGGTGTGTCCGTGCATCCATACAGTCGTGGCATTTTCAGACAGAGTAGATGCTACTTGTGAGGGGGGGAAGAGGGAGAGAACATGCATGCAGTCCAATAATTCCCTGACCTGTAATAACCATGAGTGGAGACCTGCTAATCTTAGTTGTAGTTTTACCAGAGGAAGAGAAGGAAAGCTGCTGTGACAGCTTGTTGGAAGACGGAGTGAGTGGCATTAATTGCAAATTAATTCCTTCATGCCAATTATTTTACTCCAGTTTTTCAATGACTCTCATTTGTGGCTTGTACAAGGAAAAAACCCTTCTGTTGTATTTTTTTACTTGTAAATGCCCATACCCAATCATTAATAGCAAAGACTTTAAATGGTGCTTGAATATTTTTAGTTTGTTAGAATGTAAATTGTATTTTGAATAGTGGAAGATCCATTTTCCTTCTGAAAGCAGGTGATGCCGTTCGCACCCCGACTGAATTGTAGATTATGCCAAAAAGATTGGTTTATGTAATATTTATTGAATGCACATAAAACCCTAATGTCAGCTGGCATACAAAATGCACTGTATTGTATAAAACTTGTGTGTGTGTGAGAGAGAGAGAGAGAATGGTGGGATGCTGATGCCATTGTGTTGAGTTAATGCACTACTTGTTGTTTTCATTTTTCCTTAATGACTGAGCTTTCCCTCAACCGTGCTACTAGAGTGGTAGAGTTTGGAACTGACCTGGACATTCAGATATTCAAAATTATTTCACTGTTCGTTGAAATTTTATAAAGCTTATTTTATATTTACTGTGCTATTAAGAGGAATTCCCTTTAATGATAGAATACTACTGTAGTTTATTTAGAGTGGCACTTGTGGAAAATGATTCAGAACATAGTAAAAACCAAAAGAAATCCTGAACTTCAGATCTACTTTTGATTTCATGTAATTATTAGTCTTGTTTGTTTGGGTGAAGAGGAAGGGGGTGGGAAGTCAAGCAAAAGGAAGTGCTTTGTAAAATGTAGTCTTAGATCAGATGAATTGTGTATCTGTGTGTCTGTGGTATGTGTGTGTTTCCCTTGAAAAATGGGAGGTGTGGTGAAAAGGTGTAATAATTCTTAAAAGAGCTGGTCTCAGTACTTTCTGATTATAATATGCTACTAAATCACATTTTTTTAAAAAGCTTTTCTTTCAGTTACCTTATCTGTCCCAGTTACACATCTCTCATTTCAATTTTGAAATACTTTTACATTTAATACTGATTGTAAAACCCCTTGAAACTGAGATAAAAATACTTGAGTTGAAATGGGGACAAAACAAAATAAAACCAATAAAGAATGTTTTAAAAAAAGAATGTGAGAATATGAAATATGTTAAAAACAAGCTTGTCATCGGGGGGACAGTTTTTGTTTGTTTTAAAAATCAGTGGTTTATCCTAGAATGTGAAAATTACTGTCCTGACGAGAAGTGGACACTTGGACATAAACAATTCATCGACTTGTTGGGCGCCTCAGAATTTATGTGCTCTGTACGACAGTGACTCTTAAATCCCGTAAAGAAAGAAGACGTGCACAGAGATCACATCTCATAGTCAGTACTGTCTCTATGTGCTGCTGCATTTGTTTCGTTTCAAAATGTCAATATTCTATGAAGGTAGCCATGACTGAATCTCGCCAAATTTCTTCAGGTTGGAGCTTTCGTTGCTGTTTATGTCCATAAATATTAACGCAAACATTTTTCTTGGTTTTGAATAATTGGAAATCAATGGAGTTAATGCAATATTATAACCCTGGATTTTCAGTACCTTTGGAACCGATTTTAAACAACTGTGTTCTTGAAACTTATTTATTTATGGTGGCACCAGTGTATCTAATCCATATTTCCTGCTGTGTGAAACCCTGTTAAATTTTTTCATTAAAAAAAAAAAAAAAAAAAGACACGATCTTGTTTAATCCTGTATATATGGTGTCTACATTCTAGATTTGTGTATGCTGTGAATGAATTTATTACTAAGAGATGAAATTGTATAAAAAGCATTCAGAGGCTATGCATGCATGGTACCTCCAGAAAGTGCATACTCCGAGGTGCAGATTCCTGCAAAAATAAATTAATAAAACTAAGCAAACATCACATCCTGCATTTGTTCTTGTATGTAGTAGGAAACATTTTATTTATTTATTTTTTTTAATATACAGCCTTTTTGCTTTCTTAGACCAATTCTCTCCGGTCTTCCACTAGAACCCATAGCTGTAGCAAGTTGCTTTCGGCACTTCGGGGCTTTTCTTTTTGGTGACCATTTATTATGATTCTTTTTTGGCAATCACTAAATATTGACCTGGGGTCCAGATCCTGTTCCTGTGCATGTGGACAGCTTGTGTAAGCAGGAGTCCCATTTAGAGGATGGTTACTCTCTGCAGCTGGTTGTAGAAAGAGGACACTGGATGTTCAGAGTATGAAGGTCAGCTCATCACTCTTTATTTTTCAGTGGCATTCCTGCTTATCCTCAAGTCGGGTTGAGTATCTGGATTACAAAAGTCCGTCGTCTTTTACCAAAAGGCGGTGTTCTGGGAGAGGGTGGAGAATTTGAAATGCAGGCAATTTCTTAGTATGTTTAATCAATTATCTTGATGGTATCAGCTCACCGTAGTCTAAAATTTTGAAAGCTCTGGGGCTGCGCCGCAGCTGTATTTTGCTCACGTGGCGTTTCAGTCATTAAACACGTTTTCTGGTGTAAGGAGCCTACTGCAACTTCGGTTGTGAGCTTTTGTCAGCAAACCTATGAAGGAATTTAGTTTTGCATTCCTGCAGCTAAGTGGAAATTGTAAAAATTTCAGGATAGATTTTTCTTTTTAAGCATTTGATCACTTTAGAAATTATCACAATTGAAATTTTTAATTTTTTAAAAAATTTTCAAAGATTTTAAAAATAAAAACATGCCTGAAAAATATATTATGCTGATAGTGAACACGTAAAGCCAAAAGGCGCTAGATCTAACAACTGCCAGCGGCTGCTATTTTGATGTTGTTGAGGAGGAGGAGAATCTGCTTGAAATAATTGCCTGAACCTAGTTGATTTAATGGCAAGAATTGCTTGGTTTTGACAGTCTTGCACCACATCTGAAACCTGTGGCGCAAAGAGAGATGCTTTGTCTTGCCATCTGGTAAGTATCCCAGGAATTAAGAGCTGCTGCTTTTAATTGGTCAAGATGATCCATAGTTCTGGGTAAGTACTGTATTTCCTTTCATTGCAGCCTCTCTGGTAAATACACTTTTGGGAAGGAGATGACTTTGATAACTCATTTGAGCTGGACTCGAATCGTTTTATGTTAAATGGGTTGCCTGACTCATTTTAGGAAATTTTAGGGAAACCCTGTAAAGTTGTTACAGAAGGGGCTATGTTAATTTTTAAATAGGGGGACTGCACTTGTGACATGTTCTGGTTTGATGGTAAAAACCAGGCCAGACCCATAAAAGCCTCTCTCAGGAGTGACACTTTGTTTTACAAAATATTCTGTCTCTCTAGAAAGCAGTAATATTTTGATTTAAAAATAAACACATTCATAAAATGTATTTAGTTAATTATTAGAATACATTTATACAAAACTCTACTCAGTAGAATTTTTCCAGTAAGGCAAGACTTACAACCTTGCATGTATTTGCTGATTTTACAAGTTTTGACGAATTACACTTTATTCCCAAGCCTTGAAGTGACCTTGAAGTTAACAAAGGTGCCGTAAAATAGCAAGTAAATACAGTTCTGCTGCGGCTGCTTCAGAAACAAAATCTAAAAGCCTCCAAATGAAACATATGCAAACACAGGCACTACTTGATTTTTGACTAAAGTAGTGGTGGATTTGGGACAGCTGAAGCTGGAGCATCCATGCCCAAAGTCAAAGACATAAGTCAAGGCTCGATGAATATTCAACTCTCAAGGGCACGCTGTGAGTTTGTTCTCAAGTGTTCTGAACCAGCCTTGCAAATGCCTGGCACTGGGCATTATATTTCACCTGCAGTTTTTCTTGCCTGATGTTTGGGCCTCCTCATTTCGTTCTAATGAGCTGGCAAAGCTGCTTTTGGCAATGTAAATGGGTCTCTTTGCAGAGTGCCCTGTGGACTGGAGAGCCCAGTGTGACTCTACCCAAGGTCCAGATCCACGTATAGGGGTCCAGGTAACGGATTTTAACTTTCCCGCTCCCCTTCTCATGCGTCAAACAATTGTTCATAAACCAAAAGAGATGTTCTTTTCTCTTTTTTTTTTTTNTGAATCCGTCGCAGGTCGTTATCTTTTCAAACTGCA
Source organism: Nycticryphes semicollaris (assembly GCA_013400055.1). Lineage (NCBI taxonomy): Eukaryota > Metazoa > Chordata > Aves > Charadriiformes > Rostratulidae > Nycticryphes > Nycticryphes semicollaris. The sequence goes on from VXBJ01004947.1 coordinate 542,477, forward strand.
AGTTTCAAAGCTACAGTGATAAGGGAAGAGCTGTGTGTGCAATCACACTCCTCCTCACAACACTGGTACCTCCAGTCAGTGCTGTACCACACAGAAAGAACTAGATAAATACTTTGTAAATATATAAAGCAAATCTTAAAAATAATGTAATTTTGAAACTTACTTCAGGCTTTACTACTACTCCTTAATGAAACTTTGAGAAGCAAACTGGCTGACTTGATCTGACAGAAAGCCCTTTGAAGAAATTCAAGCCAATGCTGCTAGTGAGAATTTTCTACTCTGGTAAAACAGCAACTGCCAGACAAAATTTGCATAACTTTTTTCATCCAACTGAAGTGAAATATTTCAAACTAAGGTTTTTTTGTAAATACGCATGTTGGCCTTACACTTACCACGTGATTGATTAAATAAAAGCTAAGTGTTTTGCATGCAAGATGTCCTCATAGAGTAATAGTCCATTTATTAATTACAGTATTAAAACAGAGAACCATCAGTGAGATTAAAAGCTTGATATCCTTTTTATTTTATCCTATTTATGATCCTTTATATTTTCAGCTGTGGCAGTACCATGTGCCCTCAAATGATCTCTCATGTTTTCCTAGTTGATTGCTTTCCGGTTCTAGTCCAAGATGAAACATACCCTGCTTTAGCCAAGGAGGCTCCCCAAGTACTTAATGCTTCCTTAATGAGGTTATCTGATGGATAAAAAAAATTTTGCCAAATTTGCAACTTTCAGGTCCGTAACAGTTTTTGGTGCAAATGGTCACCTTGTGAGCATCACCTTCTCTCCAGCAATGCTTCTGTAAATGAAGGAGGCTCATAGAAGTGAAAAAACTCAAATAGATTAGCTATGAACTTTTAATGACAAATCTGCGAGTGTTGGACAACTGTGTGCATGCAGGATCTGTCATGAAAAATAATCTTAACTACTGAAACACTATTCTGAGATGTTATTCCATCTGGAATAGCATGTGATGCAGTTGGTATCTCAGTGCAAGAGCTGCTATGTATGTAGAACTTCAAGTGATTCCCCCCTCTGAATTTGAATCTTTTAGAAAAGAAAAAATGGGTTAACTGTACCAATGTGCTTTTTTGACCAGATCTTTCCTAGATTGTGAGTTAATCCCTAAATTTGGATTTTTATATTTTTTCCCTCTCCAGTGGGAACAGAGGTACAAAGCTCTAACATTTTTGATTCTTTACAGTGTCTATTTTTTTTTTTTCCTAATAAATCCTTAGTAGGAATTCTATTCTCATGAGATGTTGACTATTTCAAATCCCAGCTATGTGTTCTAGGTATCTAGAACTGGGAACCAATAGCCACTTTTCCTTCTTGTCTTTTTGATCTACCTGGATCAATGGCAATGCTGAAACTCCCTGCAGTTCACCCAGGACTCATCTCGGATCACTGCAGTGTCCTGGTCCCCTCTTCAAATATATTCTCCCTCACTGGGAATCAAATGGGATTGGCTTACTCTATTGACAGGGTTTCTGCTCTATTGGGTTTAAGGAAAATCAGACTATTGGCATCCAAGCCATTCGCCTTCAGTCCCTGTAGATGGGGGTGGGCGGACACCCTGTGTTGGGCAAGGAGACTGAGAAATATTTGGAGTGAAATGCAAAGGCACGTAACTGCTCTTGTGTGCCAGCTGCCAGCAGCTGGGGAGGGCAAGGGGCTGGGACAGTCCCTGGAGAGACTCTTTGTTTGAGCTCAGCTGCTGGGGCCGGGGGGATCCACTTTGGACATGGGTATTCCCACCGAGAGACCTCCATCCCGACCCACTGGAGAGAAGCGTAAGAGCCCTGTGCTGTTTGAGTTCATGTAAATTCTGAGTGTGTCTGGATCTGTGTGCCCAGCCATATGTATCCATGCTTGTGCATTGCACGTGTGTGTGTGTGTATGGGTGTGTGCCAATGGGGACACATGTACAGCCCTGCTGCTGGTCTGAAAAAAAAATGGGGGGTTTGGAGCAGCTGCAGGTTTGTCCCCATCAGCCTACAGGGCTTGGTCACTCCACACCGCTGGCAGTCTGATGCTGTAAGAAACACATCTCAGAAGGTGCAGTCATTCAGGAGAACATAGCACATAAACCTGTAAGAGAGACGTAAGCATACCAATGACAACAGAATAATAGCAGGATGTTATGCTAAATATGACTGAGCTGTTTAAGCATATTCTGGTCATGACACAAATCATCTATCCGCCAAGGAGGGAAATACAGATGTTTTCATGAGCTATAAAAATCACCAAGTGTGTGAAATTCCCACAAGGTGATGCCTGGCTGTAAAAATGAAAGCAAGTTTATTACAGCAATAAATGTGGAGTGTGTAAATGTTTCCCAGTAGTTTTCAAAACTGTTCCTTAAAACTGCAAGTGAAAGATAACCACTTTGCTCTTTTTCCAGCTCACAAATTCTACTGATATCAAATTTGTTGAGAGAAACCGCTTTGAAAAAAACTCTTTGCCATGAAAAATGAGACCTGTTCCTTATCCAGAAGGGTAGCTTACTGTCTCCTAGAGAATTTTGTCTTGTCTGGGTGTTCCTAACTTCTGCAGATAGGCAGATCTTTATCAAGTTGTGCTGTTCTTCAGCTCCTACATTTGTATTTTGCCTGCCTTTGGCAGTTGCAGGCTAAGGCCTCACTGGCCTCCTGTGGGTCACTGCTCTGATGCTGAAGACCTGCTGTGTGACAGATGTGCACAGATGTATAATCTAGATAGGTTTATTAAACGTTATGCCAATTTCTTATAGGGAGAGATGACCACTTGTACTGTTCCATTAGGATTCAGAAATACCAGCACTGGTTCCTCTCATGATCTTTGTCACCTTTCAGGGTTTCTGCTTCTCTGTCTCTGTTTGCCCCAAAGTCAATCTGAACTACCTATTTTGAAACTGTGCTGACCCAAGTTCAACGTGTTATCATTAAAGACACCTGGTAGCACCCATGACTTTTGCCATTTTTCCCCTGCCTGGCCAAAAGAGAGTATTTTGGAGCTGAGTTCTACAAGTGCCCCTGTGGGTCCTGCTGAAGTGGAAAGGATCCTTTACGTGTATCTTTTTAGTAGAGCGTGTTTTGGCAGATTAAGATTTTAGTGAAAGAACATGGGAAAAACTATAGTCAGTTGCTATTTTTATTTACAATATTCAGTATTCAGGTGTGAGAAGAGTCAGGTGATAGTGAGGAATAAGAAGAGAGAAATACTTGGTTTTCTTTGTGTAGTTATTTACACAAAATATGGTATTTAAGACATTGTGATTAATTTTATTGGCAGTGGTTGCCCTTCACAGCTAAAACCACATCTCTCAAAAAGAAAAGAGTGGGGAATTTTGAAATATGAGCATCTTCCTCTCCGCCTGAAAACATTAGAGAGATGCACTATTGATCATGAACAACAATTATAACAGACCACAACTACAAAAAGATTTTCTTACCCGCTCATTTAGAAGGCCTAGCCAAGGTTTATGATTCTGAACCTCACACTGTTTTTAGCTTTCTATATTTTTCCAATCTTACTCAGTTGTTTTCTTCTCATATTAGCAAACTTCAAAATTACTGAATTTTATCATAACATTCTCTCAGTAATTATATAGAAAAATCTGCATCTTACAGAGTGTACAAAAATTTAGCTAACGCTGGGCTTTTCCCTATTGCCAAAGCAAGTTTTGTTACTAGTGATTGCCCTGTATTGTCACAGTGCTTTCATTCACATCTCTGGGCAGTGAAGAAGGGTGGATAAAACATATACATATGCTGGTCCTTTCAATTTTATTTATTATTATATTATAATTATTTATTATGATATTATTTCAATATTATTTTGCACTTAGACAGTCTTATTTTTTCCCCTGTCTCTTTTGCATCACCTTGACCTTACTGTCTTTTTTTTCTTTTTTTTTTTTAATCTCCCTGACTGGATGCATAGTTCATTAGTTCAGGCTGAGAGAGTTGGGGCTGTTCAGCCTAGAGAAGAGAAGGCTCTGGGGAGACCTTATAGCAGCCTTCCAGTACCTGAAGGGATCCTACAGGAGAGCGGGAGAGGGACTCTTTGTCAGGAAGTGTAGGGACAGGACAAGGGGTAATGGCTTTAAATTAGAAGAGGGGAGATTTAGATTAGATACCAGAAAGAAATTCTTTACTGTGAGGGTGGTGAAACACTGGAACAGGTTGCCCATGGAAGCTGTGGAAGCCCCATCCCTGTATGCGTTTAAGGCCGGGCTGGATGGGGCTTTGAGCAACCTGCTCTAGTGGGAGGTGTCCCTGCCCATGGCAGGGGGGTTGGAACTTGATGATCTTTAAGGTCCCTTCCAACCCAAACCATTCTGTGAGTCTATGTTATGTTTCTCAGGCATGCACCAACACAAATGTTGTACCAAGTTGTAACATGTATTTCAAACATACTTTATAAAGTATTGACAAAGATAAAATGAGTGTCTTCCAGGCTCCACAGGATCTACATTCACAAACATATTCCTGTTTATGTGGGTTTTTTCCCCTTCTTTTTTGATTCATTGTTCAAAAAAAGGTAAGGCAGCCTGATGTGCTGCACTAATTCTGAATGCTACCGAAAGGTGCACTGATAGCACTAAATCTAATTGACTTAGTTTTGCCCCTCAACTTTGATGGGATAACATACTGCTATACCCCCAAACATTCCTTTAAAATGTACTTCTTAATCATCAGGTTAGATTTATTCTCACCTTGCAGTGGTACAGAATTTCTAACAGTTTAAGCCCCAAGTCCTTTTCAAAGATTTCAGCAATGGTATTAATGGAGCACTGAAACAGTGGCCTGTGTCTTTCAGGAAGAGAAGCAGCCAAGGGCATGAGTTCTGTGGACAGGGGAGCAGTTACAACCCACTATGCATCCATTTGATCACCATGATGGATTTTGAAAGTATGAATTACTCTCAGACTGTATTGGTGTGATGCACAGAGTTCTCACATGTAATGTTTTGTTATTATTTCTTACCTTCCAATTTACAGAGTTTTGCAGTTGATTTGTTGTTTGTTCACCTGCAGTTAAGTCACCGAATTTAGCAAAGAAAAACTACTGACAATGAGAGTGTTCATTATATGAACCAGAAGATGGATACTTATATCTGTTTTGCTTTTCATCTGATAAGAATATATTGATTGATTTACCTGTTGTTTACCTGCCCTGTAAGCAGGCTCTTTGCTACGGCAGATGGGCGAGTGTGTGCATACTCGAATATAACAGACAATCCAGTTTGCTGAAAGCTTGTAGCTGGCCCCAGTGGAGCTGTACACTCACATTCATTGAACTAATATGTTAAAATAGTAAGAAATACATTATGGTGTTGAAACTCTAAGAAACATACCAACAGGTGTGAACTTATTAAACAAAGGGTTCAACACAGGTAACAAAAGCCTTGGAAATTAAAGAAATTAAGGAAAACCTCCTCAACATCATCTGCTGCATCAAAACTAGAACCAAGTAACAGTATTTTTATAGTTCCAAGGTAGAAGAAAATAAAACCCTCCCTGCAGACAAATGTAATATGTGTTAGGTGGTCCTTGGCAGTTTTAATGAAATTTACTTAGGTAAGTGGGCAATCTTAAAAAACGTTAAAAAGCAATGTAAGGGATACTTGCCGTCAGGCCATTAGAACTGAGTAGTCCCCCGCATTGAATACACATCACCTCAACGAAAAATAACTGTGGGATTGCTTGAACTGAGCCTGTGTAAAGCAGGCTCAACTGAACTATTATTTTATTACAGTTTGGTGCATGAGTTTATGCTCCCTCAAAAAACTTAAGTATCAAGCTTGCAATGGAATTTTTCACACTGAAAAAAAAGCCTCTTGCACAAAACTGATTTGGAAAATATTTCAAAATCCAGCTATAAAGGAAAGAAGAACTCCCTCCAAAACTATCAGAATCCAGCACACCAATAAGGAGTAGAACTTGAGTTGTCTGGTATGTTTGAGAAGCTGCCTCTGAATTATTATGAGGAAAACTCAGCACCTGGCTACCTTTTAAATGAAATTTTTATTGTTCCCAGAGCATAATCATTCAACCACAGACCTCAGAGAAAATACTGCAATTTTTTTTTTAACTGTGGGTTTGATCCTATAAGTTGCAAACATCTTTCATCTTCCCAGTGATTGTGGTGACAGCTGGGAAACTCAGCACCCTGCAGAGCTGGGCTGGCTGGTACAGGACAATCCACTAAAAATCAGTGCCAGGCAGCAGTCCATAACAGAGCGACTAAGTTGGTTTAGACATCCTTCTTTCTTCCCCTGCTCTTTTCTCACTGCTTTTTAGAAGTTATCTGAAGATATCTGTATTTATCATATCCATGTAACTCTGCTTAAAACACTGTAGATTCACATAACACAAGTAACACATTTACTGGGAACCTCTTAGTACTGATTTGGATGTATGATAATTCTTAACATGCTTTACAGGAATACTTATGGGAATGCAATAACTGTGGCATCCAGCATTCAGTGTCCCATGTGCATTCTTGAAACATCTGTATTATAGTACTTAGACTACAATGTAGAATAGACAAAACTTAGACTGGAACTTACAGTTTTATTTATTTATAGAGCCAATTTTATTTTATAGGAAAATATAGTGCAATTTCTTATTTCCAGCTCTAAACCAACTTTGCAATAATGGAACCTCAGCGAAGAGTATTAATGGAAAAAGTCTTTTTGGTGTTCATGTGCTCAGTTCTCCTTTCAGTAAAAAAAACATTGTTTTTTTCCATATTTTCCAGAGATTTCAATGCATCCTTTTCAATTTATTTGTTACTCATTTTGACAGTATGGACTGTACACATTGAGAAATGTACTCTAGACACAAGTCCAGGGACAACAGAATGAATAGCAAAATTTGGTGCCAAACACAGAGGTTAATTTATCTTGTTAACAAAAGGATAAGGCATGTAGAACAAGGCCAGATGCCATCAAAGTAAATGGCAAATACCTAGCAGTCCTTTAATTTTCCCTTTCTTCCTGTAAGAAATAGTTACTGTGTAAAGATCCCTACCTGAAGACCTATCACCTCTAGAAATGATCAACAGAAATAATCACATCCTTCAAAACTGATACGAAATTAAACTGTACAGAGTCAATTTTCCACATTTCATCTGGCAAAAACTGTCGCTCACATAATGTACAGCAAAAAATTCTCTGATTAAAAGAGCAGAAGCAAGTGTATTTTTTTCCCCAAAGATTAAGTAGAAAAAACTCCACAGCACATTCTATATGAAATAGAGGTGTTAGACACTGGAATAATATAAAAGATGCTGTGGTTGAGTTTCAGGTTCTCTGTAACTCTCTTTCTTTTACTGCAGTTTATAGAATTATTAAATCAGACACTCAGCACAAAACCCTTTTCATAATCCCCTTTCTGCAGGGAAAGTTTGAAGTTATTTTTCCTCAAATAAAGCCTCTGTACCATATTTCATTACTATTAACTGGGGCACCGAACCCTAAAATAAAAACAGATAAATAAATTATACGGACCATGTTATTTTTAACATTGAGATCCTATTTTACCTGGTAAAAAGAACCAATAAGGAATAAACCACTGGTGGCAGGTTTATATTTTTTTTGTTTAATCATCACAACTCCTAAAAATAAATCAGAATTAATTTAGCCAACTTAGTCTTGTTTTATTCACAGGATCCAGGTGGAGCAATCTACTGGTACCTTATCAGGTACAGCCCGGTAGAGCTAGCGATCTGGCCCACTGCAATGCTGCACAGCCCTTCCCAGCTCATTCCTCTTCATTTCATTCATGCAGTCATAATTTCTTATGATGACTAACAAATTTAATATGAAATGTCAGGGCTTACATTAAAAATTCCCTAAACAATTATTTTCTTCCCCCAACACAAGTGTTTAATCTGTATTGAGGAAAAAGGGTTATCTGGAGCAGTTTATCATTATGTTGGTAGGCTATTAAAGGAAAAACTAAGATGAAGTTGTAAAACAGAACTAGATAGAAGGCTTAAATAGGGGATTTCTCTGTTCTTTATGTCTTACTCTATGTTTAATATTCACAGAAGATACTTTTCTCTCAATGAAGCAGTAGAAAAAAAAAAAAAAACCAAATCAAAGAGCATAACTATAAGAAAAAGTGAGTCATGAAGCAGACAAGGAAATGAAAAACTGGCACTGAAGTGAAGGTGGGCTATTGAAAGAGAAAGGGCAATTTTTTTTTTTTTTCTGAATAAAGAAGCATGCATTTATGTTTAAAGTTTAAGTAAACAGAAGGCTGGCTGGCAATCTAATTTAAATAAGATGTCAAATAAGCATGGCACAATGGTGAACTGTTCTGGCCTAGCTAAGCCAATGGATGAAACTTTAACATCACCACAAATGAAGTTATGTCTGAATTGCCAATGCCACTAGGAATAAAGTTACCTAGACACGTGTCCTGCCAGAGGCTAGCCTTATTATCTACCACACTTATTTCCTTATTTAACTTATTAATTATTATCTTACAGTAGCCTGTGTTGTCCTGATCTCTTAAATTCGTGATGTTAAATATTTCCTTGAAGTAATAAAGAAACTCAAGTAAATGCATTTAAAATACTACAAAAAAAAAACCCAACCAACAAAACACCCACAAAACAAAATATAAACCAAACCCAAAAAGTTTTTAAAAAGAGAAAAAAAAAAGAAAAGAAAATTTCAAGCATATAAACGTTAACTCTGCTTCACTTATACTCTTTGGTGTCCAGCTAAGTAAAGACCTCTGTGGTTTATCTCCCTCTGCTCATCACATTGCCCCTCTGCAGGGGAATGAGGGGAAAGTCCAGATGGTAACTCAGATTACCAAAGATCCCAACTGCACTCTGGCAGTGACTTTTTGTGCTGAATACAGACAAGGCCCAGGGCAACAGGGTCAGGCCTGTTAAACTTTGGAGTAACTAAAGTGGGGCACGACATAGCTGCAGAAGAACATACTTGCCACGCTGTAGCTTGAAGACCTTTTAGTATGTTTTCATTTGAGAATGTGATATTCACATCCAAGAACATTGGTTTTTGGAGAAGGAAACTGGCAGGATTCAATACCTAGTGCAGAACCATCAGTCTCACAAGGGTTAACCACCCAACTACTGCTACAACAGGGCTGCATGTTGTTCTTCGGCTGGTGGGTCTGTATGGGAAACCAACCAGTGAATGGTCCACGCCCCAAGAGCGCACACACAAATGTAGAAGTTATGAAGTTTCCTCTGGGCAGAGGGAAATTTTTAGCTATCAAACTGATATTTGATTTGCATGGGTTTTTTCACAGTGTCTCAGGTTAGCCCAGAATTTATTTATACAGGAGTTCAACATGCAAATGCCATGGGATTAACATAAAATTGTAATAATAAGGGTTATAAATCAGCTAGTGGTGCAATACTGGGTAATGATTGACTGAAAAGCTGAAATAATTAAACTTATCATATTAGGCTAGGAAAAAATACCAACCCACAAAGTCTTTATTTTCAAACATCAAGGACTATGTATGAGCCCTCACAGACAGTTACAGAAACTTCAGGCTTCTTGTCTTGCAGCTGCAATTATCCTTCCTCTCATACTATGTGGAACTAATGGTTTTCCAAAAATAAACAGTCTCTGTGACCTTGAGTAACAAATATGTAGCTTTTGAGGGTGGTAAAAGTTCTTAACTTTTTGGCATTCTTCTTTCTAATTCGGTAATGACCTACTAGTGGCTTTCAAAAGATAAATATAACATAAAAATCGATACTGACTTACAGAAATTTTTGGCACTTTTCCCATTATTGATTAAGCTCCTTTTAGAATTTAAGGCAATGAAACATTTATTACTTTTTCAAACTTTTTTATTTCCTGAAAAATTCTTACTCCAGTTTTGCTGTCCTGTCCTTACGTTGACTGATTTCTTTTTGCTTCAGGTACTTCTGTATTTCAAAGAATCTGTGATGTGAGATACACACCAAGATTTTCCCTACTTAAATTTGTTCTATTTTACTAACTGTCCTAAAAGGACAACCCTGTAAAAAGACTGCTGTACTTGATCTGCATATTCATCATTCTCATTTATCAAGGAACTCAGACCTCCTGCCCCTCCTTGGGAGAAGGATTAAGCATGCAAATTGTTCAAAGTTTATTCTTATTCTGGAAGCACACACCTACTTCTTTCCCATTGAAGCTGAAGATAACATTAAAACAGAGTTAAGCACCTTTTGGAGACATTTCTCTGGAGCACAGCTATTACATGCAGTGTCTTGTCCTGGGTATATATATATAGATTATTTTTTTTTTTTGCATTTGTTTGTCCTGAGAAGACAAAGAAGAAATGCATGATCAGTGGAAACCAAAATCCCTTCCTGCCCTTCAACTGAAAGATGGGAAAAGCACAGGAGGAAATACAAAAGTAATGACTAGACATCTTTTGATTTACAGATACTTATTAATTTTAAATCATGTTTCAGTTATAAATAAAATAGTGGTAAACTATTCCTTCATTGTTTTTTTATAAGGCTTTTAAGCTATCAGATGGCAACACACATCAATAGTTTTGATTAGTTGAAAAATCAAGGTGCCATGTATTCACAGCTCATAAAATCTTATTGTAGTATCTGCTGTAATTTTTATACTTCACCTCTTAAATACTTATATAAATCAGCCTAAGTAGAAGAAAAATCCTCTCAGAGCACAGGCTATGTTTTGCACTTCACATATACATTTTGGGGCTTATATGAAAAAGTATCAAAGATCTGTTCCAATTTCAAATGAGAGGTACAGCATTTACTGCTATCCCAGCATTCTGAGTTATACGCCCCTGTATATGGGGAAAATGTTGCTGAGTGATGGGAAGTGCTGCTGGAGTCAGCCGTGGTCAGTAGCTCCCCAGGTCTCCAGCAGCCCTGGAGTGACCCCTGCACTGGGCAAGCCACACAGCAAGTCTTGTGCCAGAGGACATTGCACAGGATTTTCCTGCAACAGCTTCCCTTGAGCAACTAAAAAGTCCACTGAACACTCAAGTCACTTTTATCGCCATTATTTGCACTTAATTATGGGAAGTCTAAAAAAGATGTCCATGGGCACTGGCTAATTACTCCTTCTACTGAAGAAAATAAAGCCACCTGTCTTCTCTTGATCCCAATTCATACTCTTGGTAACCACGGGAGTAGACCATCTCTTTAGATGTAGTCACAGTCCAGTCAAAATGTAGGCATATGTCTACACCCCTAAACCTTTTTTCTCCTCTCTCTGATGAAGTTTAAGTGTTTGAAAATGTTATTAATGCGGTAACAAGACCTGATCAGACCCACATACATTTAGAAACAGCCCACTACATGGTATTTATCCTGGAGGAGCTATGTAGACATTACTTGGCTGATTTTAAATGACTAATCATGGCTTGCAATAGCAGTGTTCTCATCAAAAATTGTTTCTTACCAGCAATTAAGTTCTGGGTTTTTAACTGCCTTTGGGGTCTTTTACATCAGCACTGCTCATTAGCCCCATCAGGAGTAGCAGAAAGAGAATGAAGGTTATTTTGAAACTAAAATGATCATGCAAAGACACAAGCAGTCCTGCTCAAAACTTAATGTGGAGCTGGTGGGTCGTCAGAGTTAATGTGTAATAGATCTGTCGTCCAATATAAATAATACAAGTCCCACCATGCAGTTTACAAGAGTTTTACATATTCATCCACCTACTCACATTTTAATTTTAGCGTCGTCTGTGAACTTCTTACACTCTAATAATAAACCTTTTATCAGAAAAAAAATCAGACTACAATTAAGACTAATTATTCATCATGTTATATATTAAATCCTAAAAAGCAGAAAATACCATTTAATTAAAAATAGGGAATTAGGAGACTAAAAATCGGCTATTTGACATATTACAACTTCATGAAGCACTATAGGGTAAGTTTTTCTTTTAAGAAAGCGAGGAAATGGGAACATAATAAACTTCAAGTACAGTATTCCTGATGTACTCACCCTGCTCTACACAGAGAAAAAATAAAAGGCACATAGTAAATAAAGAGAAGAGAAACTAGTAGATCCAACAGGCCTTCTGTCTGAGCTGTCTTTCAAACTCCAGTGACAGAAACACACCACCAAGTCCAATAACTTAAACACCACATTATTTGAAATAATACAATTTTTTTGTCTTATTTATCTTGAGAGAGAGAGAAAAGATTGAAAAGGTGAAAACTAGAAGCTTTAAAATATGTATACATATAAATAACCATGCCTGCAAGTAATAATTTTAATCCACAACTCTAAGTACTGTGTAACTTGTATTAAAATAATTAAAATTAAGAATGGCAATCCCATTAGGTAGAAAAGTGAGCCTTAGGGAGGGAGAAAGAGGAAGAGTAAAGAACTGATGGTCAGAAAATCAGCTGTAGCCCCTTGGAGGAGGGGAATAAATCCTGTATATATTGCCCATACCCCTTAGGGTATACATCTCCCTCCATTTGGTACATATGCAGTCAACATACATCATCCCCAGCCCAGTGATGAGATGTCATGAATTTCCTTACCTGTTAAAAGGCTAACAACAACAGGGAGGCTGGTGGCGGTGAAAAACAGCCACCCCCACTGCTCTGGGATGAGTAATTTCGTAATGATGAGGTCTACCTTCCACCCCACAATCACGGATATATCACTGAAATCCATTTTGGATATAACTGTAAATAATCAAATGCCACTGGCTGTAACTCATTTATAGACCATCTAGGAGTGCCACTGGGGCTCTTCCTAAATCAGGAATAAAGAGCAGCGAAGTTCCCTGTTGCCAAATGGATGATCAGCAATCAGGGGGAAAAACATGTGCACCGAGTGAAGGAGTATGGCAGAATGGCTACATTCATCTTGAGTATAATAGTGGGTACAATATCCAGGTAATACTGGATCCTGGCTATATGCAAGAACAAAAGGAAGCAGGCTGACAATCCTTCTGTTTGGGTTTTGTGACCTTTCCCAGATGTATCCTCACTCGTGGCACTTCGGCTCCGAATGAAACTAATCCTGCAAAATCTGTTCTTCATATATTAGACTGCCCCAGAGAAATCCCTCTTTGCCTGACAACATCTCTTTCCTGGGGAGAGCAGCAAACAGCAGCTGTTGCAAAAGGCAGAGCCCTTCCCCCCCAACCAACCCCACCCCTTGTTTCTCGGAAGTCATCAGACTTTCTTTATGTGCAAAAACAAGCACAGAAAAACAGTGTGCAGAAAGGCTGGAGCACAAGAAACCCTTTTCTATTTGTCATTCCTCTTACCAATGGAGCACAGGAGAGAAGACATAGGAAAAAATTTGGGATAACAAGTGGAACATATCCCCTTGGGTTTGCGGGGGTTTTTCTGACTGCTCTTAAGTTTGGATGAAAAAGCTGCCTGCAAAAAAGAAGAGGGGTCTGGGCTGGAGAGCAGGCGTCAGTGTGTCTCTGTAGCCCAAAGCCCTGGAGCTTCACCATCCCCAGAGACCCCACTGCAGCTGGACAGGGATGGCCACCTGCTCCACCACAACCACCTTCTTTCCCTGCACTTTTGGCGGGGGTGGACAGATGGCAGGTTACTCCAACACAGAGTTACCTGGATGAAGTCAGGCTCTTTGCCTAGAAATAAATGATGCCAATCTTGTATGAAGCGTGCATGAAATAGGAGGCATTAAAGAGAGATTATTACATGTATTGAAGGGGAGCTGCTTCTTCCCTTTCCCTGCCTTGTATGTAAAGGGATCAGGTGCTTGGCAAAATATAGAAGGAAAAGAAAGAAAATCCAGCTTCATTTTGCCAGAAAGATGTAATTTGGGGTCACTTAAGTCAGAACAGGGAAAATGAAGCTATGGCTCTGAAAAGTATAGAGAACAGAGGAGGGAAGGAAGGGAAAGTGGAAATGATGAAAGCACCACCTTCACTTTCAAGCTGTTAATGATATCCAGCTGTTTTTCACCACTGAGAATATCACTTTCCTCCCTATGAAAGGTAAGGTAATGCATTCTATTAAACAGGAAAGAGAGTTTGAAGTGACTAATAGCCACTCTTATGCAGAGAGGTTTTGGCATGGTATTTTTATTCTTCTTCTTCCTACTCCATCAGTAAAACAACAGAGAAAGCCACACTGAGCAGCATTACACAGTTAATGCAACTGACGCTCTGGCATTTTCCATTCAAGTCTTTTTGCCAAGATTTAATTATAAAATATGATGGCCCCTTTTACATACTGAAATAAATTTTAATTAAAACTTTCATAGTGCTTTAAGTCAACCTTCTTTACACAATTTACTTGATAAATTTGATAAATACATGCAATTAAGGTACTCCGCATTTTTAGATTGGTTTTATTTTCGTCAAGAACCCCCTAGCGGGTTTCTAAATGTCACCTGGATAAAGCTGATATGATGTGAATGACTGAGTGGGAGCTGCCCTTGGCTGCCATCCTGGTTAAGGACTTGGTCTTTGATCAAACAGCATATATCTGTCTAGGTCCTGTCACTTGAGAGTGATGGCCCGGAGCAAAAGCATCCCAGATTCCTGGTATGACCCTGGGTGAATTACGTAGTCCTATTGTGAGCACAGTGCCTCACTGTATTTGAAGTCCTAGAATTAATCCTCAAAGCCCCCAAAATCCACCCAAAAGAACCACCTCACATTGCATGTTGGGCATGAGTTTAGGCTAAGCTGCTGGTCCCCCTGCTGTGAAGCCCAGACACGAAGGGGTGGGGACAACAGCTCTGGTGGGCGAGGAAGCGATGGACATCAGGTCATACCCTGCCTGCTGGCTTCTTCCCACAACGTCCACCTTGTCCTGCTGTTCTCCACAAGGTCAGATCTCAGATGATGCAGAGGAAGAGAGGCACCCATAGCCTCACCATCATCTCTGTCAGGGCACTGGAACACTGTGGCTTCAGCTCATCTGCTTGGCTTTTAAGGGAAGCAAGGAGAACACCACACTGTTAGATGTAATTAATAACTGAGGTGAGAATCTTCTTACTGCCTCATGGCTGGAGGTTGTTATGGAGCTGGCGTGTGTGGCTTGCTGTGCTGCTATGTGGCATGGAAGCATCTGGATGCATGACTACATGTGCCCTAAGACTGGCAGACATTATCTCACTAGAGAAGCAGGGTGAGGGAAGAGATGGAGAAATCTGACTTCTTGTTCCTGTTCTGAAACAAGAATGCTTTTACTGACATGGAGTCCAGACTTAAAGTGATGGAGTAGATAAGCAGACCCAAAATAATAAGCCAACAGCTGGTAGTAACCTTGAGAATGGATATAAAATATGTCAGTTTTTTTTCAGCACCAGAAAAGAGAAAGAAAGAGAGGTATATACACCAACATATGCTGCATGGGGAATAAGCAGGAAAAATTAAGGACCTGTGTGCGCTTGCAGGGACGTGATCTCATTGCAATTACAGAGATAGGATGGTATAGCTCATATGACTGGAATGCTGTCATGGATGGCTATGTACTTCTTAGGAAAGACATCCCTGGAAAGGTGATGGAACTGCTCATTCTGAATGTCATCTCTATGCATGTAGAGGAAAAGGTTATCAGGAGTGGTCAGCATGGATTCACCAAGGGGAAATCATGCTTGACCAATCTGATAGCCTTCTATGATGGCATGACTGGTGAGGTAGATGAGGGGAGAACAGTGGACATTATCTACCTCAACTTTAACAAAGTTTTTGACACTGTGTACCATAACATCCTCATAGGTAACCTTGGGAAGTGTGGCTTAGCTGAGTGAACAGTAAGGTGGATTGAGAACTGGCTGAATGGTAGAGCTCAGAGTGTTGTCATCAGAGGTGCAGAGTCCAGTTGGAAACATTTAACTAGTAGTGTTTCCCAGGGGTTAGTACGGGGTCTAGTTCTCTTCAATATTTTCCTCAATGACCTGGATGAAAGGATGGAATGTACCCTCAGCAAGTTTGCTGATGATACAAAACTGGGAGGGGTGGCTGACACATCAGAAGGTTGGGCCACCATCTAGAGAGACCTGGACAGGCTAGAGTGCTGGGCAGGGAGGAGCCTGGTGAAATTCAATAAGGACAAGCACAGGGTGCTGCACCTGGGGAGTAATAACCCCATGCACTGGAACAGGTTAGGGCCTGACCTGCTGGAGAGGAGCTCTGCAGAGAGAGACCTTGGAGTCCCAGTGGACAACACATTGAGCATGAGCCAGTAATGTGCCCTTGTGGCCAAGGCCAGTGGCATCCTGCGGTGCATTAAAAAAAGCGTGGCCAGCAGGTCAAGGGAGGTCATCCTCCCCCTCTCCTCTGCCCTGATGAGGCCCCGTCTGGAGTACTGTGTCCAGTTCTGGGCTCCCCGGTTCAAGAAAGACAAGGGACTATTGAGAGTCCAGCAGGCTCTCTTACGAGGAAAGGTTGAGAGAGCTGGAGAAGAGAAGACTGAGAGGGGATCTCATCAATACTTATAACTACGGCAGGTGTCAAGAGGATGGGACCAAACTCTTCAAAGGTGACAGATCAAGGGGCAATAGGCACAAACAGGAACAAAGGACATTCCATCTCAACCTAAGGAAAAACTTCCTTACTTTGAGGGTGACAGAGCTGTGCAGAGACATTGTGGAGTCTCCTTCTCTGGAGATAATCAACCCCCACCTGGATGTGTTCCTGCCCAGCCTGCTCTAGGTGACCCTGCTTTGGCAGGGGGGTTGGACTAGATGATCTCTGAAGGTCCATTTCAACCCCTACCATTCCATGATTCTGTATCTTGAGCATGCCTGTGAAAAGGTTGTAGTTCAGTGTAATTTCAAGCCCCACAATAATGAGAACCCATGCCCTGTACACTACAAAACCCCTAATTTCAAAATAAAAAATAAAAAGAAAAAAGAAAGGAGACATGGATCCTAGCTACATCTGTTTTCTTCACTATGGAACATCAGTTCATTTCAAAGTCTAGGCAAGATTAAATATTCAGAGAGAAGCAAATTACCTAATTATACTTCGTGCGTATAGACTATTAGGTCTGTGTGTAATCTTGGTACTGGAACTTTATGACCTTTTGGGTGAAAATATATAACATTACTACACCTCTTGGTTTTCATTGCATTATGAAAGACCTCACTGTGTTTCCTCATATGTGTTCAGCACTACGCAGTCATTGCACACTGGTTTGGCAGCGCTGATTTACAGTGTGTAAAGGAACCGCTCTTCTGCTGATGTTATCTTTGTCTCTATTGTAAAGTAGTACAGCTGTGACTCATGATTTAGCATAAATATTTAAATTACAATTTCAGAATTTTCATTTTGAGCATACTGTGCCAAATGCTGCTGTGACAACTTCAACAGATGCTACATTGAAAAGCACATGGGAACAACTGATCATTTTTTTTTAAATGAAGCTATAACAGAATCTTCCAACAATTTCAAGTGTTCAAGGATAGTCTGTATCATCCTACTGTTATGACCTTCAACCACTCTGTTCCTTGCTATATTTATCTGCTATTGTGGTACTCTGAGTTCTGAACTGCTAAAACTCTGGTATGGTTTTTGTAATACCTGTCCTAAGTGCTTAATAACAAAACCTCACCTGCGTGTTCCAATATACAACACGCCTCATTTGCACATCACTGGGGACCGGGGATTTCACACACTCATGAATAAACAAATAACCTATTTCAGGATTAACAAATAAAATCTTTCAGCACTATTACAATATGTGTAAATTAATTAATTAATTATTTAAATATTCACTTCGCTTATTACTTAACATTACTTAACACTTAGAAGTTTGATAAACCTTGCATTGTACGAGCTTGTTTGTTGGTGTAATGCCAGCAGTCAAACAGGAAGACTGGTCCAATCAAAGAAATGAGGGCAGGATCTGCAATCTATTGCTGGGTATGACAGCCCTTCAGAACTCTTGAGTTGGAAGTTCATCAGTGAGCTGCAACCCAAACCAAGGTAAGATACAGTGTGCTTACTTTAAGGCCTATGTATTAGAGGGTCATAGAACAGAGGCATCATGTCCCATATGAAGTGGTTTGCACCTTCTTGAAGACTAACTTGAGTCCAAACAAGAACAGTTTGTGTTGGTAACACGAACCTATTTCCTGGGGGGAATTGTGTTAAAGAGACTTAATAATATGTGTAAGTTTAACCGAGACACAACAATCATTATGTAGAAAACAATATGGAAGTTACCATTTTGTGGTTTGCTTCATGATAAAGACAGGGTTCTTGCATGTTCCAGGTCCCCTACCCCTCTTTCCCCCTTCTTCCTTAAAAAAAGAGGAAAAAACTCGGAGAATATCTGATGCTTCTGGTATTTGTAACGTCAGAGCTCTAGAAGCTTTTCTTCTCGTTAAAGCAGTTTCTTCTGCTGAAGAGTCAATTCTCCCTGAAGATGCAAGGCTGGCAAGCAGCACTAGCATTCAATTTCCAGACAAAGTGGTCCACAAAAGACTTGGAGTGAGATATTAGTTATAAGCAGAGAGAGAGTGAAGCCATTGACATAGTTTTTCAAGCACAAGTTGGAAGTTTTTCCTTCATAAAGCGGCAGCGCTCGGCTTTAGTATTTGTGGAAGAAGGTGATGTTGATCCTGAAACATCACGCAGGGTGGGCATTAACGTGTGCGCTATGTATCCTCTCAGGTGTAAAATGGCTCTGGAGTAGTAACAGAGAAGGGGTTTCCGTGCTCACGAACACCAAAGAATCTTGGGTCCCTCTGTATCAGGCAGTAAGCTCTAGGGCAGGTTGTCAGTAGCCTGCTCACCTGCGAGACACAGACAGACAAGGGAGACGGAGAGGACGGATGCAGCCAGAGGCAGCTGAAGTGATACGCTCAAAACTCCTGAAGCTGTTTATGAAGTAGCACAGGAAATGCGGGTGCTGTTGAGCTGTTTGGCAACCCGTCCTGTTGCCAAAACAAATAGAAGACAACTCCAGTGGCTTTAGAGCTGGGAGGGGAAACACTTGTTCTAGACAGTGACAACTGATGCCCCAAGCTGTCCTGCTTGCAAGCTCTTGTCTGGTTGCACAAGACCTGACAAGGGGTGTCAGGTGTTGGGGAAGCCAGAGATGGTGGCTCTTCAGTTCCCAGCGCGATCTGTCCCTGCAGAACTGAAAGCAACGATGAAGAAGATCCTTCCAACTGGATTGAGTGTACTTTCACGGACAGTCAGAGATGGAACCCTCACATCAGCAGCCCACAGATTTAAAGAAAAAAACAATACAGACAAAAAGAAGCGACTCCCAGACCGATGCCTTCCATTACAAAAATTTAACGAAACCGTATTTTTAGGTTTTGCTGACTACAATTTAACTGTGGTCTCTGGAAGCACATTATCCCACGTTTACCTTTTGGGCTACTTTGAGACACCTGGTGGTATAATTCCCCTGTGAAAAATGGGGTATTGGACTGAAGGAATCACAAACCTGAAAAAACAGTTATTCTGTTTAAACTCCCACTAGAAACTGCTTAACAGATTATCTCTCAAAACTAAAGCAAGGGAGGTAATAAGCCCACACAATAGGGGGCTGACTCTTCCAAAACAAGTGCGTGCATGAGGTAAACACAGTAATAACTCCAGCTGCATAATGCTGAAATACAACAGCGGGTAAAAACTGACTCATCTAAAGTGAACTGCTTTTGTCCAAATAAACCAGCATTTCCTTTCCCCTGGCCTTTGCTATTAGTTGGTTCAAGCCTTCAGCCTGTGCCGGAGACAAGCTGTGACTGACCTGATCGCAGACTCACAGACCGGCAGAGGCAGGAGAGCTCCTCTGATCATCTGGTCCAACTCCCTGCTCAGAGCAGGGTCAGAGAGCAGGGCTACATCCCATAGGGTTTTGAGCATCTTCAAAGACGGAGACTCCACGACCGCTCTGAGCCACCCTCTCCCATGCGTGACCACCCTCGGGGTAAAAAATAGTTTTCTCTTGTTTGAATGGAATTTTCTGTGTTTCAGTTTGTGCCCATTGCTGCTCGTCCTCTCATGGGGCACCACTGAGAAGGGTCTGGCTCCATCGTCCTGCATCAGGTGTTTATACCTGAGCTCTCCCCAAGCCGAGCAGTCCCAGATCTCACAGCTTCTCCCATACGACAATCCTTTAACCATCTTTGTAGCCTGTCACGTGGCTCACTCTGGTGTGTCCGTGTCTCTCTCACACCAGACCCAGCACTCCAGATGTGTCTCACCAGGGCTGATTAGAGGGGAAGGATCACCTCCCTTGACGCTTTGATTGATGCAGCCCGGGGTGCTGTTGGGCGTCTTTCCTGCAGTTGCTGCCTTATGGTCATCTTGGTGCCCACCAGGACTTTTCTTGCAATGCCATTTCCCAGGGGGTTGGCCCCCAGCATGTCCTGGTGTGTGGGCTTGTTCCTCCTCAGGCACGAGGCCTGGTATTTCCCCTTCTTGAACTTCAGCAGGTTCCTGTCGGCCCATTTCTCCGGCCTGTCAGGGTCCTTCTGGACAGCATAGGAAAATCAGCAGCAACGTTCCTGTGTCATTTCCGGGCTTTGAAGGATTGCAACTTATTTACCTGCCCTTATTCTCCAGGACTGATGACTACTGCTTACGTAAATGCCAGCCAATCGTAACAGTTTTAAAGAAGACCCCATACTGGGCTTGTGTTACAGCTCTTAATGGGATGGCATTTCAATAGCTACAGATTTACGATTCTCTAGATGGACAGATTATGACTTGGACGCTGATCCGGATATTAAGAAGCTTCTTTGTATGAAGTCCCAGTAATAGACTAGGCATTGTATTAGCTTCCACTGAACAAAAATTCTTTACACATACAAATTGCTGGTACCGATTACATTAATGAAGTTCCCATCTCGTAATATTCCAGCTTGATGAATCATGAAATTTGAGTGGCGCAGCTACAGGCACGCCTGTAATTTTGCTGTGCCAAAGGAAGACTCTGAAGTCTCAGGAGCAGAGGCAGAAGTCTGCCATTGAGTAACAACATGTTACCTAAGGTTTCTGTGCTGATGTGATATTTAAATGCCTTTTTTTTTTTTAGGGGGGAGGGTGGAAGAGCGGGGGTATTTCTGACTCACACAACTGATTTTGATATAGGAGACTACAGGCTTTGTAGGGACGAAGGCTGTACGCTTGGCACACTTATGCGGCACTAGATGCTTACAATACAATTGGGAGCTACATGGAGACAGAACAACCCGGTGCCCGGCTGGCACGTTACACACAGGTACCCTCCTGGTAGACACACGTCCCCAGCGCTTCTTTCCAAAACCAGCAGAAATACCTTACGCTCCTGCCCCCCAGCCCCGCTTTCTATTCCGTGAACATTTCTTCCCCCAACTCATAATGGCTTTTTAATCCGTAGCAATTACCAGGTCACGGCAGCGAGACCTTCAGACCAAACCTGTATGACAACCGTGTTCCTTTTCACCAGTTTACTGCTGGTTTCCTGCTTTCTCCTGAATATGGAGGGACTTGAAGAAATGTAATTTCTAATCCAACCCTTGAAACCGAATACGTCACCGCAAAGCAGAACACGATGATCTGAAAGGTCCCTTCCGAGCCAGGCAATCCTGTGATTCCATGTACTTGAGCTGTCTGTCTGAGCAAGTTAAAGCGTGTGTCTGTGTCACTTAAAGAGGGTGCTCTGTTGTTTTACACTCATCAGTGGATGTTAATGCTTCACATCAATTAAAAAAAAAAAAAATCAAAGAAAAATGTGTGTGAAAGATAACGTGCAAGAATAAACTGACAGCTTACATCAATTTATTTTTGGTATTTTAATACCAAGTTAATGCATTTCTTAAGTAAGAATTTATAAATCTGGTAATTTATAGAAAAAATAAATCACAGCTTCACAAAAAGCTAACTTTCAACAGTTTGTCCCCTCCCCCCAACACGCAGGTTACAGTATATTTCAACTATGTTGGTAGAAAGTTGTGATGTGAAATTCTTTAAAAATATTTGCAACAGCGATTGAAAATAAAATAACCAATTTTCCTCTGTGAAAAAGTAACAGGAACTGTGTTTCCCAGTAAAAGATAAGTCAGAAAAGCAGCAAAAACTCCCCCTCCTGCTTCTCGTGTGCTACCTTCCTCCCCACCGCACACGTCACTGGCAAAGGCAACACTTCAGCATGAATCGTTCCCGGGTTCAGTACGTCAGTGATTTTGGCAAGAAGTGCTACTCAGAAGTCCAGTGTGGGAGGTACGTGCTGCCCTTGCCCTGTGTGCTCCCAAGGCTGCTGGTACTCCTCTTCCTTGGGGTAAGGTGGGATCAGCAACAGCTCCCAGTAAAGGTAAGGAACACAAAGATTGTTCTAGGGGTCGGTGTTCGTTTTTCACTCTTTCTTCGTCTCTCCAGTACAAACCGGAAAACCCAGAAATTCTAGTTGTCACACCTCACATTTGAGTATTTATAGGAGATTTGGGATTTGAATGACGATATTTTCCACCTGTGCACAAAAATCCCTTCTGTTGAATTTATACATGCAACCAGAGGACGAAAAAATGTTCTTTCTCTAACTTCTTAACTAAAAGTCACATTTTCAAAGGTCATTGCACTTGACAATAAAAAGGCAATTAATACGCATTTGATATTAAATACACGGTACAGACCCGAACTTCTGTGCAACCCATGGCTTCACACACACACATTGAACATCTTTTTAAAAACTAAGCCCCTAATCCTAGTTGAACGACGACAACCAAACTTTGCTAAAGACTACTTTTTGAAAGACAAAAAAGCACACAAATAACAGCTCCCTTTAACTCCCAGTGCATTGAAACACATCCGTGTTGTTCCCACATTTAACCTTCCTATGTCATTCTCTCCTGATCTGGTGACACTGTACAACCACACCTTTTCTCTGACCCAACCAATAAGGCTGGCATTTGCCACGCTGTTGCTACAAAGAGGAAAGCTGAAGATAAGATTATTGCCTCGCTCCTTTACCTGTGGAGGACAAAATCAAAGTGGACGCAACTCAATCTTCGTGCAAGTTGCCTGTGAATTCCAGTGGCCCATTTCAGATGCCAAGTGCCCACTCTTCCAAGCCAGGCTTTTAGGTTGTCCCAGCGTATTTTGCGACAACTTGCTGTCAATATAACTATGGACATGGAAACTGAAAGGGAGATTTTGGTCCCTGAGATATACTAAATGACATCAAGGACTAAAGCTCTGATATTTAGTTTGAAGTGGACCCTCTTTAAGGTAAATTAAGGTAGCTTCAACTTTCAAAAATTTAACAGATAGCCTTAAGCAGGATGACAGAATATATGCAGTATTGGTCAAGAAAAGTGCATTGTACAGAGTAGTTTTAAGAGTTATCAGTAGCTGAGGACCAAGAAGCTGTCCTGTCAATAGCACGCTCTATCAAGTTCGTCTTTCCAAACTAATCCAAACGCACAGGAACATGAAACATGACCTTAGCCAAATCATCTATCATCTACTCCTCTCTCACACAATGTAGTGCCTTAAATACTTACAATGACTACATACGTTAGAAGCCAAACCAAACATTTTAATTTTGTAATTGATCATCTCAACAGTGCTCTGTGGACCGTATCAGCAACCTCTTCATTGCCAAACCGGTGGCAATGCGTGCTACTGATACTAGATTTTGAGCTAGTGTTTCAAAAGGTTTGTACCATTGAATGTGTTTCAGACCAGTACAGTAAAACATCTTTGGCAACTGTAGACATATGAAAGGCAATTCACAGCAGCTGGAAGAATTGGGAGGGGGTTACAAAGTTCAATAGTGCATCATTAACTTTCTGCAGTGTGTTGTATAAAGTACCAAAACCCTGAAGAGGGCAGCTAAACATCTGACATCATTACCTCTGAAGCTACAGGGGTTTGTCATACCAGCTTTCTCAAACAAACCTAGGTCTCGTGAAATTTAAGAGGATGATGTGAGATGGTCCATGCAAGGGCCTCTAGTGCAGTTGGAGTTGATGGGGAAGGGAACAGAGTAATGAAGGGCTGAAGACTCCGGGACTGGCAAGAGATAGCTTCAAGAATGGATTTAGTCACACAAGTAGTCTAATCACATTGGTGGTGGAATTTCTTCAGACAACAAAACAAAATGAAACAAAAAACACCAGCTGCATCCAGAGAATTCACTAAGTAGTCTCATTTATCAGCACCTTAAATGAGAAAAAAATGTGTGTTAGTAACAAAGAATTTACTCTAAAACATTAATAGCATTCTGTTACACAACTGAGCTATAAGAGGAGTTCAGTATAACCATCTTTTGTTTTCAGTTAATACAGTTATGAATCAGATGTATCTTGTGACACCAGATCAGCCAGCGCTTAAGTGTGTGGGTCGAGTGAAGAGACCGCACTATTAAGATGGGTAAATTTTTAACAAGTAGAGGAATTGAAGGAAGGTACTATAGGCTTATTTTTTCTGAATATCAGCTCAGTTTTCAGAAATTTGGGAAATATTATTGCAAATAACTTGCAGAACTGCATAGTGATCCCTACACATTAGTATGCAATTTGGCAGTAATGATCACACCACAAGAAATTAAAAAGAAAAAACACAATCTTAAAAAATATCCCAAAGGGTATGTAAGCAGGAAGAATATAGTAATACTATCAGCACTGATGCCTTACTCTGTGAAAATAAAGAACGTCACACCCCAGATGTCATGTAAGATCCCATATATAGTCAATCCCCACTTATACTTCACTTGAGAGGTGCCAATTTAAGCATGTAAAGGCATTTCTTTAAATTTGTGTCTAATAAAATACAGTATCACTTTCAGTTAACTGCCATTCCCCCAAAAACTACAACTACAGATGTCCATTTCCAGAACTAGTGGAAAATGTAACAGAATCTTAGCATAAGGACTCCAGTCGCTGCACACGACTTGCTTTCAGAATGAAATAAACCAAATTGTTGTCCCTTTCTCCCTTTGGAGAGAAGAAGAATGAAGATCATAAAATAAGGTACAAGTAATTGACCTGCCTTTGCCAAAATTATGAAATGATAACATGAAATACACTATTGTTGTTCATAGTCACTCATCAGGTGCAACACGAAAAGGCAATTAGTTTAGCAGTTCTGTAAATGGGTTTTTGCCACGTTAGTGTTCTTTATTCTGCCACAGCAGATTTTTCCTTCGTATTTCAGTAGCTGTAAAAGCACGGCCCTGCCCTACAGAGACGTGTTCAACAACAGCGCTGTTGCCATGCAAGACTTACTGCTGTTTCAGCACATGAAGGATGAATTCAATCCTCAGTAGATTCAATCCTCAAACCTACTATACTGATGACTGCGGTGGAGTTCCAGTGTTTCATTAAAAGATAAAATGTTACAAATTAATTAATGGAGTTCCTGTACTGAATTAGAAGGAAAGGCCGGTCAGCCAGTTCTGGCTTTTAAAAGCAAAAAGCGGGAAGCAGCTCTGATCCGATCAGCAACACAAATTCTGGACATCACTGTACACAGCTGAGCAAAACCAGAGTCTGTACATATCATCACTGACGCTATTCCTTTGGAGACATCAGCATTTTTAAAACAAATAAAAGCGGGAAATTTCTTGCAACTTCTCCTGTCCCCGTGCATACCATGTAAATAATATACCACCATGCTGGTATACAAAGTAAGTATATTGGTATATATAGTAACTATATATATATATATATATAGTATACATATATATAGTAACAGTTACTATATCAATAGTGACTGTGATCTGAAAATAAGGGCAAAAATGGGTTCTGAAGCCAAAGTGAATTGAGATGAATATGTTTTCCACTTGTGGGTCAGAAAAGCACTGAGAAGCTTAGGGAAGGGAGAAAAAAATACTTTTTTTAATGAGTTCCAGCAATGCAAGTTTAGATATTTATATGCAGGTTACTGATTAGTTGTTTTTAAGAAGCAATACACCCAGAATTTAAATTGCTTATCTACCCACTTAACATTGATCTTCATATTATTTCAGGTATCATCCATGTGGTGAAGAACCTGACCTGGAATTAATATTCAAGTTGCTTAGTTCAGCTTGTTAAAAATTTACCCACTTATTCACAGCTGGTTTTATTTGATACTTCATAATCAAAATTGTTCTCATTCACAGATACATTACAGTGTTAGTAAATCAACATCAACGCATTTGCTCAGTTTAATTTTTGC
Source organism: Nycticryphes semicollaris (assembly GCA_013400055.1). Lineage (NCBI taxonomy): Eukaryota > Metazoa > Chordata > Aves > Charadriiformes > Rostratulidae > Nycticryphes > Nycticryphes semicollaris. The sequence goes on from VXBJ01004947.1 coordinate 568,551, forward strand.
CTAGCATTTGTTTAGTTTGATTTTCATTCTCCTACAAGCTGAGACTGTCTCTTCCATGCAAGGAAAATGACAATTGAATAGTTAATGCGGGCTGAACGAGTATAAATAAAATACAAGCACATCATCAGAGGAGCATGCCAGAGTCCTCAATTATCTGTTTAATTAATACCCCCCACCCATCCTGCCAAAACCAAAACAAAGAAAGAAAACTGAACAACCCCCCC
>VXBJ01004947.1:568813-612827 GCA_013400055.1 Nycticryphes semicollaris
TACTAAGTGGCAATAATAGCTATACTGTAAAATATTTTCTTTGGAATGAAATTATGAAACACAACAACAAAGAACACATGACATCACCATATAAACTTATTTTTCTTACCATAAGAATATCTTAATGAAATGTCTTACTTCTGGCATAAGTAACTAACACCATCATCTGTATTAAGAACTTTCTTTTAAAATAAAACATATATTAATAGGTTGAAGATGCATCTTCATTGCATATGCACACAGTCCCTTTCCCCAGTTTTGTAGACAGGCCTTTTAGGGTCTCTTCTCTTTATACAAAATTAATTCACTTTTCCATCAAGAGCAAAGTATAAAAGGAATATTCTATAGATTTAGTAGATGAAGTTTTCTAACCATTTAATAGTTCCAAGGGGACCAGAAAAATGAAAGGAGCGTGTGAAGCCTTTCAGGAACAGGAGAAAAATCTTCACTTTACTTAAACAAGATCCTCAAAATAATTTTAAACATTTTGAGAAGAAATACAGGATAAAGGATGGAACCTTATTCTAACCCCAATGCACAACTCTGCTAGGCTGCTCCAACCCAGATCCCTCTTGTAAATGGTGTAGAGTCTGCATAACTAGACAAAAGGAGGAGAGAGTTCAAGGTTTCATGTGCCTCTAACCATTAGGATTTTCACGGCACATGAGGATGAATTCGAGATGGCATTCACTTGGTTCCCTGAGGTACCATATGGCTAATTCACACCCTCAAGTATTCGTGTGCATGAACAACAAAAAGCATCAGTCATTTTTGCTAAAAATAACAGAGGGAATACAAAAAAATCCAACACTTAAACTAGTGCAGATAGCTTTTAAAGTCATCTAGTTCAAATAATAACTAACCTGAGACGTACTTTGCTCCGATTAACATTATCATGCTACTGATAATAAAAAAACCCAAAGGCAGACTACAGAAGATACTAGTGTCACCTGATGTCATCCAGGGGAGGGTGTTTCCAGTCAAGCAAATCAAAAGAGAAATATATATATATAAATTGCAATATATGTGTTAAAAATCACATGAACAGCAAAAAGTAACAAATGTAGTGGCATTTGCAGAAAAACTAAAAAAGATTATGCATAACCCCCACATAACTCAAAACAGGCTCTCAATACAAGAGTTCAAATCTGAATTCCACTGTTAGAATTATCTAGGTTGAGCCCATTTCTAGTATTTTTCAGTCTTAAATACTCCTAGCAGGCAGAAGACAAAGCTTCAAAGCAAGAACTAAGAAAAATAACATTCCCCCCTCGAGTCTTAGACCACTGAGGGTAAGTTTTGATAAACATATCCCTTTTCTCATGAGCTGAAGAACAAGATCTAATTTTATTTTCTGCAAGGCAGGACTTTTTATCCTTCAAAAGGAAATAAAGGCATCTAAGTAAGATATACATCAAGCATTTGGGATTTTAGGATACATAACAGAGAGTCTAGATGTAAGGCTACTAAATCATAATGGACAATACTGAACTGAGTCTTGTTACTCGTGCTAAGTTACCTATTTCCCTTCCAAATTGTCTTGACAGAATTGTTTGTATAACTATGGTGTGAAATAAGTTACGAAAACCAACACAGAGGGTGGTGAAATGAAAATTTTAGCTTCAGCTTTCAAGAATACAGTAAAAGACTTCATGTAGCTTGAGGGCCATTAACTGTGGAATGTGGGGAGGTTTACATTTTGATGATTATTTACTTAATACTTTTTGTTTTAATAGTTTTTCCATCAAATAAGAAATGATATGAATATAAAACCCATCCATGAAGTATTGTAGGATGATTCAAGACTAAAAACATAGTGCTGAAACATAAATTCAAATTATAGAACATAGAAGATTGCAGGTTTTATTTAATTAAAACCTGACAGATGAAAAAGTCCTCTACTTCAAAAGAAAGATCTTGTTCAGTCCCTCAGAAGTGTTTTGTATTCTCTGTGTGTGAACAATAGGTCTATGCAATTCTTCACTTTATGATAACTTCTTGCTCTTAGCCCTTGTGGGTCAGATTTTGACGTGAGTATCAATCTCTCCTTCCTATACAGCAAATAATAAAGGCAAGATATAACAAGCAAAATCACAGGATGAAACTTTTCTCCTTTGCAACATGAGGTCATAGGAGAAGAAGGTTTATGGAATCCCTACACTGTCTTAGGGTTGTGCTGTATCTCTTCTTCCAGGTAAGACTTTTTTCCTTTGTAAACCAATGCTATTCTGCAAAACCTGCAGTTAGTCTTGATTTCACGTCCTCTGTGTTCAGAGCCCTACAAGATACTGCTTGTGTTCTTTCAAGAGAAAGGCCTATCTATCTATATTCCTTTTACTTTTTGACAGTGGTTTTAAGTAGTAATTTTTAAATCATTGGAATAGTCCAGAGATGGTATGAACAGAAAAGGTCACCAAACTCAAGATTAACTACCTAGGCTAACTGGTTAATTAATAAGATTTGATCTGCATTAATTTCTGGTTTACCATTTGAAGGAGCTTCAGATGTCTCCCAGCCCATAGATTTCATCACAGCTTTCTTCCATCTAGCATAGCGAAATTCACTTTCTGAAATTGAGAAATCAGCAAACAGAAAGGCCTCTCAACGCACACGAATACAAGTATTCAAGAAGCAAAGCCTATAATATTAGCTTTCCACTCTTTTGCACAGTATAGTTTGTCTGCACAGAACAAGTATTCTAAAACGCAGTTTTGAATGCACAAAAAAACCCTAGCAACCCCAAAAGAAAATAACTCAAAACTCCACAGTTGTGCCCAGGAAGGAGAAGTAAACCTTAAAAACAATGTTTTGCACATTCAACAATAAGAAAATGTATAGGTAGGACAAAACAAAGCAATTGTGATTCACACAGAAGCCCTTCAGTGCTGAAAATACTGTCCTGAAGTAGCAGTAATTTTTATCAAAAGAGTAATACAAATTTCTGTACAAAAAGTAAGAAATAATTGAAAAGACAAAAATGCATTTGTCTTGCACGTGGATTATGTCAAGCACATGCTTTCTATCTTTAGAAGCACTTAAGAACTGATTAAAAGATAGTTAGCTAAAAACCCATTAATTAACGTAGGCTTCTTAAAGCCAGAATAAAAAGTCTACATTTGTGAAAACTCACCAATGCACAGGACCTTTAGGAAACACCTTTCTCAAGATTTCTTTGATTTTACTTGCTATAAAATGACAGCTACTGACTGCAATGACCAGTGCAAGCTTCTTTGAAAAAGAAGAAAGAAAAAAAAACCCAACACATCCCCCTGTGGAATTTTCTTGTTTTAACCATTTTCCCATCTTACTAGTCAATAAATGGACACAACAGCAGGTGAAATGCACTTCTCTCTAAACCAAACATTACAAAGCTGATCTTCAATGTTTGTGAGGATATTTACATATAGCTGTTCTTATATCAGCATGTTAACACTGCAAGGAAGCAAAAACTCAATCTGTTGGACATAAAATATTAAGTTTGCAACTTCTTAAATATTATGAAAGGGTTTTACCCTCTGGGTTGATCTGTGGTTCAAATCTTTCACATGTCACTGCTGTCAAGTCTCCAGGATTCAGACTCCAAATTCCAACTCCTTCTGCAGCTCCTGCTGCCATAGCAGCTCCGAGAGCTGTTGTTTCGGGCATTGATGGCTTTACTGAAGTAAATCACAGAGAAGGTCATGATGATTTTTAATGAAAGTCACCTTGATGACATCAGAACTAAAGATTTACATATCTATCTAGAATGATATGTATTTTCTACAAGTGCTATGTGCTTCAAGTTTACCATATGCAAATCTCATTTTATTGCCATTCACGTAGTTATAAGACTAAGTTCACCTGTGAGTTGTCCAAATCGGAAATACCTCAGCTCACTACATCCTTCAGGACTGAATCATGCAATTACCCATTTTCATGCTATGAGCAGGGCTGCTGACCTCAACCATCTGTTTCTTTGGAGCAGTCCTGGATTTTTTTTAACATTTTTTTTTCTTCTCTCCCCCTCCTCAAAGCCGTGATCACTGGCTAAGTTATCAGTCTTGTTCCCATGCTGTAGATAATGTGTTTTTAAAAGCATTTAGATTTAGGAAAGGCATCTCGAAAGAGGCTACACACCTTACTAGCTTGTTTGCCTTCCACAGACACTTCAGAAGACCATCTCACCCCCAAGACGTCAATCATAAATCTGTTCTTAAATTCTAGAACTGGCTGTTTCTCTGCTTCAGGCAGGAGACCCTTTCAAATCTGATTTTATTGATCATATCCCTTCATCTGCTAATTACGCATCTGCACTGATAATATGATCTTCGTGTATTATGTATTATTAAAGGCAAGCTGTAGTATCTCTAGAGTTAAAAACTTTCCACTGAACCATCTCATGTTTATGCATAAGAGACAACATGATGCTGTTTTTCTAAATTATTTTCTAGAAGTTGCATATTAGGTAAGATTATTTGTTACTCAGTGATGTAGTGCATCCTTAAGGGTGTTAATGTATAGTTTACACTACTCAGCAGCCTCAGGAGGATGTCATGCCTTCACTGGCACTGAAATGCTCCAGGTTTCAAGCGAGGTCTTTAAAGAGCTTTAGTGCACTGAAACACATCCTTCGAAAGCTAAAAAGCCTTTTTATTATTCTAGGGGGCTTCTGTAAAAGAAGTGTTACATGATCCTTTCTAAAATGGCTGCGTTGCTGTTGGATCAGAATAAAGGCATTGTAAATTTTCATTTCCTTTAGAGAGGAACCATCCCATTTGGGTTTGTATTTCATATCATGCCTGCCAAGAAAACTGGTTGCAAGATTCCCACTTTTGTTGTAACTTCTATTCCCTTCTTCATTGCTGCTGCGGGAGGAAAGAGAATGGACAATGTGTTTTGTGGGTCTTCTTTCACATTCTAAATGAAATCAAAGGTCTGTGCAGGCAAAGGGAACAGAAAAAAAAGGATATCTGCTTTTTGCTACAATAGAAGAGCGAAACATGAGCAGTGAAAGTGCAAAATTCTGATTTATCTCTTAGAAAGATTCTCAGAGCCAACACATGAGAGAATTAATTTCACCAATTTTAAAATTGTTAGATGTTTAGAAATTGGTATGACAACTTTAAAGTTCAATACCATCGCAGAGCTGTAATATTTCAACACGTGCAATAAATCAGTGATTTCTATAAATGTGAATCTCAAATCTGGATGCAAGATTGAAAAACTTTCTCTGAAAGAAACCCAACATTCTCAAGTAGTAGCAAAAGACCAGCAACAACAACAATTAAGCAATCCAAATTGCCCCCATTAGCCATTACAAATCAATGTTGTTTTCAGGTTTAAAAAGAAAATAGGATTTGTAATTTCATCTTACCTACTGGGATACAGAGAATGTCTGACTGGAGTTGCATGAGGACTTTGTTGGTGGTCATTCCTCCATCTACTTGTAACTGGCTTAGTGGTATCCCACAGTCCTTGTTTATGGCATCTAAAATCTTAAGTGAGAGCAATATATGTTATGATTTAATTGCAGAGAAATTCAAAATACCCTGAGTGCAAACTACTGGTAATTCAGCATTTGTTGAAGACTTAAGTAGATAATTTCCTCCCTCCCCCCCAACTCCCCGTATATCAAGAGGGAAAAACAGAGGTAGTGACAATACAGGTTTGTTTAACACACAACAAATGCATTTCATTTATTACAGAAATCCTAGTGTAGGAAATGGTTCTCCTCTGAAGCTCTATAACTAGCCCATGTGCTGTCTATATGGTCTGAGAAGAATTTTCAAGGAAAGCTGATGACAACTACAACATTTATCAAAGCTAACAAAGGAAGAAGCGTTACTAAGTGGAGTCCTTTAGCTCATTACAGTTTGTCTTGTTTTCTTTACTTTGATGCATTAAAGAACTGAAAAATTAAAACTGGCAATCCAGAAGACACTTCAAAAGGACTGCTGAACATTGAACTGCTTTGAAAAAGCAGGCCCTTTAAGTATTTTCACTTAGTTATTGAAAATTGAGATTTTTACCTTACATGAGGAAGACTACAAAAATAAATATTTTAAAATAGAACAAAAAAAAATAATGTTTTTAAGGTAATAAAAACGATACAGAGATGAGTTGTCCAGTAGACTCCACTCTTTCCTAGAAATTAAGTCAGCAAGGCCCTTACCAGAAAATCTTTAAAGAAACTAAAAGAATAAGATAATGCCACAGGATAAATAATGGTTAAAAACCTAGAAGGTAAAAGGCAAGTTTTCATGGTGAAGGCATCTGTCCATGGGCCTGCACTGTTCAATACATTAAAAATAACCTGGTAAAGGGGATTCATAGCAGAGCAGCAAAGTTTGCTGGCAGTACTAAGTACTGCTCTCTATCACTTATTTCCTTCACATGTACACTTTCACATTTGTCTATGCTGATTTCACCAGTGGTTTTTACCATTCGGAACTTCAGCAGTGTCTCATAATCTCAGCTTTAAACACACATATTGTTGGAGGCTCTGGCCTCCAGTTTACCACTGTGCAAGAGCATGTTGTACCATACTATGTACTCAGTAGAGATCAAAAGAAAATTGAAAAGAATTCTAGTTATCAGGAAGGGTTGAAGGAACAAAACAAATTATGATCATGCTGTTATTGTCTCTATTGTACTGACACTGGATGAAGAGCAAGGTATTCAAGTAGGTAAATCTGGGCTAATGACAGAATTGTATAGCTCTTAGAACTGAAAAATCACTTATTTTTCCATAATGCCTCTTGAAAGGAAAAACAACAATTGTCATCTGTCTGGACAAGGAAGAGGAGTTTTGGATAACGAGGAACAGAGACTGAGAAGGATTGGATGGCACAATAAAACAAATAAAACTCCAACGAACATGAAATTTGAGGGGTTTACTGGAGGATATAAAAGACTTCATTTAACTGGAAATAAAACAGAAGAACTTTGTTTCTGACAAGACAGAACTACCAATGGATTCTTGAAAAATGTATATATATATCATTTGTATCATTTGGACTTAATCTGTTAATTTAATTGTGTCCAGAGACCTAATTAGGCACTTCTGTCATTGTGATAAAAGCACATTGACTGAAGTATGAAGAAGTATTAGTTCTCTTCAGTTAACTTCACTCTCAGTGTGTGAGCTTTATTCCCTTCTCTCCTACTCCCAGCCACATAACCTGTCTCTTGTTCTGATATTTGCTACACACCTCTGTGAGGCAGCTGAGATCATTAATCCAGCAGAAAAATAGCCCAGCAAAAAGAGGGATAATTTTCTGCTGGAAAGTTCATTGAGCTGTCACATGAGAGGGAATGCATGGGAGGAGGGACAAGAAAAGAGGAGAGTAGACAATGAACTAGACTATCAGTTCAGTTTCCTGCAACTTTACCCTGACTTCTAGTACTAAAATTAGAGACATTTGTTACTTCCAAGCTCCTTCACAACTTTCTGAGAACTCAAAGGCACAGTTTCAAAAGCAGACATCTGGGTGAAATTTCTGTCTTTTTCTACATGAGCAATTCATACTCTATTCTGTGTCACCAGAGAAAGAGCAAACCGCTTTTCTCCTCTCACCCAGTACTCAGTTATTTAAATAACAGAAGTTTAAAAACATGCAATCAAATTAAGGTTTGACTGTTACACTTTATCATCTAGGGATTTCATTTTCTCCTGTATTTGTATGGAACTCAGGGGGAGTAAATTTATAGTTGATAGTGAGATAAAGATTCTAATGCTCAGAACATTCTGATATCAACCCCTTTGATTTGGTTGGAGGATTCATTTCTTCTGTGAGAATTTAGGTTTGCTGTTGCAGAATGACTATGTAATCAGCAGGAAGTGAATCCAGATTTCTCTTGGAATGTTTATGGCTGTCCTGCTTTAAGTCACTTTTGTTCCTGTGTACTGGAAACAACATAAGCCATCACAAGAGGCAATATAAAATGTTGTCTCCTACACTAATGCAACTTTTTAGTTATGGCACTGACCTTGTCATTTTAATCTTTCTAGGTACTGCCACTCCAAATATTCACAAAATATATACACCTTATTTTAAGTGTAGATAAAAAGCAGCATTATCACCCCAAAATAATGTACCACCCAATGACATCTTTGTAGCTAAGCCCACAGGACAAATTTTTCAACATTAGCACCATGTAAAGAGAAGAATAGCATCCAAGTACAATATAAAGCATATGATTAATCTTCTTTAAATCTTTTCCACCCTTTTTCTTCCAGAAGAGCTGCATCCCTGTTATCATACTAACTTACAATGAATTTAGGAGTCAATTTGCCTTTACCTCTCGTGTTTGAAAGCAGACCGCTTCTAGTGCAGCAAAGGCGATGTGGTTTTTATTTGTAAACTGAGTAAGGCCACAGATAATACTGTTGAAGAGAAAAAACAAACAAACCACACAGAGTTAGGACATACTTATTTACCAGACATGCACTATTACGTCAGACCTAGGCCTTCTAATTCAAAGCTTATTCAGTTCCATTGTAGGAGGACTGCTTTTTAATATTAAAAAGCTTGCTTCTCTTAAATCTAAACTCATCCCTGTTTCCCTGATAAACATGCTTTCAGTGTCCAATGAATACAATTGCCATATATTAAATTTTTATTGTCAATCTGCATGCAAATTCACCCATACATATAGAAACAGACACAAAGTCCGATCTTCCTTTAAGAAGAGGAAATGTATGATTTAGGCTGATTTTTCTTTAAAAAATAGTATCACCTATCTTTAAAGCCTTAATAAATTCTGTAGTGCTTTCAGTTCTTAAGGAAAAGGCCCACTGGGTCAGTGCTCTAAATGCTTAAAATTGTTTTCAGATCTATTCTGATCATTAGTTGCTCCTGCACATTCAAAGAGATTTTTGGATATGAAAATTCTGGTACATCTAAAGATGAGTAAGTTGAATTCTGTCTATGTACTCTGAACTGCAGATGAAATACTCATCCTCTTATTCTGTTTCCAAGTTGAACATTCAACTCAAAGATTTTTCTTCTTCCCCATGTAGAAAGAGCATCTAAATTCTAAAGATACAACTACTTAAAGACTTGGGAACTAGATATTCTTCAAGAATTCTTTTTTCACTTTAGGAAAGTTATTTTGCATTTAAATTCGTTACGGTTCTGTGACTCCCATGGCATGTTGTGATTCCAGCCACAGTAGGCAAGCTCATAATAGCAGAAAAAACAAATAGTAGTTTATTCTTTGAACTAGTTGTTCTAACTAGTACCAGATAGTTAGGTATTAACCACAAAGGGGACTGGAAGAAGAGGAGAAAAGAGTGTTTAATGGACTGGTAAGAAAGCTGGACATAAGGGGAAAAAGGGGAAAGAGAAGTGGGGAGGAACCAAGTAGCCTGTATCAGTTAAGATAGTGAATGCAGCAGCCATGGGAAACGGAGCTCAAAAAATCTAATCAGTACTAAATTCCTCACTTTCTACTTTTGTTGCCTGCCAGCTCACAGGTATGAAGATCTCTTCTGTCTCCTTAGTGAGATGGGAATCCTTTCAGAAACAGAAATGCGTGAAGAAAAAAGCTAGCCCCACTAGTGACAAGAATGATAGAACTATCTGGTACTTGTTCTCTGAAATGCACAACCCAGCCCAAATGCTTTCCCTGGCCCCTGCCCCCAGGAGGTGGGGGAGAGGAGGGTAAGTAGCTGAGCTACCTAATCCTTCTTTTTCTCCCTGCTTTGAACTAATCAAATACAATAGAGAAACACAGTAGCTGCTTGAAAATATCACAGAGAATGATGTATCCAGACACAACAAAGAAACAAAAAATGAATTTCACATACCTGGAAGGACTAATGATACTATTTGTAAAATCATTAAATCTCCCTGCAAATGCAGTATTTAGTCAGATTCTTACCCCCTTGCACTGGGTTCCCAGTATGGTGCATACAGTCCTGAAAATGCTGGCACAAAGTAGCAGCCATAAGAAGTCCCCGCTTCAGCAGCCAGTTTTTCTAATGCACACACACAAACAGCCTTCACTTAGCTTTCCACAACTCTACTAACACACATATATGACAATTAATGGTTTTATTATTTAAATAGGGAAAACATTCAGAATATGTCAAGTAGCTACCAAAATAATAAACCCGCATACAATTAGAAAATACAACTAACTGGCTCTCTGTTCCTCATTAACTAATTGTTCTTTTTCAACAATATGACTGGAAGATGGGGCATAAGATGTTGTGGGAAATATAAAGCAAAAAATCAAAACTGAAACACAAAATTGTGTACTTAATATTCTGACCTAGATTCTGTGAGGTTTTCAGAGGATATCCTGCGAGTAAAGAACACAACCTTCAAAGCAGTCCAAAAGGTCACAATTTACTTGCATTTAAGTCAAGACAAGCAAGTGAAAGTGGATCAAGACCAAAGGGAGTTCAGAACTAAATTCCCATTAATTTCAAATGCATTTAGAGGTCTAAATTCTCAGCTTACATATGTAATCACAAGGCCAGCTACAAGGAAATCTCAAATTTCTTAATATCCGAGTAATAACTTTGGATGAACTCCCCACTATTAAAACACTTGTAATTTTTAAAGTTATATTAAAACATCTAGAACTGCAAAGGAAGTATTGATAATGTGCAGCTCCTTCCTATAACAAGAAAGTGGTTTTTTCCTGCTTTTGTAAATTCCTTCTGCTTGCATTGATCAGAGAAGCATAGCAATAGAGAAAAGCAGTAGCAAAATTTATTCAAAAAATCTTTATAAAATAATACTCCACTTAAAGGAGTGAAGGGAGGAGGAAGGACATGTTCAGGGAAACAGGAAGAGATGACGAAGTCTGACATGATTTTAACAACACTGACAGGATTGAAGTTCTCGAAACTGAAATCTTCCAAAGGTCTAGTCAAACTTGCGAAGCCAAGAGATACTGTAGTGTTTCTACAGCTGGCTAATTCATATGACAGTAGTGTCTATTCTTCTGTACGATCTGCGAAGATTTCTTACAGAAAAACAGACTTCTGTTTTAAATTTTTGCCTAATCTTTGAAGTTTTACATAAAATTTGAATTTTAATTTTTTTCATCTTTGAATAAGCTATCAAATGATTAAATAAGCAATGAATTGCTTTTTAAGCCTAAATCTCATCTCGTCAGTTACTTTCAAACTGTTACCTTGCATGCCTCTGACATATTCTCCTTTTTCAAAGTTTGATATATTTCTAGTTTCCATAACATCACACAGCAGCTTGTTTCAGTTCAGCTCAAGAGGAAGACATCAGCTACTCAAACACTAAAGGATTACTGTATTCTTACTCCAAAAAGATTACCATCCTCCACAATTCCTTCAAGAGGCAGCTTTGCAAACTGAGGTCCCTAACTCAATGGATATGAAGCCTTCTACATAAATTGTTGCACATGTAGTGCCTCAGGTTTTCATACTTATAACTGGAGTGAATCAGACTTAGGATCAAATATGCTCCATCTTCTGTCATAGACATTTAAATACTCTGGGCTCTGGAAAAAGTATCGTATGAAACTAGGAAATACACTGTTAAGTACAGTATCTTCCTGAGTTTCCTTGCTAGGAGAACTACTAAGATTGCAACAGAACAAAGCTGACAGGGGGTTTCAAAGACTATTGATATGCTGTATGAAATATATATATTAATAAATATTGTCTTATGGATGCAAAACAAATTGTTTAAACCCTGCAAAATATATACAACTTACAGCTTTTATTTACTTGATTTTTTTGAGCTTTCATTCATCCTTAGAGACATTAAGATACCGAAGAACTTAAAAAACTGAACAGCTGCAAATTGTGAATACTCACCAACTTCCTGTGAAGTCTTAACGATACCTAGATTGTCCCTCAGCCAACGGACAACAGCACCAGCTATTGCAACAGATCCCTGAAGGAAACAAAATCACTACGTTAGGAGACAACAACTGATACTTTCATTATCCTTTTTACAAGACTGGAAAGGAGGGATAGCTGCAGCCTCCAGTTGTAGGAATAGCTCCATCACATCATAAAGGAATGGCATAGCTCTCATCTCACTCCAAAGTCAAAATGGACTTCTCTACATGACAGTCTCCAGTCTATCACATGAAGGCTCAAGTAAAACGGGAGCAGTATTGTATTTTCATTCAAAGCCATTGCTAGAACGAGCAAGGGTGTTTTCTAACCAGCTAGTTATTACAGTTACAAGATACGGGTTTCATTAAAAGAAAAGGCTGAATCCACATTTCTTGTGTCTCTGCGAAGCATCTCAACCAGCAGATTGTAGATGATACTAGCATGGATACAGGAGAAAGAACACTGAGTATCTTCTGTTGAAGCTGTTCATTCAGCGAAAGACTCAGAGATGAGAAGGAAGCGAAGTACACATGCATGTGTTTCAGCATGTACAAATCCAAAGCACTCTGAAGACAGTTCCAGTTCTTGCTTTAAGAACAGTTAAAAATAAATTTCTCACACACCTGCACAACATGAAAACCCCAAAGTTTGCCAGAACACAGCAAATGCAAGATCAACATTCCTTAGGGAAGGAAAAGGAAATGAACACAGCCTCCCACATCCTAGTAAAGTCCTGTAAACCCAGTGAAGAAAATCCTGTATGTTGTCTTTGTTTCACATGAAAAACATACTCTCTACAGAAGCTCAATGGCAGCAGAAAATTCAGTATGCCCATTTTGAGAATAACTATTAGATCAAGCTCACTAAGCAACAGAGATGGAGAAATAATCATTCTATTCATCTTGATGAAGCTCTGGTGCAAAACAGGTGCTCAGCTGATCTGTGTTTTAGAATCAGAGCTTTAGAACAATGAACCCTGAAGTTACGGTAAAAATACAATTTTCTACAGAATTTGGATGCCCTCAGAGCTGTGTGGAAAATTGAGGAACTACATTCTGGAAGTAAGTACCTAAGTCTTAGTAGATAAAAAAAGTTCAATTGTTAGAAGATTCTTGTCCCAGAAATTTGGTTCAGATTTTTAAAAGTTAGAAGACAAACTCAATAGAATGAAATAAAAAGCAAGGACATCTTAGTGATGCGTTTTATTATGAGACTAGTACTTTTTCTCCTCTTTTTAAAATCCAATTTGATTATATTTTTTCATTTGTATTTATTTATAACTGTTATTAAGGATTTGAAAGATTATGTAACAGAAAAAAGTGTTTTAGCCATCATGCCCTGAAAATACAAGTGATGCAATGTAGAAACATTTTTACTAGATTACATGATATAGATTGGAGATAGGGATAACCAAAACCACACATAAGCCTTGAGGCATACAAGCTATAACACAAAACTATTTTGTTTTCCATGCAACTGATGATAACATAAGAATACTAGAAAACAGAAGTAAACAAGAACATGTATCACTACAGGAAGGAAGAAATTACTAGACTTACCTCTAGTGCATAACAAACAGGTTTGTCTCTGCCCAGTTTGTAAGCTATTGTGGTTAGAAGACCGTGCTCCGAAAACACAGACTAAATGGGAAAAAGATAAAGAAAAGGTAAACCACAAACACAGGTACAAAAATAATTAAATACAAATATTCAAGTGATAATAAACAAGAGATAAAACTATCACTGGGAAAAAATGAACTATGGAAAGTTTAAACAGAGCAGATTATCAGTCACTGTAAAGAAACACCTAAGATAGAGCCCTCAAATTGCGGGTGTGTTAATTCTCATTTCCACAAGCTGCCTAAGATCTTTCCAGCCTCCTTATAGCAAAGAATTGGGGGGGGGTTAAGAGGTAAGTGTGTAGCAACCCAAACCTTTGCATTATTCATTCAACTACAACTACAAAGAAACAATGGGAGAAAATGAAGGGAAGAAATAAAATAGCCAAGACAAGGGGAAAAGTATGTGGTTAAGCAACACAATACTCAGCACTTCTGGGTAAGAATAAGAAACATATAAAAGGAAAGAGTCAGAAATTTGAGATGAAAAGCTCTTTTTGGAAATTTAAGAAGCTAGGAAATGAAGTCTTATTGAAAACACCTTGAATAAATTATTATTTTCTAATCTTTCAGATTTCGGTGTGCACTCTTCCTTATTTCTAGCAATATAACTGTTGTTAATAAGTTTAAGAAAGGCTAATACATAGCTGCACTCAAGAACTTAAATAAAGATTGTGAATAAAAAGTGAACACCTGAAAAAATGCAACTGACCTTCTGACCGGTATTGCACAGCAGGAAACATCCTGTTCCATACCTAGCATGAAAGCAAGGGAAAGTTAAAAACAAGTTGTTTAAAGGATAACCTGTTACTGCAATTCATGAATCCATGGAGAATTAGGACACCACATTTTTCCCCTTGAAGGTTAGGTTACCATTAACTGATGATAAAACCATCCTCAAAAAGTTGATTAAAAGCAGCCTGCCTGTGAAAAATCTAGTCCCACCCCTCGCTCTCTGGTAATTTCTTTCATCATATTTGATCATGGAGCAGCTACCACTGAAAACTAAGTGTGAATTCCTCTTTGGTGGCACTGTTTACCTACTTCAATTTAAGCTGATAACGAAAGCTCCTTTATAAAAGAAATACTTTACAATGTTAAATTCAAGCTCTTCAAGGCGAAAATTTAAGAAACACTGTTCTTGTCACAAATAGGAGGGATTTCTTTAAAAACATTCAGTTCAAAAAATTTTAAAAATGGCATCTTTCTTGTTTGAAGACCACATTTATGTGTGCATACACACACATATAAGGACACAGACTAATAAAACAGATACAAAATACTTATAATCCACTCTAACCTATTCTAAGAAATTATGAGTTTCTTAACTTTTTAATACCCTGAAAACTAAAAATAGCTTAAAATAGCTTAAAAAATAGCTTAAAATAATACTGAGAAAGTCTTCAGTTATATTCAGAGAGAAAAAGAGTAAAGCAATAACAC
This sequence comes from Nycticryphes semicollaris, assembly GCA_013400055.1. Lineage (NCBI taxonomy): Eukaryota > Metazoa > Chordata > Aves > Charadriiformes > Rostratulidae > Nycticryphes > Nycticryphes semicollaris. The sequence continues at coordinate 583,693 of VXBJ01004947.1, forward strand.
GAATAGGTTAAAAAAATCCTCACTTTTACCTTTTGGTTTAGCAGGATTTTTCTCAAAAATTCTCTGTGTTATAAAGTATTTCTTATCAAAACACATTGGGACATTATTACTCAGAATCTTGTTTGGTTTACTAAAATAGAAGACCATTAGCTGTTAAATTTGTGTTTAAATATAAAAGCTAAAGTAAAGGTTATTTGGCAACAAGTATGGATTAATGTGTAATTAAATATTGTGTATGTACCTACATGCTCAGTTAAGCACATGGTTGTAAATGGAAGAGTAAGTCATTTAAGCAGAGAGCTTTTCCTCAAATGAATGATTACACCAGTTGCCTGATTTAACTGATCAGCTACTTTAAACAAGGGATGCTAAGAGGCTGGGAAGTTGGAAAAAACCATGGCAAATTCTCCACACTGAGCTAGACACAGAAGCAAAACCAAAGACTGCAACTGAAATGAACTTTGCCCATCTAGCAACGCTGTGGGGTTTTTCTGTCATTCCAGTCTATGCAATCTAACTTATACAGACTGTATTTGTTTAACTTTAGGTCACAATTTAAATGATACTGTGACTGTTTTAATCCGTGTTTTGGAGAATTTTAAAAGTAGAAACCTCTCATCACACAGAGAATTTCCTTCCAATGACTTTGTTTGAAAATATGCCTCACAAACTATTTAGCTTTAATATCTCCACTATTTCATATAAAATTCAGGACACTGTTTACTTTGTAGGTCAAAACAGACAAAATGTAGAGCTGTAGTTATGTGGTAATTACAAAAGCATTTGACTGTTATCTTGGAAGAGAACATAAAACTAAATTCAAAACAGTGACGAACTATTTTCTTACAACTTTCATAATAACTTACGTATTTTTTGCCTGCCCATCTTGAAAACACATTTGCCCAACAAGAGCTGCAGACTGGTCACCCAAGCACTGCAAAGGGAATCACATGCATGAAAAAAGGTACATGAACAGATATATTTAACCGTAACTCTAATCTATTAGGAGTACATGGGTAACTGAAAGTGATAACAATGAAATGTATCGTGCTACTCACAGTGAAAAGGTTTAAGAAATCAAATTTAAAATTTACTATCTTTATGCATGTTGTATTGGAAAAAGATGAGAATCTGCCCAACATTTCTGAATTACGTATATATTAAACTCCTTTTACATAGAAAGCAGAGCTTGCTTCCATTGTGTAATGGTACTCATTTACTTGAGATCCTGTATTTCCAACAGCACTACACATGGGCATTAAAGCTGTCAGCTGTACTTCCACAGTCAGACGTTAACTTAATAATGAAGAATTCAGTCAATTAATAACTCAACTTCAAAAATTTACTTCATGTTTAGCAGGAAGTAAAAACCATTAACTTAATATGTAGATTCACCAATCTTAAAGCTTTTTCTAGTGAAGATACGTTCATGTAGTATCAGGTTCGCATGCTAGAATTTAAGTTGAAGTAGGACTTACCCCAGAAATTGGTACACCTGTCAAAGCTCCAGATTTCTGTTTTGCAAAAAGAGAAAGAAAAGCTCAAAATTAGCTTTCAATGAATACTATTTAAGGCGACAAAAAAAAAGAAGCTAAAATTTTAATGCTCAAAGGAAAATAAAGGGTCACGTAAACAACATGGTTCAGTTCAGGTGCACGTTGAACTTCAGCTTAATGCAGCTCATACCTAAAACACTAAAAAATAGAGTGGGAAATTTACAGGTATACTTTATGCCACCTCAACAGTTCTTAACATAAGAAATCCTAGTATGCAGACAACTAGGTTCAGTGCAAACTGTATAGTCAGTGTCAAGTATATAATGCAAAAGTGCAAAATGGTAAAGTGACTAGGACAAAAAATGTGATTGTGATAACACACTAAGAAAAGATAGATGCCTCATTTTAAGATACAGCATTTTAAGTCTTATATGGAATTTCTTCCAAACGCTACCATGCAGTTTTTCAGTTGCATTCTTGCAATACATATCAGAAAAAAAATTATATCCTAACAATTTTTACTTCTTTAAATTGTTTCTTTGTGCAATTGTGAAAATTCAGTGAAGCCATGCAAGTGCATTTCCAATATGAATCGTTTTTGTCTTTAATTCTCATTTTTATTAACTGGATTTAAGGTAATTGAGTTTATAAATGCACTAAAAAACCCTGCATGTATCTGGTGTTTCACTATAATAGAATCAATATTTGAAGACTGAATGGCCTGCTTTTCTCATTTATAAAATGAGACAGCCAACATTTATTAGCCAATAGCTGTATTTTTTGCTTCACTATAGAAAGAAATATTCAACAGCCTGCAAGTTAAGGCAAACATATACATCAAGATTATATTTTAGAAACAACTTTGGTATGGACTCCAATTGTAATATCTCAAATTCAGAAACACCCACCAAAAAATATTTTCTAGAGAGCGTGCTTTTACTAATCCTTAAACCAATGGAAATGCACAGTATGTGAATAGAATGGATAAGACATAGGTGGTCAGCCTAATGGAAGCCTCTACTCACCAGGCTAGGACAGATTTTCTACAGTCAGCAAAAGGAAGAAAAAGAAAAAAAATGGAAGGAAAGAGGAAGAGAAACAGAAGTTCACATTTAAAGTGACCAGTTATTCTGTTTCAGTTGCTGGGTAGTATCTTTTTCCACTTATCTCAGGCATTCAGCTTAATACAACTCATTCTCATCCGACCTTCACATTAATAAAAGTCAGCAATGACTTTTAATGACATGTCCATTAACAGATTAGTGAAAATACTTACATTTCAGGCAAACTAGAGTTAAATTTCAAATAAAAATCTCATAACTTGTCTTAATTACAAAACGTTTGTATGTTCTTAGCAAAGAGCAGGGCAAACTACTAGGAGAAAAAGAAGTAAAATGACAACATCCAGTTTATCTGATTCTGAAGCTAATAAATTAGATGTCACTGTATCAGAAGAGTTGGTGCTGCATCAAAGTAAACTTGAAAACTCACTCCCATGATAACAATTAACGATTTACTCATAAGTAATATTCAAAGCTGCACTGGAAGCGGTGTGACTAAAAACATCACAATATTCAAAAATATTTTTTTACTAAGTACTATGTAAATATGTTTATTTTTCAAAAAGAATACAATCTAAAGTGTCACCTGTGATTTCCCATTTCACAGAAACTGACTAATTTTGCCTTCAGTTATGTGGAAATAAGACATGACATGTCTTGTTGAGTCTTCTTAGATCATGAAGACTTTCACAGCAACTTTCATCTCTACTCTTTAATTGTACAAGAAGTAAAAACATTGTGCTCTAATAACAGCAATCTCATTCTTTTAATCTACTGATTATACATTGCAATCTGATGGGTAGTTTCTAAATCATTAAGTAACTGTAATTAAAAAATCAAATTTTTATCCTAATCAAAAAACTCTCCAACCTTGTTTTGTCTATTTGACACTTAAAAGAGAAAACAACAATTATTCAACTTCATATAATATTATACAACAGTGGATAATGACACACTAATCATAAATCAAACAATACTGGTCTAGAAAAATGCATTAGTCTTAATCTATGGAAATTCTGACAAAATCTATATTGATACACTTATATTTTTACAAGATTCACACACAAGAAAACATACCATCAGGCCATAAATCTCCGAGGAGCTTCGTACTTTTGGGAGTATTTCTATAGGAATATCAAAGAACCTGAATACAATACAAAACAATTTATATGTATGGTCAGTGTTAAATCAGAAAGCATCTTGCATTTATTTTCTTAAATAAGTTTAAGCTCTAAAGAAAAAAACAAAACATAGAAGGAACTTTGATATCTAGGGTTTAATGCATAACTATGTGTTTTTCCACTTGCTACAGTGTATGACACTGCATTATAAAGAAAAACAACATGTATTGAATATTTTGAAGACGAATCCAACTCTTTAATGTGGGAAGTCATTCCTCTTCCAACAATAACCTTGTGATATTGTGGTTAGTAAATTTACATTTACAATAGAGACATCATTGTAACTGTCTTACAAATTTGATTAAGGAATAAATGTAATTTTTTCCACAAACTCGTCTTCCACCTACAGCAAAAATTTGCTACTTTTAATTAATCCAGACAGTTGTAATTTGGACTTCTGGAGAACAGTGAATCTTAATTACTAATGATAACAGTAAATACAATAGTAATTGCTGACCTTAGTCTAGAGAAGAGATTCTTACTATTAAACGGATCTCCTCACACTTTACTTACAGAATCTACTTAAATAACAGTATTATTGAAAAACTGAGCTTACTGGCAGAGCTCAGGATCCCACTCCAAGGAATGAATGTTAAACAACATTGTTCTACTGGCATTGGTTACATCTGTACAGTGAACGCCTCCATTCTTTCCACCTGTCAAACTCTGAACAAAAAAAATATCAACAGTATTCACCAAGAAAAGATACAGGTTTACTTCAACAAATCACAAAAAAAAGTTCTAAATTCACAAAGCTTTCAGCTTGGGACTGGGTACTCCGTTATTTCTTCAACAGCTAAAGAGGCAGACCTGATAGAGTGGAACAAAGACATGAGAGAGGTAATAGGGTACAGCAGCACCTCCTGGATTCCTATATTGCAAAGATGGCTAATACACCTTTTTAAGGTCCAAGCTTTTTCCAAAAGCATGAATGAAATTTTAGAGCAACATCAGTAAACTACACATAAGCATCTGCATAAAAAAAAAAAAAAATAACACTGATACAAGAAAAGTAAGAGTTCATCTTGTAAGGAACTTCAATGGAATTTCTTTAGTGGCTTGTATTGATACTACTTTGTGATCAGTAGGCATCCTGTGTCACAGTACTCTGCACAGGAATTTGCATTATATGGAAATTTGTTTTTAAAAGAGTGATAATAAATTCACAGCTACATACCCATATAAGCCATGAATCAATAGTCCCAAACATAGCTCTTCCATCATCAACGGCTTGCCTAATCTCTTCCACATTATCCAAAAGCCATCGAAGTTTCACTGCACTAAAATAAGTGCTAAGTGGAAGACCGGTCTTAAACTGGAAGATAAATAAAAAAAAAATAATTTAAACACCATGTAAGTATTTTTTCCATGAATACCACAGTTCTATATAAAAATGGTGATAGTAAGTGAAAAACTGAAGACACAAACCTCAGAAATTACATAAGCTTGCTATTTAAACAGGTACTAAGCACACAATGCACACATCTGAAAACGCCAAAAACAAATGACCAGTGCATTAATGGACAAAGATCAAAGCCGATCTAAATGCAGTTCAAAGACCAGTTATGTGGAAATAGTTGTTTGCACTAGTCCTGTCTTATCTAGGATATCACCATATGAGCAGACAGCAACTAAACACAACAAAAATGAGCAGCATGACACAGTAAAGAAGGAATTTGTATTCTACTAGACTTAAAAATCAACTAAGTTAATATGCTTTTCGATATTCATTTCCTGCCTATAGGAAAACATATAATACATAAAATAAATATTATTTATACAATCAATCAAGGAAAATATAAATCAAAGAATTATGAAACCTTTTTGCAAGCATTTTTTCCCCAAATTGTTATTTTTTTATATATATATGTAATGTTTTTAATATATAAACATATTAATATATATGAAAAGAAAAAAGTAATTTGCTCTTTACAAACTACCTTCCCAGTTCTCAGACTGGCATAATTTCAATATTAAGGCACAAGATAAGAAAGCTTAATATATTTCACATCATTAAAGTATTTTCCAACTCTTTTTTTCTACTTGCTCCTAATTTTTGTGTGTGATGTTTATCATTGGACAAGTAGCACATGATTTAAGTCTCACTAATAATTACTCATTTAACTTCTTTAGTAAGATATGTAAGGAGGGTTAACCACACATTTTGAGAAAAATAAACATTTTCCAGTCTCAGATTGGTATATAGTATTATGCACATATGTTTTTATTATTTGACAAGCTAAGATAGAAGTAGAAGCTACAGCTGACTTTGTTTTGTGGAATTTTAAGCACACATCTCAAAAATATTATATACTGTAACAATAAGAGTTCAGCTACTATTTAAATGTTCTGGAACATCTCTTACCTTAAAAAAGGCTTTGTTTTTTCCCGGAATTCTTTTAAGAAGCCTTTCAACTGTTGACTGGGTTCTCAGGTCAAGCCACACTAAAAACGTGAATAAAACAAACGGATTTAATACATGAAAAATTAGATGCACAAGCTACTTCTACAAAACTAGAGCTCTTGCCAGTTAATTCCTCTCTATTTTTAGTTTTTCATGTAGTTGAAATAATATTGTAGGGCTGTTGTATTTTAAATGTACTGTTGGAAAAATTAAAAATGGTTAGACAAACTCATTTGATCTAAAAGAACAAATGATTTGAGAAATCAAACAGAATTTTCCAGTTAATAGGATATATACTTTTCTGTAGTAGAGCATAAGCATATGACTATTACTACTTCGTTTACAGCAGATAACTGTCATTAAACTAAGAGGTTAAAACAAATAGCAAGCTGTTTATTTACTATTCCTATGAAAACTTTGAACTATGTCGGAGTTATCAAGGTACAGCTGGGCTTAAGATAAAGCTGTTAACAACATATATTTGAATACAGAAGAATTCTGGATTTTCAGACATACTGTACTAAACTAAATCTGGCACTTGACATGGCCTAACAGAGCAAACCTAGGCGATTACCATTTCTCAGCTGACATATTCTGAAAAGCCCCAGTAACTTAAAAATAAAGACTTCAAATCAGTAAATATTCATTAAACCTCCTTAACAGGGTTTTCCTTTAAAATTAAATCAAATGCATTCTGAAAGTTTAGCAAGCTTCTTCATTTCAAAGGAAATGATTGGGCATAAGTCGGAACTTCATTATATGCCAGGGATGTACAAAACCCCTCAGGAACATTGTTTTTTGTTAAGAGCCCATAAAATGATTATTAAGTAACAGTTTTAGCAGAATAGGTTTTTTTTTAATTGCACTGGTGTATGCACACACACAGCTTATGACACAGATATTAAAAAATCAAAGAAATTAGTAGGCTAGAGCACACTGAGATCTGCACAGGAAGGTAGGAAAGCATTTTTCTACAACGCACTCATTTTATAATATTACAAATTCAGAAAATATAGTAGTTACCAATAGCATTATAAAGAGGTTCTCCAGTTGTCTTGTCCCAAACCACTGTTGTTTCTCTCTGATTGCTGACTCCAATGGCTTCAGGACAAAATAGAAAGAAGTATCCTTTTCAGAAGGTTTGTTTTCCCCTTTTGGGGGGTGAGGGAGGGAAGGGAGAGGTGGAGACGAGGGAGGAACAGGTAAGGAGAAGAGGAAAGTAAATGGGAAATAAAAAGCTTCCAATTTTTTAATGTTATAGTCTAGAAACAGTACTTCTAAAAATGCATCATTCAACTTGTATTGCTTAGCCAACGTACTCTCTTTTTTTTTGTTAACCACAGAGACAGCAAAACCACTGACAGGGAAACTAGCTTTTTCCAGTAAATCTTAATTTAAATGTCAGAATTTCTTTCTTCGTACTTGTCTATATTTTTGCAAGATTAAGTTATGCTTACTTTGTGGATTTTGCATTGCTAATATACATGAAGGACTTACTTTCTCGTTCTTCCTCCCAAAGAAACGGATCTCAATTCCAATGTCTCATCTTTTTTTCTTTTTTGAGGTCAGCACATGCTGCCACCTTTCTATTTATTGACTTAAAAACTAGAGAAGCTGACTTGCTCAACCATGAGTATGTTAAAGCCCTCAGTTACTCTGAAGTACTAGGAATACCTTTTATGTTAGTGATGTCTATGTTCAGTTGCTGCAACTTCTCACAGGTCCTTTCCACACATTCATGGACAGACTTTAATATTTCCTTCGGCTCTTGTTCCACCCATCTTTAACAAACAGTAAACACCAGTTAATAAAAAGACAAAAAAAATACGTTTAGGGAAAAAAAGAAATTCTACTCTGAAAAATTACTTGAGCATTTTGACACAATCATAACTACAAAGTATGCTCTAGCTGTTTAGAAGAGGTGTAATGAATTTCAAACCCTTTTTAAGCAGTAAGCTGTATTTTCACAACAAAATCATCTGTCGAAAACAAAGATCTTTGTTTTGTTTTATTCTACACAGAGGGCTTTTGTAGCAAAAGGTAGGATAGTTAAGAACAAACAAACAAAAAAACACTTCAGAGAACAAACTTAAAAATTTCCATGGACTAAACTGAAGATTATGATTAAATTGTAAAAATGACCAGCTATACCATTTTAAATGAGATGTTAAGTCTCATTTAAACTTTAGTTTTAAACTCAAAAATCTAAACATTAAATACGTTAATCAATGGTCAGAGTAAAACACTAAATATTTTTAGTTTGTGTAACTCAAAGCACATTGCAGCCACCCAGTGCTGCGTTTCCTTATGCCAATTTTTTTAACCACACAGTCTTTTATAGCAGATACTATGTTCTTAACAATTATTAATTAACTTCAGTTTTGATCATTCATAGGTAAAAAGACGTAACCTCTACAAAATGTGCACAAATAAAAAACCAAAAAAAATCCATACCCTTCTTTAGGGAATTTCTGCTGTATTTCAACTTGATGGTGACTTAAGAGCTCTGCTGTTTTTGCATTAAAAACCTGCAAATAAATTACACAACAGAATATTTTATGAACACAGAAGCTTAAACAACAATAAATGCACATTTATTCATTTGAACAATTACAGTGTCTTGATAACTGAAAGTCATTTTCTATCATCAACCCAAATATCAATATATAACCAGGGTTCAGATATATGAATTTGTGTAATTAGGGTGAGCAAAGAATATTTTGGTAAGCTTTGCTGTGAATTCTAACTGCTGTACATTTTTTCTTGAAGAACTTGGAAAGAACCAGGGTTTTTCTTGTGGACATTGTAGAAATTAAACTAGTGATGCATTTAAGAACATACCTCTTGGTAAAATACCCACTGCTGGTCTTAACATTTCTTTAGTTCTTACTCTGATACTCTAATGGCAGAACTATGCCTTCTCTTGGGTTAGCTCACTTTTAGGAAAGTCAGACAATCTCAGGTAGTTTAGAAATCACAGAAGGGACCAAACTGTGAAGAAAGAGCGAGCACCTAGGCAGAACCCAGTTTCAAAACAAACTACAAACACAGAGCTCACAAACAATCTGACAAGACCATCACTACAGCAACACAATACATTAAAAAAGAGAACATGACGAAAAATTACTTAGATTTGTATATACTACAATAAAAAACAACAGAATAGAAAATCCTTAGGCTTATACTCATGGCTATTCTTAAGGAATTATGAGCTAGAGGCTCTGCCTTGCAGTAGAAGCTTAGCTGGAATACACAATGATCTTCATTAACCATCAGTGGCCTGTTTCCAAAAGTAATCTAATCTACTATGGCCAAACTGAAATGACATCTAGTAAAACATCCAACTTAATTGTACAATGAGTAAACCAGCATAACTGACGGTGGAATGATGACATTCCTGTGAAAAAGGCTCTTTCTCACTAGCACCATGCAGAATCTTTTGCTTGAAAAACGTTCAGGGACCTACAAAGTAAAATCTTACAGGAGATTCAGGTGAACTGCAGAACATGCCAGAAGGACAACATCCTATCTTTTTATGGCAAGCAGAGAAGGGTCAGATTTAGACACCACTCTCATGCTAAGGTAAAAATTCAGTTATACCCATCTACCCTCTAGGCTACAACTGAATCTGTTTTAGACTTCTTTGATAATGCTCTCCTCTCATTCCACAAACTTTAGGAATTTCTCTTACAGCTTTTAATTCCTGAACTCACAATTTCAGTTACCGAATACAGTTCACTCTGAAACTATTAGAACAGTTCTGACAACGAGCAGATGAAGTCCTCATTCTACAGCTTCTTTGAAATCTCAGAGTGCATCTTTACAGTGAAACTTTGAAGTTTAGAAACATTCCACTTACATAGTAAAATCACAGAGTAATTCAGGCTGAAAGGGACCTTGAGAGATCTCTAGTGCAACCTCCTGCACAAAGCAGGGTCAGCTATGAGATTAGACCTGGTTGCTCAAGAAATATTTCTAGGCAGGTTTTGAAAACCTCCAAGGATGGAAACAGCACAACCATTCTGAAAAATACTTAAAGCTAATTTTCCCCCTCGCTGTCCAGAAAGAAGTCTTAAAACAGTATAGGTTTGTTATTTTGTTATCAGTTGGAAAGACTGCATAGAAAAAAACACCACTGTATTCTTTTTATCATATTTACTAATCTGTATTTCATCTACCGGCTCAGGTTTGACATGAACCTATCCTAACAAAAGGGTAATCTTTGTCAGTACTACATGTTTGGAAGGCACGAGTATAATGTAATACAGGTCTTAAAACATAGTTAATAGAAGAGAGTAAGTTTTGCCTGTATGCTGCGAGATTCTTTTACTTCAAATTGCCTTTCTGCCAAAAGCATAGTAACATTTACTAAGATTTTATAATAAAGGTAAAAGACTTTTTATTGTACCTGTATGTATCTGACCTAATAACAATGTTAAATATAATTTGGTAATCACTTGCTATTAACCATTCGGTATTCCTTGAAACAAAAGGCAGTACATAAGAATTCCTACTGTTAGCAAGTCTGACAGATTGAATTAGACAAGGCCATTCATTGAACCTGGAGTGTGTGACCTGTAGATAATAAAGGGTGAAGCTCTAGCACAGCAAGGCTTTTTGCCTCCTTCTAAGCAAGCTGTTTAACAGGAGTAAATTCTCAACAGAAGCAATAACATTACAAATGCATAGATTTTTCCATGCCCATAGAGAAGAACTAAGTAAACACACTCTCCTAATCCATCACAAACAAAACCGCAAACTTCTGACATCCTCAACAAAAGCAGGGAGACACTCCCTGTACCTCCGGGCAAGGGATTAAAAAGTTTCACTGAGAACAATACCATGTTCTGCACTGATAAATAGAATTCCGATACACGAAAGGATGCCAAATATTAATGAGTCATTACACATAAACCTAGAAGATTGTAAACAAAGTAGGGAGTAAATAGAACAAAAAAAAAAAACCAACCAACCAATAAAAAACCCAAAAAACCTGTTGCCAAAAACCCCCAAAACATCCCTTGTTTTTCTCTGACAGTGGTGAGACAGAGAGATAGGTGACAATAACTCTGGGTAATTCAGATAAGGTCAACATATTCCTGTTGAAACAGGTTTGAAGTGTATTTCTGTCACTGTTTTCCTTCCTTTCATATTCATTAAGAACTGGTTCCACTTTATGATACTGATCTCTCACTTCTTGCAGGGGGAAAAAAATTCAGTCATTTCTGCCTCAGCTGTATCAGCAATAGTCACAAAAGAATTGTCTAGTATATCTGGACGTATAGAGCTATCTTGAACAGGGATGATTTGATGAAAAACAGTGAAAACCATATATGTAATGAACTCTCTGGTGAGAGGTTAAAGAAAAGGAATAAATAACATCCTCCTTCCACTCCCAACAAATTCTCATACAGACAACTAGAGCTTGAGCCTTGACTCTTGGAGTGAAGGAGAGAAGAAAGACTTACTTAGCAATACTGTATGTAAGCAAGCAGACATACATAAGGGCTGATCCTTTAATTCAAGCTCTTTGTAGGGTCTCTAATATAATACATGACATCAGATTAAGGGGTGCAAAGAGCTTCATGGTTTTACATTAAGTCTTTATCATCTCAGTGGAAAAGATCAATCAGTTGTAACAATTTCCAAAGCATGAAAATAAATATGAGACAAACAGAAACATGAGGCTCATGGTAGTGACTGAAGAAATTGCACAGCTGAAAAGCCAACAGTGAAAACAAAGATTTTAGAAGTAACTTTTCATGGCTCCCAAGCTTTGCCATGTAATTCTGCCTGCAGGAAAGCTACTTTTATTAACTTAGGCTGTACCTTCATGAGTTTTTGTTAAGCTATGAACAGCTATGGCTTTGCAGACAAACAAGCTCAGAGTTTGGATTTTGAAATTGCATCAACCTGACTAGGGGAAGGATGACAGAGGAACAATAATTCCACCTTTAGCACTTAACTAGGATTAGCAATGAGTCAGAATTTATGAATAAGCACAGTTTAACAAGTCTCCTAGAAATTATCTTGCTTGGAAGGCTCCTGAAGAACACACCTCCCTCCGCCCTCAAAGAGGCGTTTATGATTATGGGAATAAAAAGCAAAAATAAAGTGTATTTTAAGTGTTAAAAACTAAGAATTAGGGAGAAATGGAAGTATTTGCAATATTTTTAGCCCTTCTTGGTAGCTAAACAATCAAGTTTTCCTTTTCACAAAGGATGATGTTACTTCAGTAGAGGGGTGAAATGGATTCCCCTCTGAAGAGTAAGCTCAATGGGCACTAAGCTCTTCCTTATCTAAACCCAGTTTTTCTTTACTGGAAAGAACGTTTACAGTGTCATATAGCCTTATTTGAATGTTTCTTCTGCAAATTAAGTAAGGGCAGAAAGAAATATTCCACTGAGGTGGAAAAAAATATCTGCAGCGGACTGACAAACCTAGAACTTGATGTATACATACTATACATTTTGACTGCATGTATACTTCACTAAATATCTCAATTATTGCTGTTCCTGGATAAAGCACCAAAAAGACTTTACCTAGCACATACCTTTCAAGAGGTCAGGCAGTGGTTCAGCTGGCCATTAGCTCCTGCTCCCAAGACTTTTAGCAAAAGAAGTTACAGTGGATTTTTTTAACGTGATTCTTGAATGAAATAAAATGGTACACAAGAGATGCAAGTATTTGATGAAAATATTTGATAAAACATTTAGACCAGAATTTAGTCATCTGGGTACACTTATTTAGCCTACTTCATTTATTTTCCTGCATGATATCTTTAAGAAAATGAGCCTTATACAACTGCAGTGGTACTGAAAGCACTGGGATCCCCTTGGTAACTTTGCATCTGCTGTCCAGAATCAACCCAACTTCACAGAAAAGTTGAGATCTCAAAAATAATTACACTTTATTTTTGCAAAAGCAAGTAGCTTATCAAAGAGGAGATCCAAATTAGGGTCCCTGGATGGTAAAGCTACAGCATAAGCTAAAACTGTATGTACATTGTGTCTAAGTGGCAAGGATAAATAAGGAGTGACAGTAACAGAAATGCACCAAAGTTCTGGTGCTTCTTTATTGTTTATGCTCATAAAGCCTCATTCACGTAAGCAGGAGAATCTCTCAAAACTTGGGTCCATACATAGAATAACTAATTCTGGAAGGAATCTCTGGAGGTCATCTAGCCCAACCCACTGCTCTGGTGAGCTTAAATTTAAAGTTAGACTGGGCTGTTCAGGGCCTTTTCTAGTTAGGTCTCGAGTATACACAAGGATGGAAATTCCATAGGCTTTCTGGGCCTCTGATCCAGAGCTCCCCATACTGCAACATTTCTTCCTGACATCTATTTGAAATTTCACTTGCTGCAATTTGTGTTCATTGCTTGTTGTCTTTTTCCATGTACATCTCAAGAAAGGCCAATTCTATCTTTAACTGTGGTTAGACAGCTGAAGCACCCGCTTAAGACTCCGCTATGATGAAATAACCCCTTGCATGCCTTGTGCAAGGGACCATGTTAGTGACCCTCTGTTGGACAAAATCCAGTTCTTCAGACTCTTTTCTTCCTCTGGGGGGACCAAAACCAGACACAGTGTTCTCAATACTGTCTCCTAAGTGCCACACAGAGGGCAATAATTACTGTCTTTGATCTGCAGTCTGCACTTTTCTTAATGTGGTTAATCTTCACCACCACAAGGACGCACTGCTCCCTTATATTCAACCTGCTCTCCAGCAGGAATCCAGGTCCTTTTTCACCAAGTTGCTTCTTAGCCTTCTGTCCCAAGTGCTAAACTTTGTTGAACTTCATGAAGCTTCTGCCAACTGGAATTCCAGTCAACTCCCCCCCCCGGTCTGTGGTCATCTGCACACTCGAGAGAGCATTCCAACCCATTCCCCAGGCTGCCTGTGAAAATACTACAGGGTACCAGCCCTCACTACTGACTACTGTGGAACACTACTTTTAAATTGGCCACCTGTAATTGTAAATTTAGAATCTGAACTGTTGGCACTACCCTTTCACTCCAAATGACTCGCCAGTTTATCACCCTTATAGACATATGCAAAGTAACCAACAATTTGATTTTGACTGGTGACTTGATGAAAATTAAAATTGTTGGAAGAACTAGAGTAAAAATATAATGTAGAGAGATCAGTGAGAAAGGTATACAAAACAACTAACACAATAGAAGATTGAGAGGTAGTAAGAGAGCCAAGGAAACAACCTGGGAAAAAAGAACACCACATTACATTTCGGTTTAAATTATTTCAAAGCAGAGTCTCCCTCTCTCAAACTGTAGCAATCTCTGTCCAACACAGAATTCTCCAGATACATGGGTTACTACCTGAATGACTGATGCAGCTTGTAGCAGATCCCTGAATGCTTTGCTCTCGTTTTCCCCCCTACCCCATGTTCTGATTTAATTCAGTGATGATGTTTCCTCAAATCCCCGAACTTTATTATCATAATAGTTTGATCACAATGCCAAGTTTAAGACAATGCTGTATTTTGAAATTAATTGAGAGAAAATGAGATGGATACAAGAAGAATTGAAGAGTGACAGACACCCTTTTTTAAAAAACTAAGGAAAAAGTTATGTCCTCTTATTTATTCGTGTGAGCACCTGAATCCTCAAACAGGGAAAACATACCTCATGTAGACAGAACCCCCCTCCAACTGTATACAAACCACAGATGCATTCATCAAGTGTAAGAAATCCCTTGTTATAAGACCTTGTAAAAATACTTGTAAAAAGAGCCTGAGTATAAATACAAGTTTGCAGTGTCTCTTTTATGTCTACTAATGTTATCCCTTTAGGCGAAGAAAAAAGTTAACTTGGCATACAAGTAAAGGAGATAGAATTTACATTCAGGTGCTGCAAGGAACTTTTCCAGATTCTTTTCTGAAAAGGACTTCTGACTGGCATTCAAGACAGCCTGCTGGTGTCATTTGTCAGTTTGGAGTTTCTCTCCACTCTCAGATCTGTGTTTTGTCATTTGTCAATCACATAAAGGTCATGATAATGGTAACACAGCTCAAGAAGATACTTCAGTCTCCTGCTTTGTGAAAGAAAATTGCACATGGGGGAAGCATTTAAGAAAGAAAAAAGAAAAAGAAAAAAGGGGAACACCGTGCACATTTGACAACATTTTACTTAGCCATTATCTATCTCTATACCTCTAATCCACTTCCACAGAGGAAATTATCTCTGGGTTCTAAGTCAAATTAACGTGACTTACTGACTATGCAACAAGACATTTGTAAAGATTTGCAAGCAGGAAGTCCGTATAGCAAGTTTCCTATACAATAACATTAGTTACTCTCTATTGCATAATATGGAAATAACAAGATACTTAAAGGGCTTATATACACACATATATATCTATGATTACTATATTAATCATCCCAACCTTAAACTAGTATTTAAACAGGCCCATCTTTCATAAGGTGTACAATTCAGTCACCTCAATACCTACAGTGTACGGGATGCATTGACACTAGGGTTGTAGCCCCTGAGACTGCAGCAGTCACTCCAACAGGCACAAGGATGTTTTAGAGGGGAACACAGCAGTCATTGACCAGGCAGTTTGAACGGCGGCTAATCACAGTCACTGAACTCCCATGGATCTATCTCTCCAGTCCCTAAGCACTGTGTCCATTTGACTTCATTCAGGGCGAGATACCCGACGGATTTAAAACGCAACCAGCGCGAAAAAGCAGGATTTTGCAGTTCCCTCATCAGCGGGCTGAAACGCTGGCCTCAGGCTTGTTCTGGAGCCAGACGGGGACTGCTGGCACCGCGGCCGACTCTCTCCCCCCCGTTCTCCGCGGGACGGGCAGCCCTGCTCGCCTGACAGCGAGAGGGGAAGGTGACGGGGGTCTGATCCCCAAGGGACACCGCCGGGGACAGCATCGCTCCGCCACACCCGCATTGCCCTAGTGCTCAATTCTACCAGCGGCGCGACAGCCCCGGCTCGCCGGAGGGGACAGTGATGCCGGTTCCGGGCAGGAGACAGGAGCCGGGACAGTGGCATCACGGCCCTGAGCGGCACGCTGCCCCTGCCCTTCCCCAAGGGCACAGCAAAGGCCGGAGGCACCCCGCGACAATGAGGGAGATGGAAGGCGCCGAAGCAGCGGCTCCTTCAGGCCGTGGAGCCGTCACCTGCCTCCCGCACGCCTCAGCGCCCGGGGCCGCCCCAAGCCCCCACGATGTGCTCACCAGGAAGCGAGTGGAGCTGGTACCCTGATCGATGGCGCCCACGAGCGGCCCCAGCACCATCCGGTCCGACGCGGCCATGAGCCCTGCTCAGCCGCCCGCCGGCTCCCCTCAGCGATCCCTCAGCCAGCGGGTAACGGCCGCCCTAACGCTCCCCGGGCAGCTCGAGGAGGGCAGGCGTTGGGTTGAGGGGAGGCGCGGGAAAGCTGAGGTGTTTCCTGAGGGGAGTCCGTGTCGCTTGGCGAGGGCTGTGCGAGGCTCCTGGGATAACTTGCCGAACAAGGTCCCGGGGCCCCAGTCCGGGGTCGTGTGTGCCCTGCGGCGGCGTTCCCTGGGCCGAAACCTGTTTCGCTTGTAACTGGGGAGAGCGGCCGGCTTTCCTCGGTGTTGCCGCTCTGAGGTGGGATGAGCGCTCGGGAGGTGGCAAGCCGGGATGTCCGCTGGAAATTTTCTGCTCAGAGCGCATATTGCCGATGAGGTGTTCCGAACTGAGTCACTATAGCCATGACATCAGCTGGAAAACGTTAGCAGCCTCGAGGGGGGCTTGTTTCATCTTTCAGAGTTTTCCCCTGTGTACAAAAAAAAAATATTCATTAAAAAATGTGATCTTGACCCTCCTTCCTTGTGTTGGTAACTAGTGCTTCAAGAAAAACTGCTGGTGTTGCAAGACCCGTGATAGAATTGCAAAAGCTAATAATGCTGACTAAAGCACATAAGAAGTTACCTAGTAACACACAACACACGTTGCCAATAAGTCAGCCCCCACAGATGCCAGTAAATAGATTTGTCTTTGTTGTAACTCCCCGTTAGTGGTAGTTGTCTGAACTCATGGTTTTTTTGTTGGCATTGGTGCCTGATAAGCAAAATCTGATTGCTGAAGCTTGTTTTGTGTGACATGTTACTCAATGCTTCTGACATACCCTTTTTTTGTTAGGTAGCACTTCAGCTGGCATCTAGGAGCCTTGGTTGAGATGTGAACAGCACTATCTGCTAGCGTGTAAGAGATAGCAAGGAATTTAGTTGCAGGCCGTGATTAAAAAATATATTTTCAAAGGTGAGAATAATGAAACATGGAGTCGCTTACCAAATAGTAATGCGGCTTTTCTGCTATTCTAAAATTGTATAACTGACTAGCATTTTTTCTTCAAACTTAAGCTGTAGTTCAGGGATCAATTTGCTCAGGGACGTGATGCAACCCATAGAGAAGGATCCACAACAGGTCATACTAAAAGGTCATTCACGATCCCTCCTGGGTTGGCAAGAGACACCCACACACACACTTTGTCCAGTTGTCAACTGCAGTCGACTTGAAAAGCTTATGCAAGACTACAGCATCTCCCTGTAGATGAAAGGAATTAATTTCATGGGACCTTAGTTAAGTCTGTATAATTGCTAGGAAAAGTTTGGGGTTTGTGTTATTTCTTGTCTGTCTTTTTAAAACTGCCATATGGTGTACTGAACATATTTTACCTCAAGAGAAGACTCGCCTATTTTCAGCAAAGGTTGAGGTCTCTCAAGATCTAAAAAGGGAAAAAGCAATGTCATGACTGATAATTATGCAAACATGAAATAAGACTGCAACTATGGTTGATAAAGATTACTGAGTTACAGAAATTTGGTAGGAGGTGCAGATCTACCTTTTTCTTGGCTATTCTTTAGCAGTGCCTGTGTATTTTCATAGAGTGGAGACAGGAGGGGAGGCAATGGTAACCTTTAATCTGCAACAGAGATGAAAATGAGACAGATAAGAGGGAGAAGAATTTTGTCCAATACTAGAAAATACAGATTCAGGGAGAAGAGCTTATTCTTCCTAGCTCATTGAACTGTGTACTCTCCCTTCTTTTACATTTCTGTTCAGTGCTTGAAGAGAACAGGTTTTTTCCTCTGGCATTTATTTTACAGTACATGAGCATTACTGTTTGCCGTGTTATTAGTACAGATAGTGGGCAGTGTCCCAATGAGGCTGCCTACAGAGGGAGGAAGGGTGGAGCTGTGGCCATACCTTTATAGTAAGGAGGCAGTGCTCTGACAAGATAGTTTTAAAGGACTTAGCTTCCTTTAAAGGAAAGACCATGGATATCTGCGTGGACTAATTTCTTCTGCTTCTGGCTCAGATCTTGCTGAGGCAAGTCTACACAATGGAGCTTAAGTTGTTAGTTATTCTATTCCCCAACTGAAGAAGGTAGCAAATGGGGAAAAATATAATATCAAGCTCATATCTAGCAAGTGCTAGTTGGGAGCCTTGTATATGTCATTCATGACAGAGAGATTTTGGAAGTTAGATATACCTACTAGAACTATCTCAAGCCTGACAGAAATAATGGAGGCTCCCATTGTTTTTGGAGAACTCATTGACAAGAAAGTTGAATTTGGTTCCCCTAAATATTCCATTTATGAAGATGGTGCTTGTTTTCAACAGCCCGTGCAATGCCGGTTCCGGAAAATGGGACTGTTGTTCCCCATGCAGCTTTTCGACCTATTTTTCTGCAGACTGAACCGGCATGGAAGTTTTCACCACCCCTGAATATAACACCACTTTTGGGGGGGAAATTTTAAGGTAGTGAACACATTTGAAACACATTCATTAAGCACTTACAATGCATTTTTCAGAGACAAAATAATTTTGTTCCTAAAGAACTATTTTTCATATCCAGCAAATCCATTCTGCTTTTGATTTGGGATTTTTAGTTTTGGTTTGTTTCGGGTGTTTTGTTTTTTTTTTCTTCTTCTCAGCAGAATGGAGGGATGTTGGTGATTACATTCTGCTCTTTCTGGCTGATTCTTTTTTATTGACCTCAAATTAAGGACAAAATGTGACTGTGTCAGGCTACTCCGATCATGTGATACAACGTGAATTGAAGAGTGGATGCCAAAGGTCCCCTCTTAGTGGCAGAGGGCTTGGCAGTCGAATCCCGCTCTTCCTTACTAGTGCCTGATCTTGGTGTTCCCCCAGGAAGAAGGCAAATATTTTGAACTAGCCTGGAACAGGTGTAGGTATAAAGTGTACAGTGTGCCAGGATAACAAATCACGCTGTCACATACACCCTTTTGCCTACTGGGAAGATGAGTGGTATGTGTGAGAGTGCCTATGCCTGCACACGGGGATAAATTCTGTCTCTCTCTCTCGCTGGCTCAGAGAGCAAACACAAACAGATCATGACCTTGGCTGCCGGTGCCCTTACAGTTAGATAGATTGTCTGCAGCACCCGTATGCAGGGAACCTTTTCACAGATCCAAAGGAAGGCAATTAGAATGAAGAATTCTACATTCTGTCTCCTCAGTTTATTTTGGAAGGTGGCCACATGTAGTACTCTGTCACCATTTGGCAGGAACAGTTTTATTGTGAAGCTGAAGCCATGGCTGCGGTGATGCAATGAATGTCTCGCAGGATGTGTTTTACTTTTGACCTGATATTAGACAATAGTTTTCCCTGAATGACATTTTATATTTAGAACTGCTCTCACACTCTTCAAATGCTGAGCAATCGTTGTTGCAGTTGCTGTTTTTCTGGTGGACAAAAATAAAACTTAGGTGAAATAAATTCACATTTTAAAGACAACTAATACTAAGTACTTTGAAAAGCAGTAAATACTTTTACATGCATAGTATTATTCAAATCAAAATGGGGAAATCAGAAAAAAAACCCACAAAACACCAAGAATTTTACATAGATGAGAGCAAGCGTTCTTGGGAATTAAAATGAGTAATTCAGAGAAAAAGAAATATTTATTAGTGGTATAGTAGATGCTCTGAGCTTCTGAGATACTTGGTCTTCTAGCTTCCACACAAAAACATGGCAACCTACTGCAAAATTTACTCCTGAAGGAAAACCTACACTGCGTTGAAGGGAAGCATTAAAAGTGAGTTACTTTTCTACCAGTTTCGTAGCAGCTGTATTTTGCTAGCTTTTTTTTTTTTTTTTTAGTTATTTTTATCAAATTAATTAATCTGGTTCATGCTCCATGAAGAGATGATAGCACCAGTTCTCATCAGCTCGTTCTGTTTTTTACTTTTGGTTTCAAGTTAGCAGAGGCAAGACAACTGCTGCTCATACAGGCCATATTTTAACACATATCTTTTTTGCTTAATTGAAATTTCTGTGTAAGATAACAGGAATAGAGAAAAGGTGAATTACTCTAAATACTGATATTTGACACTTTTATCTCTAAATCCTAGCTTGGGACTGAAAACTTCGTGGTACACACTCCAAGCTCTGAACTAAGAAGCGGCAGTCGAATTGTATGAGGACCCGAGACTGACACTAGACTGGATTTAAACAAATTCTGGTAATCCTGCACTAACCTGAGCTCTCACTTCATGCAGAAAAACTAAAGCAAAGCAGAAAAAAGTCAAATCTCAAGTGAGAGGTGCCAAATGTCCACAGAGAGTATAGAAGGATAGTGTTTATTAAAACATACTGCCAAATCTATGTTCATTTTGTAGAAATATATTTAATTATATCAAGGAAAAGAGATATTTCATATACTGAAGAAAATCTACCTTACACTTTCTGTTTTCTGTTTCAGTTTGGTTATTGAATGCTGAATTGCTGTGCAACATCCTCAGCAAGGTCACTGAGGATTTAATACTGACTATTACGTAGTGGTCTAGTCATTTACTCTAGGTAATTAGATGGTCCCAGGATCCATACATTTCTTGGTCTGTGAAGTTCAAAAGCTTTTGATGTATTATTTCTACAAAGCCTCTTGAAGAAATGTAATGCTTCTAGCATTTTTTTTAGTGATACGGAGGAAGGCTCAGGGCAGCTAAATTACTGGCCAGTAGTCACGTAGCAAGCCCTTAGCAGAGTAGGGGTAAAGAGGAGCTTTCCGTCAAGTCCAAAGGCGTTGCATTCCTTAGCCACTGCATTTCTTAGGAACCAGCAACTGCATTCCTGTCGACTCCAGAGAAAAAAGGACTGAGGAATCTAATAATAACCAGCAGGGGCAGGATTCCATAGGGTAAGTTGACCTAGATAGGATTCATAGGCCCTAAAAGATGATCTTTTTTACCCCCACTATCCTGATCCTGGCTGTGCACAGTTTCTGCTTATTGTGCAATAGGTCTGGTTTTTGTTGGATCCTTTCGTGAGTTGTCTGAACTCATTAATATGGCAGAAAACATACCCAGACAAAATAAAAGCAGATTGTTTTCTGCCAAGAAGCTGAATTGACTCACTTGCTCTAATGATTGCCAGAGCTGGTGCAAAAGCAGAGCTTTTCACAGCTAGGAGCATGGGAAAGGTTAAGAATAAGTAGGAGGTGATGTGGAGGAGACTAGGGACAGCATGAAATATTCAGCTACTGCAACCTCTTAGATTGCCTCAGCTGCTCGTGGACCTTCAACCTCCATATCATCAAATCTAATGTTAGCTATCTGTTGGGAAATTCTGGAGATTTTAATGGCTACACTATTATCATGAAGACTGAACTATACTGTCTGGTTTTGAGAATCACTTTAATCCATGCCTGTTTTCAGTTTTACATCACAAAACTAGTGTATCTCACAAAGCCGATGGGAGACCTCAGCTATACAGAGGTCTTCTGGAAATTCTTTATGCTCTGGTTATATCCTAAGGCAAAATGATGTTAGTTACCAGCGGCTGGAGTTCTTGGGGACTGGTAGATAATGTACAAAGAGCATCTGAAAGAGCCTTGTTGTTCGGCTGTAAGGAGAGGGGGCAAGCGGACATCTTACTGTGCCTGTAGCTACCTGGTGTGAGGATATAGAGGAGATGCATCCAGGCTCTTCTTGGAGGTGTGTGGTGACAGGGCAGGAGGGAAGAAACAACAGCTGGAATACATGTAATTCTGGATGTAAGGAAGGGCTAGAAACAAGCCACATTTTTTTTTCACTTTAACCCTCTCCCCTCCATCAGAGCTGTCGAACACTGGAACAGATGCCCAGAGAGGCTGTACAATCTCCATTCTTTGGGATATTCAAAATGCAACTGGGCAACCTGCTCTAACTGTGCCTACTTTGGACAGGAGACAGAACCAGTTGACCTCCAGAGGTTCCTTCCAGCCGACGTAGTTCTGTGGTTCAGTGACATTTTTGAGGGCAAGTGCAGCAGGTGCTGAGTACTGAGCACCTGTAGCCGTGCTCCAGCTGTACTTCCTTTAATTCCATGACAAGTCTGCGGGTAGACATCAGCCACAGGCTTTCAGTACCTCTCAGTTTGTAACCTAAACAGCGTCAAGTGGAAATAGAGACAGAGGAGATCATGAAGGTAGTGTGTTAATAGAGAAGCGTTCTCAAGAACTTAAGCTGTGGCTAAACAACCTCTTTTCTTTCCTGCGGAAGTACTGCATGCCAGTTTCCATGTGACACATCTCCAAGCAGAATCTGAAACAATGGAAGTGCTTTGAGAAAACAATGACCTCAGGACTGCTGCCACTACCTGCACCATTTCCAAATGCTTCAGCAGTTGTCTAGTGCTTCGTAGCCTTTAGTAGTTTAATACAGAAGCTATAAGGGACCATCCTGTAGATTTTGAAGATGGAGACAGTCCCAAGATCATTCTGAGACAGTCATTCGCTGATGTTATTTTTGCTCTAAATACCCAAATATCAAAACTTTCCAAGATACCTCTGTGAGGCTGGGTGTTAGCGAGAGGAATGAATGATATCAGAGAGCATCTGAAAGTTTTGAAATACAAAAAGGCAGAGCTCTTTGGAGATCCAAGGAGTACAGTGATTCTTCCACCTTAGAGACTGATGGACTTAAGAAAACACAGAATTTCAACTAATCTGACAGTAAATTTGGTTACATTCTTACGCACAGGCATGATATGTGCGTGAAGAAATTACCCATCAGAAAAACAGGTTTATTAGAATGATCTTCTGTAAGTACCTAAGTGTCACCTGCATTGCAGGTGGAACTGCTGATAGCTGCGATGGTGACTTCCATACCCGGGTCATCAAGGACAAGCAAGGCAAATCCCAGCCTCAGATTTCACAGTGTCAAGGAATTTCTTGCCAGAAGAGGAGCACGGGACATGCATTTCCTTCAGGTTTTAACTTACGCATCAGTTTTTAACAGCTGAGGAATGGTTAGAAATTACTACTAGATTAATAGTTAAACAGGTATATAACCTACACAGATGTTTCAAAATAAAGGAATGAAGGCCTAGGAGCAAAGCTTGGTATGGTAATTGGATAACCCAGATTTAAGAGTTACTGACAGATTAAAACTTCCCCAGTTTTTAAGGCTTTAATAATTTTATGTAATTTTGAGCTTTTTAGCTATTTCCCTAAATGAAAGAAAAGGGTAGGTGTTTAAACAAAAACTCTGTAGTCCCAGCAAGGACCTGATATTTGCAGTCCACTGGTTCTGTAGAAGATCACCACGTAGGTAAGAAGAGTCCAGTGGAGTCAGATTTATAGGTGAAGACATTCTGGAGAGACTGGGTGTTGGATATTGTCCTACAAATCTTGTTCAGTGTTGCTGACTCCTCCAGCAGTACCATTACATTTGCAAATACTTTCCACAGATATTATGAAAATACCTTGAATTCATGTTGCGAATGTAGGGGTTCTGTATGTAGGGTGAGAAATCTTTTCTGACTGATATTGGGGATAAACGAAAAAATGGGGATTTTCGTGAAAAAAAAGAAAAGCAGTGTTTAGAAGTGCAGAAAAAGACAGCTTTGCAGAATCTGGGGCTGATAAGCATCACTGTCAGGACAGAAGAGGCAGAACATCTTGTGTGAGAGGCATCCCTGCTCTGATGGAGTTTGGATTGTAGGAAGAAGAGAACCCCAGACAGTCCTAGCCTTCATGTCGGAGCAGCCCAGCTCTGTAGTCTTTTCTTTCTGAAGGGAGCACTGTCAGTATTTTCCTAAAAGGCTGGACTGAGAGATGTAGAGTTTCCAGTGTGATTCTAAAGGACTCCTGGAGACTAAATCCTGCAGAAAACCTAAAAAGTTTTCTTTCTAGTAAACTTTAAAAAAAACTATTTCTTTCAGCAGTACTAGCTGATGGGGCAGGAACAGTAAACCGTTCTGGGGCTGAATCTAGCCAAATGTGCAGACCTTTTCGTTTACTTCAAGGCCTTACTGTTATTGCTGAAGAGCTTTGAAGACTAACCTAGAACCTTCTGAACTGGCAACTGGATATTAAGAATCCAAATTTCCTTAGATGTCTTCAGTCAACAGTCAAGAGTTGGGTGGAGCCGTGGAAGGAGCTGTCAGGTGAGGAGGTCTCAGTTCGACGAACGCTTCCAGAGACTAGAATACAAAAGGACTGATTCAGAGTAATGGGTCCTTTCTGATGCCAAGGTCTGACACTGACGTGATGGCACACACCAGCAGGAGATATTACTGATGCTTTTTGGTGTGTCCTAGGTTCAAAGGAATAGAGACAGACACGTATAAAGCATGAGTTTCTTCCTGAGTCAGAAAACTCACTTGCTTTGTAAGTTGGCAAATATAGCTCACTGGGGACACCAAAATGAACACCAACCTTGTTGAACTTCATAAAAGATGCCTTACCCTGTTTGAATTGGGAGTTGAATTGGATTTGAAAGGACTTTGGAAGATATTGCATATATTTCTTTATGGAATTGCTGAAGCAGAACCTCAGAGGTATACTTATGGGGGAAAAAACCACCCACCCAGCTTTAGAAATAAGAAACTCTCAGATGGAATCAACTAAAATAAACTACAAAAAAAAAAAAAAAAAAAAGAAAAAAAAACAGGGAGGAAGCTAAACAAGCTATCTGTGAAGACATCAATGAAGCTGCCCAAGAAAAAAGTGCTCTTCAGCAGCAGGGATTAGCTGAGGTTGTGAGGTAAAAGAAGCTGTACAACATCCTGAGGAGAGCATGAGAAAGTCTAAGCATATCTAGTAGATATCATTAGGGCAAAAAGCCCAGGCACTCAAAGAGGAAGTGGATATGTGGCCTGATCTTCAAAGACTGAATTTGACATTTTGATAATTTATTGTGCGCTTTCTGAGCATCTGTGGAGACTACATATTTTAAGCATTACTTAGGACAGCTAATCAAGAGAATGCACTTCTCTGCTGCAATGGTGGAGTAACACAACACAAAGAAGCAAATTGCTTGTCTGAAACAGTGACCGGTTCAGCTATTCTTGCTCCTGTACTGGGAGGTGAGGATGACCTGCTCACCACACAGTCCTGACCCAGCACAGGAGGCAGCCTGCTGTAGTCCAGGAAACCCAGAGTAACGCTGGTGTTAATACCTGCTTCTGTCAGAGCCAGCTGGATTACAACCCAGCCTGCAGGGCGGGATGCTAGACCGGACGCAAGCGTAAGGAGCGTGTTTCCCTGGAGTGACCATAAGGTAACACATGTGTAGGTAGCTTTACAGGCAACCAGAGTGATCAGATTTACAGACTGGGTTCTGAAGCACAGACGCTCGTGCAACAGGAGGTGTTTGTTACAGGCTTATATATCCAATGTAAAGATGGATCTATAGCATATAACCTATGCTGTTAGTTATGGCTATTTCAATACATTATTCTGCAGTTCTCTATGTGGTCAAATTATATGAATTGGATACACTGGTTGCATGGTTCTCCAACAGCAGGTTTCTGTTTTTCTTTAATACACTTCAAAGCATAATTTCATGCTCATGTTTCCTGAGGTAAGTTCCTGATAACTGCAGTCATGTTATTCCCTCATATTCCAGGGTCTTTGACATTTCAGTCTACCCAGAAGTGGTTTGCTAACAGAATGTACTTATATATATTCATATTGCAGCTACTTGTTATTAACTTCTGTCTAATTCCAGTGGCGCTCTCGGTCCATTATCAGAACAGCTCACTCACAGGCATTTGGTTCTCTCCAGGCACCGCACACTTCTGCAGGAGCAGAAGCTCCTTAGGGGCAGAGTTGAGAGCTAGAATGGAAACTGCTCCCGCTGCCTTCTTTGTGAGTCACCCTGTGAGTACATTAACTTCTAGAAGCTGAGCTGATTCTTCTATGCAATTTAATAACATTCTAATGACTACAAAAGAGAGATTTGTCTGTATATATTCCTTAGTGAGTCTATTAGAACAAAGGATAATAGGGGCATAGATAAAGTCATAAGGCTAGAAATTCAGATGATTATCAACACCGTAGCAGTGATAAAATTCATCTACTTACTGAAGAAGTAGAAAAATTACCTTCCTAATGACTTTATAAGGTTCCTATTATTCTACCATAAATTCATAGCTGACTGTTCATCTCTATGAGATTATATTTTTTGCATAATAATACAAAGAAATGTAATTGCTAACTTTAGGTTCTTTTATACATTCATTTCTACCATATTGTTTGACACAGGGAGTTTGCCTGAGGCAACACACTACTCAGTTTGATTTCCTATGCTATAGATGCAGTTTATTCTTTCCGTTCTGTGCAGAAATAGCTAGCTGGCTGGTGACCAAGGCACTGCACAGTGAGCGCACGACAGCTCAACGTTTCAAAAACACTTTAGGAAAATTCTTGCTCCCCCTGCAGTCAAAGGATGTTTTTGCAGTGAATTTAGGAAGGAAACGGGACGTGCGTTTCTCCTGTGGATGCCGAAAATGTGCTTGATGTTTATGTGTGTGTGTATTTGTGTTTGTTTGCTTTGCTTTGTCACTGCTTACTTAAGAGACAACCTAGATTAAAATTTTAAGATCAAAATACATTTATTCTGGATATCTTATCTTTGCTTATTATCTTTATTTGCTGTACTTCTGTAAACAAGGTAAACAGTTGGTAAACAAAAATCTACTTCCATGATACATGTAGTACAAAGTTCTCAGATGTTTAGTGGTAGAGCATGTGAATCTCCTAAAATGAAAGAGGACAGAGAGCACTAGAAATCTCTGAGGCATTTGGAATGTGGGGAAGTACAGTTCTAATTAATTCACAACACTATGTTAAAGCATGATGTGAACTTTGAAAAAGTGGTAATAACACTAAATAATTATTACATATGTATGTAATATATATGATTTAGTAAATGTCTTCTTATATATAATACAAATATATATAAAGTTCCATATAATAATATTTACAGAGATATTAAAATAATACCATAATATACATCGAAGGGCATGCAGTAGTAAGTGGCTTTCTAAGTGTTTATTTCCATTCTCTCCATTTTCTTTCTTTCAGATTCAGTTTTGTTATTTCTGAAATTCCCAGAGGATGCAACATCCAAATAAAAGGCTTTTTTTCTGTACCTTCTTCTGGAAGCACTGATTCTCATTTTCTGTTTGCTTCATCCTCTTTCAAATTTTGTAATAATTAGAAGCCTGATATAAAACAAAGCTCTTCAGTCACTGAAATGCTATGTTTTCCTTATACATGTCAGCAGAAGGCTTTCCTTTTTATCATTTTGACAACTGAGACAGTGTATGTGAAACAGGTGATCCCAGCTAACACAGCATATTTCTCCTGACAGCTTGCTGGGCAGGAGAGGAAGGATTTAAGAATTACATAACAGAATTAACCACTGACCATTTCAGATACTTTAAAGTCAGTTCAGAGCTCTATATTTTGGCAAATGACGGAACTATTTTTTCATCAAAATGGATTAACTCTGAAAAGTTATTTTTAGCTTGGAATACTAGCTTTTCTCCAGGCCAGTCCCATAAAATTTGAAGATGGGATTTATACTGTTCTACAGAAAACATCTCCTGAAGGCAACACTCTGCACGTTATCTTTTGGCAATGCTAAAAGCCCCCACCAGGTAAACTTTAAACACCCAGCCTCCCAAAGAAATCTGATATGCCCTCACTCATTGAGGAAGAGGCTCTTGTGGAAGAAAGGTGAGAAGGTATTTTCCCTGAATGTGTCATGTCCTTCTGCACGTAGAGTGGCTGGTGTGTGGATACTGTATTTGTTACAGAGTCACTCTGCCTCCCTTTTGTTGACTTGAGCTCAGGGACTTTTTAATAACAAATTTCACTGGTCATGGGAAAGTTCAGTCTATAATTTTATGAGCAATGCTCAGTTCATTTACTTCAGGAAGTAAAGAATGAGGAATTGGAATGTGCTCTGCCAAAGAAGCAGTTCAAGGGTGGGGCGTCCATTTCTTAGCACATCTTATAAAATATATGATAGGACAAGAGGAAACAGCCTCAAGATGCATCAGGGGAGGTTTAGATTGGATATTAGGGAAATTTTCTTCACCAGAAGGGTTGAAACAGGCTGCCCAGGGAAGTGGTTGAGTCACTGTCCCTTGAGGTATTTAAAAAATGTGTAGATGTGGCACTTAAGGACATGGCTTAGTGGTGGACTTGGCAGCGTTAGGTTTATGGTTGGACTCAATGATCTTAAAGGTCTTTTCCAACCTAAATGATTCTATGATTCTATGTCTTATCTCACTAATGCAAATCTCAAGACCAGCTTCCTCTCACCTTTGTGCCGTTAAACATGAGCCATACCACCTGTAGTTAGATGAGTCCAATAATCTTCTGTGGTTGCGGGCCTGAGCACTGGAGAAGTGAAAAAAGAATATATAAAAGGATGATTTTTTTGCAGTCTACAGGTAATAGAGCTTCTCAGTTCCCAAATGGTTTCATAACAATCATTTCTTCTACAGGATAGACAGGACAAAGTTCCATCCCCACTGCAGGGCAAAGACACCCACTTCCTTCCTCATTGCAGGCTGGTGCTCATTGCATTAACAAACATTTCACTGTTTAAGAGGTATGGCCAACCTCCTAATCTTAAGGAATTAAATTTATCACTAAAAGAGCAAAGGCGATAACTTGGGCACTTTGAGGCAGATTCTCCTCCTCTCCTCCTCCTCCTTCTCCTCTCCTCTCCTCTTTCTC
>VXBJ01004947.1:612892-801628 GCA_013400055.1 Nycticryphes semicollaris
TAGCCTACCAGTAGGGGTTGGATCAATCTGTAGCCTCCAGCATTGTGATTTCCTCTCCTTCTCCTCTCCTCTTCCTCTCTTCTTCCTCTCTTCTTCCTCTCTTCTTTTTATGAAGACTGTAGCCTACCAGTAGGGGTTGGATCAATCTGTAGCCTCCAGCATTGTGATTTCCTCTCCTTCTCCTCTCCTCTTCCTCTCTTCTTCCTCTCTTCTTCCTCTCCTCTTTTTATGAAGACTCTAGCCTACCAGTAGGGGTTGGATCAATCTGTAGCCTCCAGCATTGTGATTCAAGGTGCTGGTAGTTTTTCCTCTGTCCTGGGCTACACTAAGAGCTGAGTATTTGATGGGAATTGCCCTTCAATTGCTATGCAGAACTGGTAAGACCTGCTCAGTTCATCCCCAAGGTCACGTTGCTTGGCAGGAGAGCAAGCAACAGACTGACTGAAGTTCTCTCTTCTCTGTCTTCTCCTCAGCCACAGCTGAAAGGGCAGCAAGGCAGTGGCCAAGCAGCTTCTGCTCACCCGGAGAGCTCGTGCTTCATGCTGGAGCTACAGCTGGGTCTGTGGAGAAGTTGAGGGATGTCACTGGGGAGATACGGAGATATGTCCCCCTCCCAGTCTTTTCTTTAGAATGATGTAGCTTATTCAAACTCTTGAGTTAAAAAAAAAAAAAGCTCAACCCTTCAGGGTAGTCATCAGAGATCAACATCTTGTGTTTACACACTTGACCTTAGCAGTCATGCTCTAGAGGTCCTCAGGCCTACCAGAGAGCATTATAAAATGACCACTTTTCTCTGCAGTCCAGAGTCTGTGAGTGATAAGCAAACAACCTGCTTAATTTAAGGGCAGTGAGCTCCCTTGATCCTGAGTTTTGCCTAGGCACAGTCGTGTGGGGTTCAAAGTACTGTGCTCTGGTACAAGGCTGGATACAAATTCCTGTGACCATCGATTGCATCATGTATCACACAGGGGTGAGTCAGGGATGTGGTGAAACATTTCCTAGTTACTTGAAGCAGCAAATCCATAGCAGAATGTGAATTATGCTGTGATGCTGAGTGCTCCTTATCTTATCACGGCATCTGGGCGGGGGTAATTATTTTACAAACTTCTTCTATTATTTTATTTCACCCTGGCTGACTTAGCACGAATGGCTCCTCAGTTTGATGATGACACAAATGTCCGTAGGGTCCCTGTAGTTTTTAAGTTACAGTTTCTGTGTTGCAAACAATGATGTTTGTGCAGCTTGGTGTGATACAAGACCAACAAAAAAAATAAAAAATAGAAATGACTAAACTTCTCTAATTCCTGGATCTTTACCAAATCATTAAAGATGTCAGCTACCTAACTCAAAACCAAAGACAAACAATTTAAAGAAAAACAATGAAGTATTGTCTTTCAGTTTGTGTCCATTGCCTCTTGGCCTGTCACTGGGCACCACTCAGAAGCATCTATTGTGTTTAGTCCCCCCCATCAGACATTAATGCAGATGGATAAATGCCCCTGAGCCTTCTTTTCTCCAAGCTGAGCAGTCCCAGCTGAGCACCTCTCAGAGAGAGGTGAGACCCAGCTCTCCACCTCCCCTCTTATGTCAGACACCACCCCAGTCCCTTAAACACTTTTGGGTCCCTGCGCTGGACTTGCTCCAGTGTGACCCTTTCTCGTAGTGGGGAGCCCAGCACTGGATGCAGCACTCCAGATGTGCCTCACCAGGGGTGAGCAGAGGGGAAGGCTCAGCTCCCTCAGTCTGCTCTGCCTAATGCAGCACAAGATGATATTTGCCTTCTTTCTCCAAAGGCACATTGGTGGCTTATAATTTAAAGATTGAAATTTAAAATTTTCTACCTTATTCCTAAATCTTTGTAGTTTCTATCCCAGTCTTGCTGAACACGTGTGTATGTATCTTCACTAAATCCTTCAAGCACAACATCAAACATACACTTTTCATTAATTCACTGAGTTCCACCTTAACAGAGAAACCACACTGCGTCCATTTTTCTTAAGTTGCTTTCCTCTTAAGTAATGAAATAACTTTTTGCCATCAGTTTTCCTTGTAAAATCTCAGTTTCAGCCTCCATCTGGAAAAGCTTCCTCGGTTCTCTACCCCTGTGTAATTGCTTCATTTAATGGTTTTCTGCCCCTTACCAGGAACCACCTCTTTCAAAAAATCAACTTGGCGACCCTCAGCTTTCCAGTCTGCTTTTCAGCACTTTGTCCATGGTACCATTCCTCCCTCTCCCCCTCTCTGCCAGGGCTCATGCCCCCAGATATGGCTTCAGCAGCAAGCTGCAACGAGCATCATTTCTTTGTCAGCAGACAGAAGAGATGATTTGTCTGTGGTCGTTCCAGCCTGTTACATTTCCTGCTTTTCCTTTTATTTCTTTTTCCTTTGTAATGTGGCACGGTTGCCCAGGAACACTCAGCTCAAACAAAACCCCAGGCAATGCTTTGCTGGCATCTGGTTTGGACGCACCAAAGTGCAGGAGGGTTTTCTGTCATTATCTTGTTAAACGTATTCAGCAGATCAGCTGCTTTTTCTGGTGCTGCTCCCAGGTTTCCCTGACCATCTCCATCACAGACCTCCTGAAGACCACGTCTGAATTCAGACGCACATTTCAGATGAATGTTACTGGCAGAGTGTGCTGGTTTGGGCTGGAGTAGAATTAATTTTCTTCACAGTAGCTACCACGGGGCTGCGTTTTGGATTTGTAACTAAACACAGAGGTGTTTTAGTTACTGCTGAGCAGTACTCCTGGAGGATCCCATGCCAGAGCGCGTCGCTGCCCAAAGGACTGCACCCCACGGAAAGGACATTTTGTGACACTCACGGGCATTCAATGAACAATTTCCAGGGATGGTCTGCAGACTAGGGGAATGATAGAGCAGTGTATAGCATCAAAGGAGAGGAAGGCGGGGAGGGGGTAGTTAATGAGGATGTATTGGATAGCGGGAGGCCTGAGCATGATGTAAATGATACGGACTAAGGGGCGCAGAATGTGCTGGTTTTAGCTAGGGTAGAGTTAATTTTCCTCTTAGCGGCTTACATGGGACTATGGTTTGGATTTTTGACCAGAGCAGCATTGATAAGACAGGCACGCTCTAGCCATGGCTGAGCAGTTCTTACTCAGTGTCAAGGCCTTCTCTGCTCCTCGCACTGCTCCACCAGCAAGTAGGCTGGGGGTGCACAGGAAGTTGGGAGGAGACACATCCGGGACAGCTGGCCCCCAGCTGACCAAAGGGATATTCCATGCTGTATGACGTCATGCTCAGTGTATAAAGCTGGAAGGATAAGAAGGAAGGGGATGTTCAGGGTGAATGCGTTTGTCTTCCCCAGTAACCGTTATGGCTGACGGAGCCCTGCTTTCCCGGGGATGGCTGAACAACCTGCCGGAAGCAGTGAATGGATTCCTTGTTTTGCTTTGTTTGTGTGCATGGCTTTTACTTTACCTGTTAAACTGTCTTTACCTCAATCCATGAGTTTTCTCGCTTTTACCCTTCCAATTCTCTCCCCCCTCCCACTGGGGTGAAGTGAGCGAGTGGCTGCCTGGTGCTTGGTTGCTGGCTGGGGTTAAACCACAGCTCAGGGGATTTGGGAGAGCCGAAAATGCCGGGTGCCAGAAAGATGTAAGAGTAAGAAGTGAGGGATGTGGAAATCAGAGTCAAAGTAAGAACCAGTACTTGAGAAAAAGCTACATGAAATTCAGCCAATTCTTACTGGATGGCTCTACCTGGAATTTACAGGCATGTGCTAATACACCTGATGTAACCAAACCTCTGTAATACCTCTTGGGTTTCTGCGATTTTTGGGGTATTTTGAGACACTATTAAAAAATCCTTTCTCAGTTGCCTGGCTGGCTTTGATTTTATTGTGTTACACTGTGGTACAGTAAAAAAAAAACAAACCAAACCAAAACCAGAAGAATCCCCCCATCTATTGCTCAATCCTGTTTTCCAGTTAAAAGCTCTTTGTCTGATCTTAAAGCCCCACCAGTAGTGACTAGTTGTCACTGAACCAAGAAATACATTAGCAGCGTGACGCATGACTTATTTTTAACAAAGGCTCAGTGCAAGCACTGGAATTCGAGTATGTATTGTGTGGCAGGATTTTATACAGGTAGGCAGTGTTCCAGACAGTCTTGTATCGCCTTTGGAAATAGCATTTGAAACTTTTAGAATACAATTACCTAGTTCCTCCTTTGGAATTACACAGAAAATCACGGTTTATCCCAGAGAGTCTGTCTAGCCACAGTGGGAATCTGACGGAAAGCCAGGAAGAAAGCTACCAGTATTGTACTGAGCTTGTCCTCCAGGGGTGAATCGTCTTCCTTCTCCTCAAGATGCAGACAGGTGAAAGGAACAGCTCCTCCTCTTATCAGCTGGGATTTGCTGAGGCTTAGAGCTTATTAAATCCGGAGAGCTGCTGCGAAGGGCATCCAGAGCTCACCCAGAGGCAAAAAAGAAGAAAAAAAAAGAAGAAAAAAAGGCAGAAAAGGGTTCTTGGGGGAGGAAAGCCAAGGGGAGGAGAGAAAGGGAGGCTAAGGGTGAACTGTCGGCTTTGGTGAAACAACTGCAGGCTCTGCTGCCCTCTTCCTGGGAGGGTGGTGTGAGCTGCTGGAGCCTCTGCTCCAGGCTTTGCATCTGTAAGAAAGACTCCTTCAATAAAAGGTGAAATTACCTTCCAAGCAGCAAAAATATTTCCTCCCAGATCTACTGATTACTCTTGTCGCTAGGATGTGCCTTTCTGTCTGGTACCTAGGAAGTAATTAGCTGCTACTTAATTAAGTGAGCATGTGTGAATAATCATTTCAGACTTGTGAAGCAAAGAGTGCCTTATAACATCCCTGTGGGATTCCTGCGGTAGGAAGCACTCTGACATAGAGGCTCAAGTACTTTTTCATTCTGCAGGAGATGCTTTGAAATGCAGGGATCTGGGATGGCTGTTTGATTTATTTGCCACCTGAAAATTAAAAAGATAGAGGCAGAACAGTTTGACCTGTAAATAACGGATTATGAGTGAAGAGAGGCTGAGATTGAAGGGAAAGATTTCTGAACTGTGACAAGACCAGTACACCCAGCTTTACAAATGAAAAATAGCAGTGACGAATTTTTTTCACATTGTTTGCTGAAATGATTTATAGTAGTTTCAAGCATTTAAAGATGCCTTCAATGTATAAAAACCATTAAATAAAAATAAAACCTGGAGAAACCACCAAGCCTTCAGATTATATATACATATTTTGACAGTTTAGATACTTACAAAGGAATGATGTATCTTGGGAGAAAATTTTAAAAAAAGGCACTGCTAAGTTTACTCTTTGAAAATGGACTTTTAAAGAAGTGGATGAGGCCTCCCACGACACAAGTTCTATGAAATGGGCAGAGCTAATATCTCTGCATCCTGGAAAGCTCAAAAATGACCCCAGAAAATAACCGCCTAAAAATATCTGGAAGGTGGAAGCATAAGCAAGGTTATAGCTGCTGATAAACCCTTTTGCCGAGCTGGCTGCTGAGATGGGGAAGGAGACGCTTCACCGCTTAAAGAGAGGTTGTGGTTTGCACTCTACCGGGCGCACTGCAGTTCCTCACTGCTGCTGGCTGAAACGCATCACACCCTGAGGTGTTGCACTCAGCAGCAGAGAGCAAGCTGTAACACAGCGTTTACGATGTACATCGGTATCTCAGTGAATATATATCTATGTATTGATGCCTTGTGGACCGCTTTTTACCATTATTATTTGAGGCTAGAGGGGTGTTAAGAAGTAGGTGGCATTTAGATGTTTTTTTTTTTTTATATTGCTTAAAACCATTAATTTAACTAGTGCCACTAGTTAAAAATAAAATTAAAAAGAAAAAAAAGAGAAGTTTTTGACTTTTGGCCAGACATGGGCAATGGAAAGAGGGCAGCCTGCCCAGGACAGTGATGCTTTACAGGCCGCTTGTGATTCATGCGCTGAGGTCTAAGTAACAATGCTTATGTGTTTACATGCCCGAATGCGGTTATGCACGGAAACCACAATATGCTCCCTGCCATCAATGGGAGCACTTGTACCGTAAGGTACTTTATTCAGAATACATTGCTGCAGCAGTATTTATGACCTTCGTTAAAAAGATAGAGGCAGAACAGTTTGACCTGTAAATAACGGATTATGAGTGAAGAGAGGCTGAGATTGAAGGGAAAGATTTCTGAACTGTGACAAGACCAATCTCCTAGTTCATGTAAATTAGTGAGATGAAAAAAGAACATGAAAGGAAAGGACTTCATTAACTGGCTATTCATGGGTAAAAAAGACTAAAGCTGGGAACATAATGTAGAACAGCTTCAATATACTAAGTCCAATACTGCCATCTTTTCTCATAGAAGGTTCCCTTTGGCCTTGGGGGTTGTATCAGAGGGTGCAATTGTCTTGCTTATAATTTTCTCATATCAAAGACCTTGCTTTTTTCTCTTGATTTTCACATAGATTGAACGTGTAGAGATGACTGGATATAACTAAAATATTTATGTGAGCCACAAAAGAGAAACGAAATTTAACACGAGAATAAATTGTGTCTTTTATTGGCTAGAAGGAGCCTGTAAGGCAGCAAATGTTCCCTATAAAATTGTCACATTAAGTGCAGAAAACTTATTATAATATAACAAGAAATCAGGAAATTCATGGCCCTTGCCTCTGTAGATAACTAAAAGATTTAGTAGTAATTTTTATGACGAAAAGACAATTTTGAAATATCAGACTCTGGGTGCAAAACTTGTTTGATTTAGCCATGCAGGAAGTGCTGTGCTCCCCTGACTTGGGTTCCTGGAGGAAAGGCTCTGGGCCCCAAGCCAGACTTCTTGCTGCTGTGTCGGCAGTCACTGGCTGTGGGCAGCTGCAAGCTGCAAAAAAGGTGTCCACCAGAACTCCTCCGCCTTCTCTAGAGTGGCAAAGCTCTCTGTGCATCCATGCCTTCTTTCACCGCCCTGGGAAGCATGTAGCCAAGAGAAGAACGATGTTACAGCCACTTTTCTTCCATGTAACGTGTGGAAGGCTGGAGTAGTTCATCCAGTAGACTCCCTTCGGCATGAGCTATTTCAAAACCAGACTCGCCTGGCACTCATTTGGAAGATGGGAATCCTCAGATTTTACTTAGAAAATTATATTGTTCTGTTTCCTACTGCTAGCAATGAAAAAAGAGGAAAGAAAAATATATATGGTGGAGGTTTCTTCTCTGTTTAAAGACTGATATTTTATTCAAATAACTTACTTGTGTAAGTAACACATTGAAAACTGAGTTCCAGGCTCTAGTCAAGTGTGGCTTACTGGGAAGCTTGAAATATGACTGATTTTGCTGCTGTAAGGAACATAAATCATTCATTATTATTCTTTATGATGAAGTACTGGATAACAGGCTTATCTCCTTCCCATAACCTTTTCCCTTCCAGAGACCAAAAGGATTCAAAATATCCCCTTTGTCATATTGCACACAGTAATTGTAATTTTGATGATAGTGTTAAGGTGTTATCTTTAACTTTTTGAGTTTCAAAATTCCTAGTTAATCATAGAGTCATAGAACTGTCTAGGTTGGAAGGGACCTTTAAGATCATGTGGTTGGGCTCTGATCTAGGTGTTCCTTCTCCGGCAGGGGAATTGGACTAGATGATCTTTCAAGGTCCCTTCCAGTCCCTGACATTCTGTGATTCTGTGACTTGATGATCTCAAAGATCCCTCCCAACCATGAGGATTCTGTGAAGATTCTGTGAAGATCTATTCCAACTGTCAACCCAAGTATGATAAAAAAGCCCCATCACTAAACCATGTCACTAAGCACTACGGTATAGACATACCAAATGGGCATAGAGCTAAAATTGCTTGATAACATGATAGAGCTTACTGTGCACATATCTGCTTGAATATATGTAAAGGAAAATTTATTTATTTCATGCACTTATTGAGGCTATTAATTTTGAGAAAAAGCTATGGAATATCAGTCCTTTCAAAGACTCCCTCAGTTTATAATTTGTAGAATACAAACATTTCACCTACAAGTGACAGGCAGCTGCATTCACAGCGTTTGGCAAAACAGGCCCAAGCTAAGCAGCGATTTGTTTATCGTGAAACCCTGTGGTGGAGCCTGTAGCTGTACAGAAGGAACTTCAGCCTTCTCATGTGTTTATGGCAGTGTAGTGTTATCGCTTACAACCTATTGAGACACGCTGGCTGAATGGCATTGGTGAGCAAAGGTTACTCAGAAGAAAAAAAAAAGATAAACTGCCTAGTACTATCCTATAGATGGGTTACTTGGCAGCATTTTTCTGTTCTGCTTACACTAGCCAATAATGCACCACATTCGGAGCAGAGGTGGACAGTGAAACAGCTGGTGCTGAAACCCTGCCTCTGTGGTAGGTATGTTCTGGGGAAGTTATTTTGGACTAGCTTCACTGTGGTCCCTTGAAAGCCCATTGGGAAACTTGCCCATGGCAAATATCAAGAATGGTCCTAGTGCCTGTTCTGCTGTGTTTCATCCAAAAGGAATCTGCTTCCTGTACTTCAAGAGGCAAACCAAAGCACAAATGAGGACGTACAACAATTTGTTTTGAAAATAAATTCTTGAACTGAAATAAAAATCTAATATGGATG
The DNA here is from genome assembly GCA_013400055.1 of Nycticryphes semicollaris. NCBI lineage: Eukaryota > Metazoa > Chordata > Aves > Charadriiformes > Rostratulidae > Nycticryphes > Nycticryphes semicollaris. The sequence goes on from VXBJ01004947.1 coordinate 621,504, forward strand.
TTCCTAGGGACAAAATTAAAGCAGTTTCCTAGAGGAAACTGCCTGGGAGTAGATGAACATGGTAGGGAAGAAAACAGGGACCTGTGCAACTTACTTGAAATGTTTTTCTTTTCTTTCTAAGGGTATGTGTGGAAATAATACATTCTTGATACGTTGGACCGCAGTAGTGAAGTACACTGACAAAAATAAAGTTTTCGTGGCCTCAGACAACCTGAGCTACGTTGACAGACATTGACTGAATGACTCCCTACGGTGCTGAAGCTTTCCCTCTCCTCTCACACCTAATCCTGGGTGCAGAAGGCACAGCACAAGTGGGGAACTTTGCAAAAGAGGCCAGGTGTTGCGGTGTTGTATAGTCTCCCAACTCATTCAGCCCTGAATCTGGCCCTCAGAGTGCTACAGTCAGCGCAGCTGATAAGCCACAACGTAGAAATCCATATAAGAAAACGCTCCTTACCTGAGGAAAACCCTCCTAAGGTCATGAGTGAACACAGAGAATGTCACTAGAATAAATGAGTGTCCCCAAAGCCTAGCCTGTCAGGATGTTAATGTGCCATTTATACAACAAGAAATGACAGTTCTACATCTTCCTTCCATAGGTACATGTAGCTCCTGCATAGAAATATAGAAATACGAAGCTATATTCTTCTGGAACACTAGAAACATGACTGAGAAAAAATAAAGGCCACTTATTTTTTCTAAATCTCGGTTCCTGAAGATAAGTCTTAAATCCATATTTAGGTATCTATATGAAAGCAGATTGATTTTTCCATGGTTCTGGATAGCTGTTCTTTTCTGGCTGTGGAAGCACTTTTTTACTTTCAAAAATCTGGCCATTTATGTCTTGCTGTTTTTACATGGATTTAGATGATTTAAAATATATTTTGAAAACTCTCTGAGGACCTTTACAAAAATGCTTTTTTATACTAGCAAAGTTATTTCTCAGCAGTCTAACTAGAAATATAGAGCTCTCTGGATCTACAGAAGAGGTAAAACTACTTAGTGATTTATTTCTTGCTCCCCTCAATACTATTTCAACTAAATAGAGAAACCAAAAAAAAGTGTTGGACCAGTATAAATTTGACAAGGCCTGAGACTGGTCTGGAAACAAAAATATAGTAGTGTTACTAATGTTCTTGTTAAGCATAAAATAATTGTCTGTTACTACAGTAGCTTTGTTTCCACAGGGAGCACTTTTAGAGCAAAAATACCTGTTGAAATTTACATTAATCTGCCCATTTTGTTCAGTTTTTGTGCTTTTTAGTTGCTGTTGATCCCAATATACCATATAATTGGATAAAATACTATTTGATTAAATTGCATGAATTCAAAGAGTCCATTTACATCCTTCAGACACTACTTGTCCTCTGTCCTTTGAAGAATACTACAACACCAATCTCAAAGCCCTATTCATGGTCTGCACACTTCAAACTTGGAGGCTGAACTCCTGCTTGTCCAACGTATTTTCATACGCTTCCCTTGCCAAGACAAGCTGCCTGCCTGGGTACGGCAGGCACTGAGGTACGCAGCGCACCTCACGACAGGTTTTGCAGATACCAAGCAAAACCTGATAAACCAGCTGAGCGGTGCTGTTTGGTGGAAGCTGAGAAGTATGAGGGTCTGTAGACAAGGTGAGCCTGCTGTGAAATGTGTTTCCGCTTTGGCATCTCACTCTTCTTCCTTATCTGAGATGGCAATCTTGGCAGGTCTAGCTGTCTTGCTGTGCCCATTAAAAAGAGAACGGAAGTGGCTGAAGTGGGGTACACTGTAAGTTGCCAACAAATGAGCAGTTTATCTAAGATTATTCTAGCTGTTCAATTCACTAGGTTGGGGTTTATTTTGTTTTGTATAACAGTTAATAAAGAGAAGTCCATCTGCCTGGACTGAGTGTGTTGCAATCAGCTATTTTAACAGTGTGTGGTTTCACAACAGAGTTTCATTTATACATAAAAGAGGAAGCAAGTTCAGCATGTTGCAGTTCAGTCAGTTATAAAACCCCCTCATCTCCTAAGGGACTTTCTTTCTATACTTCTGTGCTGCAGAGGACTAGAAATAAAACACATGTCATCTTAGAGGCGTATTTAAAAAGGAAATAAAAACAGAACGTTGCATTTTGGGGTAGGACAGACTCACAGGAAGCTTTAAACTGGTTAGAAGACAACACGTTTTCTGTACCTGGTCACCTGCTGTATTTTTGGAGGTAAGATCTAAACTACATTACATAAATCTATGAAAATGTTGCTCTTGCTTATCAAAGTGGCTCAGTTCTGTTTGTGTGGCATCGCAGCTGGTAGCTGGTAAAATGAAGATGTACTTTTTCTGTTTTGAATGCATGTGCATGTTTTAAGTGTTTCAGCCACTGTCCACATGCAGTTTCTGCTGCCTTGAGAAGTGATGAGAATGATTCAAAAGTGCCACCTTCACAACCATGACTGACCATGATTGCACCGCAACTTCAAAATGCAAAAAAAAATTTGTTCCTCTGATATTTCCATTCTTTCATATAATCATTCTATGTTTTTAGAATACATTTAAAGCAAGTCTTACCAGGTGTGTTGCTTTTGTCATAATCATCGGTATTTTATAGATCTTTCTGTGTGTGTACTGCCTGTGTATACTGTATACTGTGTATAGATCTTTCTAGTGTACTGCCTAAATAATGTCTTTGGAGTACTCTATTTGTAGATTAGAAATAAAAATAGGCACCATGATACATAAACATGGGCATCATATTAAAAAACAAAGTGCATAGAAAAAAAGCTGAGACTTCTCTGAAAACAAGATTATGTTAAAAAGCATAAACAAAGAAGCATTATCATTGTATTTTTATGATTCACAGCAAATTTCCTGGTTCTCTACAAATTCACAGCTTAATTTGGGTGTAGACATGGAACATGCACCTTCTTCCCTCTTTTTTATACTCTACAGCAGATGCGACTACCATTTCAATGATCATTAATACACCATTTCTCTCACTCCTCCTGGGAAACCCCTTCAGGCTTTTCTGTCTTTTTTTTTGCTTTACCATTTATTCTTTTGACTTCTAGAAAGTGTATTCTCTTCTATAAGAATGCACAGGAATTTATTGCCCCTTTAGTTCATCTGCTTAGATAAAAGTATTGCAGTTCATTCAGTTCCGTCATGACAACAGCCAACAACTCATTAAAATAAACATAGAAATCCAGAAACATGAAATGATTCCCACTCCAGAAAGATATAAAAGCACAGTGTAGAAACATCAAGTAGTCAAATCACCCTTATAATTGTGGAGTCTGAGCCTTTCCTGCCTCATATTTCACGTTGTTGCTTAACAGCTATGGATATGAGATGTAAAGTGCTATCACAGCAGATTGATGGTGTCCTAAAATAACTTTGTATGTAGATGATTGAGAAAAATGCAGAAAATGATGGACCAGGCTTGCTCTGTATGAAGTTTCAAGGAACTTGAACTGATAAAGCAGACTTGGATGGGAAATTATTTGAGAGCTCAAGAAGCTATATTTGCATACATACAGTTTTTGTTGTATTTTTATGGAAGCCTGTCCTCTCAAACTCCACTTAAGGATACAACAGCACTCAAACACAGTAAAAATGTATTTTTTTAATAAATGAAATAAACCAGCTGCTCCCAAAGCTCACTTCCATCTATTTAGCATGATTAAAAATGGCTTGACGCTTGTATAACAAGAACATTCAACGGTACAATAGACATATAAAGTATAATATGTTCCTGGGAAAAATGTCTCTTCTTACTTGCTTTCTTCAGCCTGTCCTTCAAGGAGATTCCCTCATACTCTTGAAACACAGGGTTATTATCCTGGTTGGACTCGATGATCCCAAGAGTCTCTTCCAACCTGACTGATTCTATGTTTCTATGATCTGTCCCGCATCTCTCAAACTGCTGCTATGTGAATAAAGAGATGATCATGGCTTATGTTTTCTTCTATGGGAAGACCAGAAGATGAGAATGAAGAGAGCTGTGGGGAGGGGACAAGAGGGGCTTGGCTCATGACCGCTGCTGAAAGAGCTTCACAGCACAGTCCCACAGATCCCAGATCTTCCAGAGCAGCAGCAGAGAGAGGAAGGTAGATGTGCAGCAGGTAGTGTTCAGATGCTTGCACAATAGCACCTTTTAGCTATTCCTTTTCTCTTCTGCCATGGGCAAAGTGGGACAATTCCTACATCAAATAGCACCCACTGTTATCATTGAATCATAAAGCAGTCCAGCTTGGAAGGGACCTCAGCCTGAGTTGGAAAGATCATCAGGTCCAATCTTTTGTGGGAAAAGGAGCCTAGATGAGATTATCTAGCACCTTGTATGATCACATCTTGAAAACCTCCAGCAATGTCCCCTGGGGAGGTTATTCCAGTCACTGATTGTTCTCACTGTAAAAAAATTCTTTCCTATATTGAGATTAAACCTCTCCCAATGCAACTTGCAGCCATTGCCCCTTATCTTCTCCATGTGGATCTTTGTGAAGAGAGAGCCTCTGTCCTCTCTTTTATTTAGTAATAGTGTGATGAGGTATCCCCCCAGCCTTTTCTCCAGGCAGAAGAGTCCTAACTCCTTCAGTCTTTCCTCATGGGGGAGGTTCTCCACCCCTTTGATTATCTTCAAGGCTCTCCATTGGATCATCTCCAGTCTGTCCACAACTTTCTTGAATTGTGAGGAACAGAAGTGGATTCTCCAAGTGTGGCTCGACAAGTGCTGAGTAGAGTGGGATGATGACATCTCTGTATCTACTAGTAGTAGTACCCTTGTGGATGCAGCCCGATTTGGCTTTGTTGATGCAGTGCTGCACTGCTGACCCATGTTCAGCTTGTTGGCCACCAGGACTCCCATGTCCCAATAAGCAAGGTTGCTGCCCAGCCACACAAATCCTAGCCTGTACTGGGCTTTTTGGTTATGTCGACCCAGGCGCAGGACTTTGCACTTTGTTAAACTTCATACTGTTATTGATAGCCCACTCTTCCAGCCTGTCCAAGTCTTTCTGTCCCTTCTGATGTGTCTACCTCACCACACAGTTTAATGTCATCAGCATTACCTTTACACAAGCCAGTCCTGGGCACTGGAGATATCCCTTATCAAATGGAGTTCAGATATCAAAGATCTGTGGGTTTCAGGGATCACGGAAAGGTTATACTCATCCATATACCCAGCTCATTATACTACGTTCTTCACTCTCCTAATTTTCCTACACTGGCTGCCCTGAGGCTTCCGGGGAGCTGTTTCACACCAGTTGCAATGGAAGGTGAGATATGGGTCATGCAACATATGCAGGCTCACTCTCTAGCCCATCCTACTTGCCAGGTGAACTCTTGCATCCACATCCTGTAATCTGATGCAGACAGATCCCTCACTGAAGGGATCTGTCTGCATCTCTACAGCCTGTGTCTTAAAATGGGGAAAAAATACTACAGGTGTATCCAGAGGATTTGAATTCTCTCAAAACAGGGAGACTTTGTCATCTAGTAAGTCAGCTAGAACTTAAGGTATACTCTGTGATAAAACTTGAACTCCAGCTACCTGCAGTGCAACTTTAGTGCCGTTCAGAGCCTTGCTCAGGGATCTGAAAGTTAGACATATTCAAAACAAGTTTGTCTCTTCTGTGAGTTTCCATCCTCTCCTTTTGCAATGCAAAAGAATGTCCCTTTCCCCACTGAGCTGTGATCCCAGCTGGTACCACATTCTTTCCATTCTCCTTAGCAACTTTTCATCTTGCTCGAGTTTTTATATAGGACACAATTTATCATATCTCTTTGTGTACATTTCTCAGGCTTTCCTTAAGTGTTTTGCTTATTCTGAGCCAAGAACTCCCATTCTGTTTGCCTGCTCTCAGACTCTAATCTGAGGTCTTTATATACACATTGGCACCATCTCCAAGCATTATAACTCAGCAAATTTGCTGCTGCTCAGAAAATACTAGCAGCACCACTGGATTCTCCACATGGTTTTAAACATTCATCCTACTTTTAGGGTTTTCTTCTGCTGAAGAACTGAACAAAAATCCCAGGCAAGACATACAAGCAGTAATAAAGACTATGTCAGGTAGAAAAGATAGTGTAAACAGACAGTCTTCTCCTTCTGTCTCACCTGGGATCTAGGCTTAGGTAGAATGTAGTCAGCTGCCATTGTCACGACAGTAGCCATGCAAGGGAAAATCTCTTTGTTCACCTGACTTGCAAAACGCACCCGATCAGAATTGTAAAAGGGACTGTTTTTCCTTGTGTAACGAAAGTCATGCAAGTGTTTTCAGGAAGAGGGAAGTGAAATCTGAACTGAAGTAGCTTGAAACCCAAAATATTGAAAAACGTTAGATATAATGTCTGTGTACTTGGAATCCTGGTGTATTTATGTGTCAGTGGCATGGAAGGGGGATAAATAGAAGGGGCACGAGAAAGCAGAGTTACTGAAAACTGTCATCCTTATCAGATGTAAAATGCAAGAATTAAAAGTGACTCAATTGCATGACGAGCCATTGGTAGTGATGGAATAACAGCTTGACAATATAATAATATTATATTAAATACTAGGACCAGAGATATGTGCACCTCTCTTTTGCATTCAGGTTCTCAACACTGCCTATCAACACTGCCTATCAAAACTTCATTCAGAGTTCCGTGTGGAGCTCGGAATAGTCAGATTAGTGTGAAAGCCCTTGCTAGCTTTGGAGGGTAAAATTATAACTCATTCAGCAAAACACACAGCTCCTGAGCAGAATGGGAGCCTAGTCTTTTTGCATTTGCCAGTTCTTTTGTTTCCACTCCTGCCTCAGAAAGCGGGTTCTAAAACTCTTAAAATAAGTATTGCAGAATACAGTGCAAAGAAATGAAACCAGTGGTTTCGTTTCCCTAATGTATCACCTTATGACAGAAACAGACATCTGGGGAGTAGGAAAGACAGAAGTGTCACATGGTACCTGAAAACAAGGGGCTTTGCGTATGTTGGTTGAGCAGTGAACAGGCCACATGTTACATTTCCACTCATTTTTCAGAATTCACATGAAAAATAAGCGCAGTAATAAGTGTGTAATAATTCTAGATGCAAAATTAGGAGTGACTTTGCATTGAAGCCATCTGGGCCATGGATGACCGGGGGAAGGGATGAGCTTTTGCACTGCAAAAGGCAGGAACAGAAGCAGAAGATGGAGTTGATAACCTGAGTAGCTCGAGCATGTAGCTAAGATTTCTGTGGTGGCATCTTAATCACAGTTAAACCTAAAGCAAGACAACAGCAGCATACTTCAAGGAGTGCCAAAACCCAAATGTGACTTTGCCCCTCTTGAGTAAATAGGTATCTTTTCATTAAATGTTACCTGCTTGTAGGAAATTTCACAGAGCTGACAGCAGCAGAGAGGATCCAGGGTCGAAAGCAGGTGTTTGGACACATTTAATTTCCATTAATATTTCTTTCTGAAGGAAGTTTACTTTCCCTCCAACCTCATAATGTGGAAGTGATCTTTTGTCCCCCTGAAGAGTGTTTTCTCACGCTGCCTCCTTCCTAACATCTGCGTAAAGTTTACATCCATGCTTAGACAGGATTTAGCCAACATTGATTATTAGTGAGGCATTTTGCACTAACAACTGTGACACATGAAATACTTTACTAAGAAAAGAGAGTCCTTTTACGTTCAGAAGAGACAAGTCAAGCAGCTGACAGCAGCATAGGGTAGTGGAGCATGTGCCAAAGAGATGCCACCTCCCCATTCACAGTTTGTGGGAAGATGTTCCCATTTGGGTGCTCCATCACAGCGGGTGTTTTGAGATAGACAGGCAAGCTGTCAAATAACTGGGACATATGTTCATATCTCCAGAGACAGTATCCGTTAAGGATTAAAATGATATAATTGGATTAAATTGTAAATGAAGAAAAGTACTTGCTATTAAAACAAAGAGAAGTTATTTGTTCCTCTATTACACAAGAAAAATTGTACTATAAAAAGAAAAAAAGTATTTTCATTTCCTTTTACTTCTTTCTCTATGCTGGACTACACAATCTCTTTAGGACATCTTTCCCATTGATCATCTCCTTGTCATCTGTTAATAAAAAAAAAAAAAAAAGAAGACACAGAACTGGACTTAAGAATAATTTTGTGGTAATGGAGACCACATAATTGGGCAGAACATTTACTGATGTACAGATAAATGTGTGTCCTTACTGGTGAGTCATGTCTTCCATTACCAACATGTCTACACAGCTTTTGAGACTGAGCTGCCTGCTCAGAGAGTGGAGAGAGCAAGTGACTGCTGGAACCTGATTGTGCCTTTGTAGAAACGCAATGGAAACTGATTTCAGAGCCGGTGGAGCTCATGACTAATCCAACAGTGAAGGAGCTGGAGTACTTCTGAAATGTGCACTTTCCTAGGCATTGCACTGAAATGCGTCTCTTTGAAAGTACACCACAGATTTCTACATCCAGGGTAGTCAATTTAAGATCTTTTTATAGTAACTGAAGAGTGATAAGCGAAGCTAGGGCACAATTCATCTCATTTCGATTTAGGTGTCTAAAACAGGCCAGATGAATCATGCCTCCAAAAAGCCTTGGTTTTGCCAGTGGCATTGTAATGTCTAAAAGTTAGAGACCATTAATTCCATCCTGCTTGGCATGCAGAAGTGCAAAGTGCTGATTTAATGATCTGAGATTTTTTAATGAAAAAGGAACCACACCTACAGTCATTGATAAGCCTGGAACAGAAGGGGTGATACTCTGAATATAAATCTCAAATCAATGTGGTTCAGAGGCAGTTGACAAACCGCACACAAAAGTTGCTTCAAAGCATGTAAGAGAAAGGGGAAAACCCCTTGGCTTCTTACTGACAGCAGGGGAAAAAATATACATATTTAAGTGCAAGCTATTGCAGCACCTATTACCATAACAAACCACTTCTTGTTCCTCTCTTCCCAACTCACTGGTCATTGAATGTTTTGGGCATGCCATACGTTACGTTATACAGAATATGCTTTGATGTGATTAAGAGCACAACAGGGTGACTAGCTGACCCCTTCACTCAAGTTCTCCAGAAAGAGAGAGTCTTGTTCATGTCCAAATCGGTAGCATCTCTCTGCAGCTAGTAACAGATTGGTGAGTGTGTTCAATGAGTATGTAATGAACTAATGGTTTCTTCTTGTCATTTTTCTGTCCTCTGGTGATTCCTTTCCTTTGGTGAAGGATGCTGTCAGAAGGCTACCTATACAGAATCACCTACCTTTGTGAAAGCCTCAACCCTGAGCTCTACAGCAAGAATTCGGCTGACGAAGTGGTGTATGAAATGAGATCCATGAATTATTCTTCCACGGATGAAGCACAAGGAAGAAGCCTCCTTCAGAGATGCAGATCTGCTGGGAGGTGCATTTCCTCAGTCTGCTCTAGAGGTAGCAAGCACAGCAGAAGGCAGAAGGATAATCTCCTACAGCCTACACAGCAACCTGTGTCCACAGGGCAGCCGTCTCCAGCTGTACATGTCTGTGAGAGGCTGACAAAGAAAGAGACCTACCTGGTTCCATCTTCCTGCAAAAGTATTTGCAAGAACTACAATGATTTGCATATAGCTGGGGACTATGTGGTGCCAATTAGCTCAGTCACGACAGATTTTGCCTGTGACAGTGGCATAGGCCCCTTCTTGGAGTCCTCAGAGATTCCTCCCCCCATGGAGTCCGTGAGGGTCCCCCCCTCCAGTGACATCACCCGCAAGCCAGTCCAAGGCTACTCCTCGTGCTGGCGGCTGGCGAGCTTAGTGCCCCACCAGCAGCCCCTCTCTGACTCAGCCCTGAATGACTACCTCGAGCAGAAGCTGCTGGAACTGTATAAGCAGTACATCATGGACAGCACAGCAAACAGGGCATCCCCCACACAGATCCTGGCCTCGGAGCTTATCATGACTAACGTAGATCAAATCAGCATGCAGATATCACGGGAGAGGAATATGGAGACCACAAAGGCCAAAGACATTGTCATTAGCCGCTTCTTACAAATAGCCAGTGAAAAAATATCTTCAGAAATAAGCACACCTAGTCTGCATATTTCCCCATATAGCCACACTAATGTATAGTATTTGAATGTCTGCCGTTAGAAAGCTTTTAAGTTCTGTAAAGCCAATTTTTAGTTTCTTAAAACAATTTTCTGCTTTATAAAAATGCATTTACCATCTACCACTTAAATTAAATGTTCCAGTACATATTAAAAAAGTAAAAATATTCATACTGCCCAGCCCCTATTGTGGACCAGATGATTTATTGCAGGGTTTTGTTTTCCTTTTTTAAATAAATATTTTTCCCTAAAGGCTTGTTTCAGTGAGCCTTAGATATTTAAAAAGTTTTGTAGAAAATGACTAAGAGCATATGACACTCTTCCAGGTGCTCAGGTGGTTGCTTTCTTCCCCATGTCTTTGACATATCATTTTAACTTTCCTCTGTCTGGAATCTGCCATCCTGCCTCTGGGTCTGTGTGAAGTGAAGGCTTACGCCCATGCAAGCACAAGCACAGTGATGGAAGAGCCACAGAAATACAGACTCTAGGATGCCATCTAGTTCATCTCCCTACCTCAGATGACACTTATGACATCCCTCACAGAAATTCTTATAATTTGCTTTAAAGATACCAAGTGACAGACAGTTACAGTTTCTTCTATACTAACCTTAATTAGTTCGTTGCTGTCTTCCTATACAAAAGTTGCCATCCCTTTTTGTGAAACAAAAACTGTTTCCAAACAGACTTCACCAGTAGGAGTGCGTGTGTGTACTTGTGTGTTTTGCACTGAACTGAACTGTTCCAATGGACACTGGTGACCTGTGATGTCGGACAGACACCACCTTTGCCAGGTACTTACAGACCTGCAGCTGTGGAGCAGTCGTGTAGCAACAGCAATGGTAATAAAGGGAATAAGAAGGAAAGCTGAAGCAGACTGCTCAGCAGCACGGGTAGTTGCTTCTTTTGTTAGGATCATTGCTGTGTATCATAGGTCAAGCTCATTTGAACCTGATCTATTTATAACAGGAAGGTCCCTTTTTTGTAAAATTTCACTAAGTCTTAACAAGAAGGAAAAAAAAAGGTTACCTACTTTGAGCGTGTATAATGTTTAACATGTTGTCAAAGCCAATCCATCATTGGTTTTGTTTCTAAGTATCAGTATAATACAAATACTAATTTATAATAAATATTCATAAAATATTTTCATGTTATTGATTCCATAGTATCATTTTGGCCTTTGCGTTCTTTTCCCTTTCTTCTTCTTTTTTTTTTTATGCATAAAAGCATGTCTTGTAAAAGAGTAAACATGTCAGTTTATTCTCTTACTGCTGTCTTTCCACAGATTACTGGGATAGCTTAGTATATTTTCCTACTTGTGCAATGAAGGGGTATCCAAAAAATAGTTGCCATAAGAACTTTTGATGTGTGAATCTAGAGACTGTATATCTGTTGCCATAGCTGCCTCCCCAAATACTATTATTCAGCAATTCAAGATAGATAATATCTGGCAGATAATATTTCTAGACTGTGATCAAATACAATTTACAAATAGAAAAAAAAATTGCTGTTTTTAAGAGAAAATAACTTATTTTTTTTAAGAGAAAATAACATTCATGGTAATGCACAGGTGTGTGTTCTGCATGCAAAATCCATTACCAGTTGATCTCTCAAATCTCTTGAAACTCTTCCAGGAGAAAAGGATACAGTAAAATCACAGAATCACAGAATCACAGAATCTTAGTGGTTGGAAGGGACCTTTGAGATCATCGAGTGCAACCACATTAAAAAAAAAACCCCAAAAAAACCAAACAAACAAAAAAAACCCACCCCAAACCACAAAAACAACAAACAACAAAAAAACTCCACACATAAACAAACAAACAAACATAAAAGCCACCCACCAACTAAACCCCACACCCACAACCCCACGCACAACACCCCACCACAAACCAATAATCTTGGCCACTAGAGCATGCCCTGAAGATCCACGTCTACACGTTTCTTAAATACCTCCAGGGATGTTGACTCCACCACCTTCCCTGGGCAGGCTGTTCCAGTGCCTGACCACTCTTTCAGTAAAGTAATCTATGAAAGTGGCTCACAGAGGACAGCAAAAGTAAGCGAATACAAGTAGGTTTTATGTCCTACAGATACAGGCTCAGGCTTTTCAAAACATGGGAGTTTTGTTCACTCCTATTTACATTCACATCACTGAATTTCAGTAGCAAAAGAAGTAGCAGAAAGCAACTTGCAGAGTGGAATGCATAAATCAATGCCCTTCGTGAAAGATCTAGCACCTTCATCAGAGAACATAATCAATCCTCATGCTCAACTCTACCTGCGGCACAGACCACATCCTGCGCAAATAAAACAGCATTTTATCCTCTGTTACACAGAAATCCAGATCTTGATTTTGCACTCAGCCAGCAAGGCAGTGACCCAGACCCACTCTCCATGTGGAACCCATGAAGGAAACAGCTGGGGCAGGTGGAGAAGAGGGGCTGAGAGCTCTGCCCAAACCCACATACAAACCTCCTCTCTGCTACTGTGCTTAGAACCACAGCAGCTGTGCCAGGGGGGGCTGCAGTGAGAACAGGGGGCTCGGCACTCAGGCGACGGCGCTGTCACAGTGGTGCACTGCAAGGCAGTGGGGAAGACAAGTCTTAGATGTACAAAAGCATGGCTCGTGCACATGGAGGGCATGTTTGATACTTACATTTGATTAATCAATCGAGTACAAATCATTCCATTCTCATGCAGTTTTCTTCCAAGCGAACTACTTAATATTATCATACCTACTTTCGAGTAAAGGTTTTATTTTGTATTGTCAGACTGGTATTTATGAATTTTATTCATGGAAGGGCCATAATATTGCAGAAGCTGATTTATTCCAGAAAGACAACACCAACAACTTCTTCCCAACACATGGGTATTTTATTTTCCCTGCCTAAATATAAATCCCCATTTCATTTTGAGCCCTGTATGTAATTCTCACATGAATTACATACCAGCCTCATCCTATTATTTGAAGCAGTACAAAGCAGCTCTTGGATTCAAGGCATTTTCTACATAAAACCCCATCTATTTCTTACTTTCCACTGTGCATTTGTATCTCTGTCCTTCCCTCATTTAAAAGTAATCTTCTTCTGCACAGGTGCTTTTCTAGGTGTGGCTTTCCTGCTAAAAGCACTTGGATAGCAATTCAGCTGCTATTACCATGAGTCAGGTTGTTATCTAAAGCGATTATAATCTTTTCTCTACTTCTCCTTCTCCTCCCTCTCCTCCCCTCCCCTCCTCTTCTGCCTCGGGGTCAAATGTTTAAAGAGAGAGATCCCAATTTTTGAGTAGCTCTGTCAAATAACTAATTTTTAGCTAGGGGCTCATCGTTTCTTGACCTTATCAAAATGCTGATGGAGTCCCAGTGGCTGGGGAATGTGTGTTGGAGAGGAGAGTTTGAATTCTGTCCTCACAATACTTTGTGATAATATGGCTATCTTAATATAACTACGATCACTTAAGAAGGCAAAGAAATTTATAATGGATATTTCAGTAACTGCTTGGTTGTTGATTTGACCAACTGTCAAGAAACTGATCTCAGAATGATAGTTTATAACCACCTTCAGCATACTCCAGCAACTTCCATGGGTTTTTAAAGTGATAACATGATCTAGAGCTAGTTTTACTGTTTATATATAGTGTGACTGTGCCCCCAAGAGTCCAAGAAGGACTCATTATTGTGGCAGATAAACAGTACCCATGTGCTTCCAGAAAGGGTGGGTGTGCAGTGTGATGAGAAAAGTGCTTGGCAGGGGGAGGAATGAGAGGGAAAAGGAGGTTGTCAGATTTATTGCAACCTGTAGCTCCTGCATTTTGCTGGCTCTGATTTCTTGTCCGTATCAAGAAGTGGTGAAGGCAAGAGAAAGGGATATAAAGTGCAGGCCGCTCTTTTTGTGCCGAACATGAAATTGAGTATTTTGTGCTCCAATCACTGACTCCAAATGAAAGTTAAAAACTAAGCACCTAAATCTGAAATAAATAAAGTTCTGCAGTGCTGTGTCCTGCCAGGCATATTGCTGAGGTTTCACCCTGGAGAAGTTGCCGTAGGGCAGGAGCAGACTGGGACCTCCCAATGTGGGTAGGTTCAGTGGAGCACTCCAAGGTTCAGCTCATTCCCCTTCTACTGTTATTTTGAGGGCTGAAGCAATGGGGAATTATTTAGGACTATCCCTTCCCTGAGCTTTCTACTATGAACTTCTCTTGGAGATAGGACCTGCTGAGTATGTAACCAGATACCAGTATAAACAGCTTGGGGGTACAAATGGAGGGGGGTAAAGGGAATGCAGGTTTTGTTACCATGTTTATCAAATTGCTGTAAAATATCTGTGTTACTGGTGTGGACAGGGGGGGCATTACTTCCTCTCCCAGATTCAGGAGGGACGATTACCAATTTAGGGAGATCACCGCATTAGTGATGACTTAATACGGATTTTAAACCAATATTGAGATATGAAAGGCCTGCTGCACTTTTGCTAATTGATGATGGTAGTGACTTGCCAGACACCTAGTTAAATGCAGCCTTTATGCCTATGGCAGCTGGTGTGTGTCCACTTGACATCTCTATGTTCACAGAGACACCCCGTCCCTGACAGACTGATATGATGGCTATGGACAGCTATGGAATTTCTCTGGCTGTATTAATTACACACAGTGTGGACACAGCAGGCAACTTAAATTGGTGTATTGACATCCAGCAGTGCAAAATGGTAGGACTGGTCTCTGGTCAGTGGAGCCATGGCAGCTAACAGGGACTGAGACCTGGCTCCGGAGTTGTGTTGTGCTGGGTAAAACCACTGCTGTCTTAGAAGATATTTACAGTTCAGAAATGTATTGCAAAAAATTACTAACTTGTAAAGGAACAGAATTTAAGGTCAAAACAGAGTTATTCTGTGCATTGCAGCGTTACTTCTGCTGTACCAGGGAGAGCTGGCTTGCTGTCTCCCCAGCATTAATGCTGACAGGATTAGGGTAACTTTTCAGAATATTAAGCAGGCTTTCTAAAGGCTGAAGGGAACAGTGTTCCCGAGGCTCATTTTCAGACCTTCTTACATCTCTTTCAAAGCAAATGTTGGATGACCTACCTTGCCTGAAGTGGAAATCCCCTCAAGGAATATTAGCAGTGCCTTATTTTAAACTAACATCTGATTATTACTGAACTCAGTGCTGCTGTTTGCCCTGGCATTACCCTCCCGCCTTATCTGCCCATAGAGCTGGTCACTGCCGGCTTTTGCACGTCTGCCACATCAAAACCTCAAGGAAACCCCTGAGGTTTCCCTCGCTTCTCCTGCCACGCTACCCCCTGCTTGGTGGTTTTACACACCCCACCTTTCCTTCATCCCCTTGTGCCTATAACCCCCCTCGCAGAAAGAGATTCTGATTCCCCTAACAACCAGGAATAGGACCTGACACAGCCAGGTGGATGCTGAGCATCTGGAGTGAAGCACTGGCCTAGGATGATGGCGATGGGGAGACATCAGGAGGGCTTGGGAGTAGCCACAGAGTACCTGTGGCAGAGGTGAGAGATCCCTGTGGAGGTGGAGGAAGGCCTTGCAGAACAGGGTTTGTGAAACAGCTCGGAGGCAGTGGGGAGCTGAGGAAAGAGGTTTCACAATTTTCCTGGTGGAGACAAGTCTGAGAGGTGGCAACATTTCCAGCCACTCCCTGGTGGAAAGAGCACCTCTGTATTTAAAAGTCAACAATCTTGCCAGCTCCACCCATGGCATTTTTCGGCTTTAAAGAGTTGTAGCATCCAACAAGGGGTTTCATTCACTGCCTCTGCAGACACAGATGAGGAGGAGAGATGAGGGACCTATGGCCAGAATGGTGTTCTACCAGCTGTGTGCCAGCACAGCTCCTGCTCTGCAGGGGTGACAGCAGGAATGGACCCCTGTGCTGGCTGCCTCAGTGATTACTGCCAAATATTTTGCTCCTTTGCTGAACTTTGCTCATTAAGCATAAAGAACAGTAGAATGCTCTTGAGAGCAAACGAGGGGACTGGAAAAGGCATGTAGCACAAAGACAGGCCCTGCAGTGGCTTTTTTCCAGATTAATTTTTTTTCTAAGTGGAGCTAGAACTATGAGAATAAAATCATAGAAGGCAGAGCTGACTTAGGTATTTCCATTGACGCACATCTCCAGTTTTCATCGTTGCATGCAAGCTCCCTAGCCTAAAAGCAGATCCTGTTTGGACGGTAGGGGTAGAACAGAAAAAACCCCACAGTAATCATTTGAACAGCACCACTCTAACACAGGTGACAAATTCCAATACATTTCTAAATAAGAACTATCTATCAAAAGAAAGAAACATATTAAACATGTTAGAGATAGGCTTAGCAACAGTAGGATCACCAGTTTTAAGAAAGAGAGGCCAGAGATTGTCAGTTTCAGCACTTTAAACCAATTAATCTCAAGGTGTTATTGGCCTATTTAGCAATAGCTAGCTGAAGTGTCCCTTCAGAGGCACAATTCTTAAGAGGTACAGCTGAAAAGTTAAAAAAAATAATCTACTGAGCAGTCAGTTTTTCCATTAATAAGGTTGTATTAAGAAAGCATAGCCTGTTCTTGAAAGACTAGATACATCAGACAGAAATTTGATTATTTGATTATATGAACCTAGAAATTATTATTTCAAAAAAGCATAACTGAACAAGTATGAACGAGATTAGTCCCTCACAAGACATTTTCCAAAAATCAGCCCAGAAAAGACCAACAACTGATCCTGAAAGGGTCTAAGCAATCACAAATCAATATGAATCAGGAGCTGTGCATCAGAAAATATGTGGCATAGTTTCAAAAGCAGCCTTTGCTTTTGCATCCATCCTTGAGAGGAAAAAGTGAAACAGGAGCTGGTGGAGGGGGTAATAGCTCTTACTGTGCCTCAGAGATTAATTTTTGCTGCCTCACAGATGAGAAAACATCTAAACTGTACGTCTAGAAGCATCCATCTCTAACGTCCCAGTGCTTTAAGAAATGAACCTGAGATACCTTATTTCAGCAGCGTGGGGCAGCTAACATCCCTTTGGTATTCACAGACCACAGCCAGTTTTTGGTACCAAGCCACTGTGCTACTGACTCACTCAAGTATGTCTTGCAGAAAGTCCTCCCGGGTTACTGTGTCCTCCCTTGTCTGTGTGCATCAATGGAAGCTTCTGTGGAGACCCACCTGCTCTGTGTATGTTCCTTTCATGCACCATCCTCCTGGCTGCCCTGCTCCATTTGCACCATCTCTTTCCCTCAAAGTTCCTTTGCCACCTTAGCTGTCCTAGGCACTGAGAAATACTGATGGTTGCGGTTCTTTGTCCCAACAATCCTGAACTTTTCAAAAAAACCTCCCAACAATTGACATAAGATTCATGGTGTGTTCCTGGGAAGCAGCATTATGTTCATTGTCTATGGCTCCCAAGATGAGAGATGCATTTAACGATAAATAGGGAAGGAACAGGCAGCAGTAGCTGAGAGGCAGGATGAGCTAGCAGATGCAAACAGCTGGAGACACAAAAACTCATGTTGACTTAACCAGCATTACGTCCACATTCTCTCCAGCATATTCTGACTCTCTTATTATCCTGCTTTTTGGATAGATATCCAATGTCCCCAAATCATCTTCTTTATAAGTTGGTTCACGATCCTAGTCACATTCCAGGTTCCTGCTTCCAGTGCCTCTTCTCAGATGACACTCATCCATCTTCTAGACATCAGCATCTTCCAGACTCAAGGAGAAATTCCCATACCTCATGCAACCATGCCTCAGGACAACTCTTCTCTAATACTCACTGTTCACATTTGCCAGTAACTGCACATATCACTACTACATCCCCTTATCCTTGTCACTCCATTTATGTATCAGAAATGCTTCAGCTTCCCCAGTTTCAGTCTCACAGTAGCCAAATTTTATCCTAATCTATTCCAGCCCGTGTCACAAAAGCTGTATGCCCAAGGCCATATGCAGATGATTTGGAAATATGCAACTCCAGTAGCTATTAAGTCTTCACAATTTCATGTGAAGCTGCATCATAACAGGCAGCTACGAGTCTGAGGTTGGGTGGAATGGTGCAGAGGTATTTATAGTAGAATATAGAACTAGGAGAGGTTGTTTTTAATTCACACAAATGCTTTTTTGTTGTTTCAAAATGTGTTCTAAAACCCATAGCAACAAGTTTATAGTTCTAAATCCAATGAGACTACCATCTCTTAGTATATATTTGCTTTATTGACTTCTCTTAGCAGCCTTGATGTGTGAGCATTTATTTAATTTAATTTTATTTCCTCTGGTCTTGCCATTTTCTTCCTCTTTTACTTTGCCTTTTGGATATATCCCTTTGGCCTTGGCAACTTTAAATGTGGTCTTCTTTGAAATAAGGATATCACAAGTTCTTTAAGCAATTGACTTAATGATGATATACTGAGTAGCCCTAAGGTAGCTGGTAGCTTGCCTTTTTCTTCTTCCTTCTTTTAATTCTGGTCTTGACAAGCTAAACTTAGAAGAGAAGCTAGAGATTTAGTCACTGGAAGACCAATTAAAATGAATCAATTAGAACAACATACAGTTCTTAGAATATGTATGGTAAAGTTTCTCTATTTCTCTTCACCTTTGGTCTATTGCAAAAAAAAATTCCAGTCTGGACATACAGCCCAGAGAACTCCCATGTAAAATGGAAGGTCTGGTAATACATAGAATTCTGAAGACTGGAGCAAAGGAGAATGGTAACTGCTAGAATCACATTAATTAAATCGACTTGAAATTATTAAAATAATAGATTTACCATTTGTAAAATAATACATTACCTTCCATGCAGGATCATGATTATTTCCTAATGACTTAATCAGATATCTAAGGCACTTGTGTAATAGTCAATTAATCCAATGTCAGTTGTCATTACATACACTATAAGGGTTATTGAACCATTCATGTATACAAAATACTCTATTGTGTTTAAAGGCAGTTGTAAGAAGATAAACCAGTTACTTTCAGCTTGTGTGCCAGTTGTCGTATACTGTGAAATGAAGTTCATTAGTGACCTGTTTCTTTATTCCGCTAACAACATGATCAGCAGAATATTGGAAAAATCTGTGATACATATTCTTCTGTCTAATGAAGTCATGCAGCCTCTGATCCTTGTCAATTAGATGTGACCAACATATTTTAAACTGCAGTAAAGCAAAACAAGAGGATAAAAATGTGTGATCTTTCAAACACAAATTTAAAAATATTTTAAATGCAAGTTTTTTATAGGCAAGCTGTATCATCTTTATTCCAATTAATTTGCAAGTCATAAGCTCAATGAACTGAGTCATAGAACAAGGTATTGTTTATTTTAAGTAATGGCATGAGATGCAAGCCTTTAATAAAAAACCAAGTAACATTTCTCCAAAATACATAACAGAAACTTCAGTGACGTGATTGTAACTTGTAGAGAAGATATGTGTTCAGGTGCTCGTACTTAGGTTGCGGTTCCCAAAATGAGACATCCAAATCTGACAATTTTGGAGGCTAATCCTGTAATTCACATGTTTCCATGCATCTGTTGCTGTTGTTACTATTATTTTTTTTTTGCTTTTGATAGATGTGATAGTGTTAGGCTGTGAGATGTAACCCTATCTTTTTTATTCATGATTGGTGACATGGAGGTGGGAGCAATGGAGGAATGAAGAGAGAAGAATGATGTGGTCAAAACAAAGAATTAGTAAAACACTCTCCATGGAAGGGTAGGGAAGACAGAACTGAATTTGTTAAGGTTGTTGTAGTGCTTGAGAATGCAGAAGCTGGAAACTTGGATAAGAGCCATCTGTATCTGTTCATGGACAGTTATTTTAAATGGCACGCAGAGTAAACTTAGGTTAAAAGCAGAAATGAAAGATGTAGTTGTTGGAAAACAAATAGAATCGAAGGGGGTTTTATTGTTGTTTAGACAGAAGAGAGTAAAACATCTTTGTACTGTGAAGGTGAAGATGCAGAGACGTTCAGGAAAAGGGCAATATAAATTATATTGGGAACATGAAGCCTTGGAGAAAAACAGAGGACATCAAATTTAAAAAGGAGGGAAAATTGTAGGAGAACAATGAGAAGAAGAAAAGATATAGTGTCCTGGAACTGAAAGGTTGAAAAGTAATTTTAATTTGGGATGCTCACCAGTTCTTTTAGGAAGAAAAATACCGGAGGCATTAGCAGGAAAAAGCATGATGGCAAGTAGAAAATGTGAAAGGTTCTGGAGCTGTGGTCAACTGAGTTGCAAAAGTAGAGTCATTTATCTAGGAAGACTGAGGAATCATGACTGAAGCACAAGGAAAATCAACAATGACACTCATAAAAGAAAGGAAAGAGGGTAGGAAGGTGACCTCTTAAGATGAAAAAATGTCATTGAACTGGAAGAACTGGGTGACCATAGAAAAGGTCATGGTACTGCTGGCTAGTGACAAGTGTGAAAGAAGCCCAGGCAAGTGAACTAGATTGGAAAAACATAAATAGTGAGGGATCAGAGGAGAACCAGTGTTTGGTGAAAACAGTCTTGGAGGCCTGACTCTGTGCCAGATGGTGTGATGAAAAATACAGAAAAAAGGGTTGTGTGATAATTACCATGGGAGCTGTAGGCAGGGATGAGACTGTGGAGAGAGAACAGTGAAACTAGAGTGAAATTAGAGAAAAAGAATCACAAGAATTGGGAGGTATAAGGAGAGAAGAGCTTAAAAAGTTGCATTCAGATGAGGAGAAAGGGTGCAAAGAAGAGACTGAAAGCACTGAATAAGAGAGAGAAGACCAAGAAGTCCAAGAAGCTCTTTGATCCAGGATGCACAATGTAAATCTACAAGGAAAGGCAGCTACATGAATAGTACCAATTTTAAAGACATAATTCCTTGAGACAGCTAAGAGTTGAAGGAAGTGTCTAGAGGCTCCAGATGCATAATAACTGTAATAAACAGTGGTCATTTTACAAAAGGTAAGAGAACAGGAGGAAATAGAAATGAAAAGGTATAATGTCATTGCTCGTATACAGCTTCCACTTTTTTGGCTAAAATGCAGATTATCACATTTCAGTATTTCCTCTAGAGATTTTCCTACTGTGGAGTCCAAATATTAGAGACATTAAAATAAGTAAAGATGTCATGATGCTGTTTCAAGATTCTCCTAAGTTACCTAGGACATGAAGCCATACTTTTGATTTTATATTAGTATTGCAATTCTTTTTTACAGGGTGAAACATTTATAAAGAGAAAGAAATGCAGTTGGGAAGTATACTAATGTGTTGGGGGAAAAGCTTGATATTCTGGAATGGGGATTCTCTGCAAATTTCAAGTGAACTTTTGGGTCTGAGCAATGGTTTGAAAGTGTGCCTAGCCCCAACAGCTGACTTTCCCAGCTCTCTGGGTGGACAGGGAGAGCTGGCAACTTTACTGCCAGCTTCCTTTCCTGCGTCTCTCTTCCCCTTCCTATTAAAAATGAAGATGGAGAAGAGAACAGAAATAGTTAGTTATTTCTTATTCCTTACTTGCACTTAAAAGAGAACAGTCACACAGATGGGAAAGCTTTTCCTAGGCGGAATACCCTGGAGACTATTTTTTAACAACTTGGAATTAGTTAAATTTCTTTAACGTGTACTACACACCATGTCAGATTTCTTCACTTCACAATTATCTCACCCTGGCCTGGGTAACTTGACTTATCCCACATGACCACAGATGTCTTATTGCTTGCATCTGGGGAGTCAGAATATGAATGCTTTTGAAAATCAGACCTCTAGATTTCACCTGGCTGTGGAAGTGGAACACAGAGAAACAAACTAGTAAACAAAAATGCTCCAGAAGTGCTTGTCCTGATTAAAGGCATGCTACCGCAGAGACCTTGGTATCCAATTTCATGGAACCATATCCTGCAATACATGCTCTTTACAGCATACTGCTACTGCATGCTTGTTTGCAGCCTTTGAGGGAACAGATTCATGTAAAACATATATTTTGTATTTTTCTTAATTTTTACATTATGGACACCTGTAGCAATGCAGTTCAGAGGTAACAAAATGAAAGGCCCTATGCTCAGATCCATTTGAAAAAGGAAGTATTGAATTTGCTTATAAAGAGGACTGAAGACTCTTTGACCTGATATTCTTTGATTGTTCAGACTGAATGATGAGTTAATCTGGTTTTGAGACCTCACAGCATTTGATAAATAAAGATCAGTATCTTTGACAGAAAGGTCATAATTTTGGTGTTCTCTGTATGGCAAGGCTTCTAAAGGGAACAAATATTTAGCTGAGTACTTCTAAATTTTAATAAAACTAGAAGCCATGGTTGCTCCCTGCTTGTATAGATATTGAAGAGAGAAAACATGATAGTTCATTGCTTTCATTGGCTTCTAAGGGAAAAGAATAGGTATGCAGCACTGTAAGCAGGAAGCATGTGGAAGTCATTGAATTTTGCCATTTTTTCTCCCTGGTCTGAATTTGCAGATAAATGTATTTTTATGTAAGCCTCAGAGAAACTGTCTAATATGAACAACATTTTGAAGCCATATTTACTACTGTTTCTTTTCTATGTCTTGACCTAAGGCTTAGTTTTGAAGTTTTCCTAATGCACATCCTTAGAGCCAATTTGAATCACTTTTTATCTCCTCATTCAGTTCGCCTGTAAATTACGGAAGAAAGGCCTACTATATCTAGCATGACATATTTTGATGAATGCAAAATATCAACTGGAAAGCTTCTAATTTTTTCAAAGTGAGTGAACTGTTCAAAAATACTCTTTAGAAACAGAAGACCCATTAGAGTGTCTATAGAAAGAAGTAGGAACTCGGACTGATCCATAGGACCTTAGGCAATTAAAAGACTTTGGACCACAGAACATCTCGTAACTGTATATTCCTGTTCTTGATCTTCCTATAAAAAAAGCTAGATAACTCCTCATTAAAAATGAATTTTTAAAGGCATCTATTAATTTTTTCATACAATGAAATACAACACAGTGTGGGAACAGAAGAGCACTTTGATAGTCTTCCATTCTGTTAAGGAGTTCTTCAAAAGCCTATTGTAGTAAGAAAAAGCAGATTATTTAAATTGACCAATGTTCACAATTTTTTCTGCATTTCATGCAATTGAGTCATGAATGCAGTTGTGTTTTACCCAAAATAATGAGGGAAAGCAATATTAAAAAAAATACTATATGGTCAGGGTCGTGAGTGGGCAATAACCACTAAGCATTTTTTTGTGCCTAATCACAGAAATGAAAACAGGCTCAAAAGAAACTAAAAATGAGTGATATTTAAGTAAAGCAAACATAGTTGGAAAAAATCGACTTGCCATCAGAACCCTTCCAAATCCAGATTAAGCAAAAAATTCTCTTTCTTCCTGAACTTTTTAATCCTGAATGTTAAATTTATCTCCCATTCTTAATAGGGAAAATATGGATTCTACAGATATTTGCAAACAGCTGGACTAATTATTAAGCTTATGTGCAAAGGATACTTGAAAGCATAATAAATACTTTATTTGTTGATGAGAGTTTATTCACATATGAGTCTGAATGATAGACTGTGTGTATAACTTGCATTCACACCTGGGTGAAATTTGAAACAAATATTGCCAGTGAAATGAGAAGGATTATCTAGAAGGACTAAAATAACCTGTCTGTGAAGATTAGATCTTTAAATTGTGATTATATGAGTAAAGAGTTTTTAGAGAAGTACAGACACTTCATTTTTACAGTAGTCAGTAGCTGAACCAACAAAAATGTATCACATAATCACCATAAATAATTAGCCTGACAATTCCTGTTTCTGTTTACGCTTGCAGAAAATACAGGGAGGATAATGTTATTTTCATGCATTTATCAATTTGAAAATATAAAAATAAAAAGCTATTGGTCTTTTATTGCTTTGTGAATTGACTCTGAACAGCTCCCTTTGAGTACTCAGCTGATATTCAAGCTGTCCATGCTGACTTGCCACATAAAGAGAGCCAGATAGCATTGATTTCTTGCCCTGGCTGGAGGCTTTCCATAAGCTACCAGGACATCAAGTCACTCAGAAAGAGGTAGCAGCTAGATTTGATTAGGCAAGTTTAGAAAATTTCAAACTTCTTCTGGTCATGTAAGCCTTGTGTGAAGCATCTTCGCTAGAGAGAAGCAAATTAGAGGCAAGATTTATTGATTGGATGCAGAGTTTAGGTTTAATTTTCTGCTGCCCCTTCACTCAAAGGAAAATAATTCCAATAGCGGTGGCTGAGCTGCTCCAGGAGCAGCTGCATCCCCTCTGGGCTCTCCAGCTTCAAAAACACCTTAAACTCAGTTCATGACTCAAAATCTTCAATAATACAGCCACGTGAGGTTGAGCTAAATGGAGCATGATTTAACTATCCAGGGCTTTAGGGGATTCAAAACTGTCCTAAGCAGTGTCCTGTATCGTGCCAGTTGTGTTCTTTCTTATGGGAGTAGTTGAATATCAGAACTTATAACTTGCTTTCCACAAATATTTGTACAAAAAAAATATAAATTGATGTTTGCAGAAAACTAAAATAAAAGGGGACAAGTCCTTGTAAGATAATTTCAAAGCTGAGGAAATAGGAGTTTTACAGTTGTTTTTTCTTCTAGTAGCTAGATAGTAGCCCCGAAATAAACAAATTCTCTATAAAAGCTTAATTTTCATTACTAGTGAACAACTACATGTTAATAAATCTATGAATGGAAAATACAGTGCTAAATATGAAGTCATGGTGCAGAAACTAAAAAGTATGAGTGACCTTTGAAATATTGTTAATTCCAATGGACAACCACTTCTGCTTCTTTTCCATTGTATCTGTTGTCTAAAAGCTGTAGACCAAATCTTTACCTGCTATACACCTGCATCATCTGCAAGTAAAAAACCCCAAAATTTGCACCCAAAAGGCAAGTTTTGGATAAAATTTTAATTTAATATAAAAACTGTTGCAATGGTAGAGATAACATTGCACTCAAGACTTCTGTGTAAAAATCAAGATAAAAATAATTAAAAGAAATACAAAAGCAAAACATGTGAAGTTATTTATCTTCTCCATTTTATGAGATTTACCCTTGAAAGACCCAACAGTTACTGGAGAACTAGTGAGCTTTAATCTGTGAAAGATCAAAGGTTAAGCAAAGCAAAATGAAAACCCTTTTCATTCAGGTTTGGGGATTTTTTTTGCTTGATCTTTTAACTTTCATGCCTGGTGAACACATAGAACAAATGGTCTTAATATTAATAAGGAAGAGAGGTATCTCAGTACTTTTCAGAAATGGAAAAAGTGTATTGAAGGGATTTTAGTGTTAATATATGTAACAGCCACAATTGAATTTGAGAGCCAAATGACTAATTTGGTGGAAATATGTAAATAGTCTTCCTCACATTAGCAGTCTGATGTAATATTGTAGTTATATTTAGGACAGTGAAAATGTATCTAAATGCATAGCTAAAGATGTATTAGTTTTCATGGTTCAGCCAATTTAGTTTAAAATTCTTTTTATAATGTTTAAGCTATAATGCACTTCGAAACATGTTAGCTAAATTGACCCATGCAGTGGTAATGTTAGCCCACATCTCCTATAATTGAAACACATTGCATAACATGGTTTTAAAGATGGACTATTTCTTGGCTTAGACGTGTCCTGATTGTGAGATCTGTTTCAAAGCAATTTCCTTTCAGAGCTATAGTCTCAGATGGGTCACAGTTTTAAAACAAACCTTGTCCTCCCAAAGAACTGGGTGAATTTTGACATATCTTTTCATTATACACAAGTTCATAAAGTACGGAAATGGGCATTCTGCTATAATTTCTTTATCAATTGATGTGCAAGTCTGAGGTTAAAATAAACGTTTGAAAATGAGCAGCTAATGGTTGAAGTGAACATAAAGCTAGAGTCACAGGAACACGTCTCAGCTTCTGATATGATCATGTAAGAATTACAGCTAGCTAATTGAAAAAGCAATTTTTTGTACAAAATGGTTGCGAAGGAAAGTTTGGAACTTGATGTGATCATAATCACTATTTTCTTATCTATCTGAATCAATGGCTCCAGGCAAAGAAGCCAGTGTTATGCTTGCCGCATGTAAGCCATTTTTGAAACTTGGTTTTGATGTGTGGAACGGAAAAAGAGAGGAAGAAAGAGGTCAGCAAAACCAAATCTTCTTTGTTGCTGTTTCAAACCTTGGGAACCCAGTCCAGCTTCTATCTGCAGATGCTATGTGGGGGTTCAAGCAGTACCTCTGCCACATGCCCCCGTCCACACTTCCTATCTTTGCAGCAGTATATCTGCCACCATTTCTCACTGGTTTCACCTTAAGAAGGGCCAAGTGACTCACAAAGTTGCTTATTTCACCACCAGCCAAATGGTGGTCACCCTTCCTCTGGCTGCGAATGCTCGATGGTCGCCTTGCTGTGGCAGGGAAGGTGAGCACGTAAACAGTGATGACAGGTTGAATGTAAGAAAGTGGAAATGGAGGAGAGAAAAAATAGTGCTCATTATGTTTTGAATAATTTCTCTGTCCCACTTCAAGATGGGAAATCTGAGCCTGTGCCATCTGGTTACCTGCCAGATGCTAATTTCACCCAGGATAATTTTTCAGAGCTTTTCCTGTGGCTGTATTTCGATGTGAGGATTCCTGAGCTCTAGCATCTCTTAATTTTAGCTCAAATATTAGTGCCACACAGCCCATGGAGAGGAAAAATCTTGTTATTTTTCTTTAGGATACTACACTTTGCAGGAGCTATAGCAAATGAATTGTAAAAGGCTGGTAAAAGGGCGCATCATCACCCTGACATGCAGTTCACATGCTGCTTATATTAAAATACCATTACTACTCAAAGGAGTTTTACTAGGCACACAGATTTTGAAGGCTTTCTGAGTGGATGACATACAGTCTCAGTGATGCCTGAAGCTTGCATCTTCCAGATATTTCCAAAACCAGACCTCCCTGAACCCCCGGTTTTTGTGGTGGAACACTACCCTAAGGATTGAAGCATCTGCAAATCAAAATGCAGGGCCCCAAAGAAGTAAAAGGTCAGAAGAAACAGAGGTATTCGGGTACTTATATTTAAGGGATTTTATCAGATTCAAGATTTCCTTATCTAATCTTGTTTTTAAGGTAGTAAAACATTAAAAATGCCACAGATGTAGTTCTCAGCAGGGCCAAAGGGAGGTTAAATTAATCTCTAAACTCACAACAGGGATGGTTAATTCTCATTTGTGAGCTGTGGAAGTGCCAGGTTTTATTCATTCCTAGGAGGTTACAAACAGAAGGGGAGAACAAAGGAAGAATGGAAGACACATTTGTGGTTTTTTTCTTTTTTCTGATGTTGGAATTAATGTTCATCAACTCACTTTCTCTAATGACTCGTTGAGATAGCAAGAGAGTAAAAGCATCCCATTTGCCCTGCAGATCAAAACATGAATATTCTATCTCTGTGCCACTGTTAAAAGGGGCGTTGCACATCTCTTTTTTGGGAGTTTCTTGGCTGTTTTACAGTGCATAAGCATAATAACTGTTATTTTCTGTCATTTTCCAGCGTTCTCTTAAACACAGGCATGCAGGCAGTTGAGCCCCATTGTTTCTACTGTGAGTGCAAACCCAGAAATCTCCACTGAAGTCAGTGACCCGGTGTAAACCAAGATGAATACAGAGCATAAACAGCTTAAAGACCCAAGATACAGGGTGCTGCAAAATGGCCATAAAGCATGTGAACGATGATTGTGGAAAAACACTCCACTGCCTGTCAGCCTCACCGCACTGCTGGGTGCAAGAAATATTCCAGCACCTGGGCAAACTGGGATGCAGGTGGGGTGAGAGTGAACACAAAAATGTGAAAGGTGAGAAAAGGTTGTGGTGAACTTGCCCTTGGCTCTTCTGCACGAACACAAGAGCTGACAAAGCAGGGATATAACCGAGGGCTGGTTTAGACTCTATCTATCTGGAGAGCAAGTTTACAGGGACTGAAAATGGGAGGTATAAATTGTCAGGTCTGTTGCTCACTGACCAGCGGTACCGCTCCTGTCAGCCAAGAAGGCTTCCACAGGACACGTGTTGAAGACGAGGTATGGAAAACCCCAGGGCATGACTATGAAATTTGGAAGGTGGGACACATGGCTGAGCACATGGTAAGGCCTGTGCTGCAGTCCTGAGCACTGCGTGAGGGTGGTATTTTTGGTTTAATGTCTGTTAGATGAGCTCTGTGATTTTTTTGTGTGTGCACTGCCCACAGCAGCAATCATTTAATGCATTATTTTGCAATAATTGGCTAGTACAGGCTCCATTACAAAAGGAGAAGTGCTTTTCCTGGCATCGTATTTTATAGAAGTGCACTATTAGTCTTATGCCATTGCTGGTATATTTGACTTGTTTGTTGTGTAATGTTTGAAGGGAATACTATCTAAGATTTATTTTGCAATTTTCACTATGCCAATGTAAAACATATAGTTTGTTGTCATCAGATTGGAAAAAAATTACTTCTTGATGCAAAAGGGGTGTCAAGATTTGAAACTTCCCTGTGATAAATGACAGACACCAAATATACCTTGTTGCTGTATATCACTTCTTTGACTATGATGTGCTTTTTATATAACACTGTGGGTTTCATTCGTGTCCCCAGAATACCCTTGGAACTGAGGAGTGCTGTCCCAGCAATGTTATTATGCTGACAAAAAGATTTTAATTTTTAGACAGTTATAAAATATATGAATGCAGGCATAATGTTTTAGTTGCATAATGTAATACCGGGAATAGCTCACTAGTCATGTTAATCAGATCATCATTCACTCAAAATCCCAATAATTTGCAGTATAACTTGCGTAAATGGAGGTCAGAGAAGACAATGGTAAGGTTAGCAATAAATGCTGATACTGAAAGCTGGCACTCAGTAGATGGGGCAGTAATTGGGAACTCGAAATATTTTACATGAGAGGCTGCTATAATCTTGGGACCTTTTTTGGTTCCTATGAATTCTTATCCACTTACAGTCATTAATGTTTTCTGATTTGAACAGGTTCAACAAGCTAAAGGAAAAGCTGTCTTCAAATCATTAGCTCTCCTGTCTTTTTGATTTAATACAGTTAATATAAAGTTACTCTTTTCAAACCTTCCAAAATCTGATCAGAGCCCTAAAATTACATTGCACCACATCTGTTCCATTAAGTTATGCCCGTTTAAAATAATTATAACAGAAATTCATTCTTGCTGAGAAAACTCTGGACATCTGGAGTCTTCCCTTTTACCTGCATGAAACTAACAGGCATCACATCTTTCTTGTTAGCAATTTTGCATAATATTTCTCCTGCCAATGCAATTTAAAGCACCTGAAGTAAGGTCAGGAAGATTGAAAAGATGAACAAGTTCACTGAGTGCTTTTTTAATAATACGAATATATTAAATAAATGAACATGTTTATTTCTTCATTGCAAGAGTAATTCCAGAACTAACTTGGAGATTTGCTATATTCTTGAATACTGATTGTCTAAATTATTTCCATCATTGGAAAGATGCCTACAAACATTATAAACATCAAGAAAGATTTAAGGTTAAAGACCTAAGAAAAAAATGATAGCTGAAAAGTTAATTAATCAATAATTCAAAATGGTTCTGGGGAATATAATCTATTGTTTGCAATACTTTATCGACAGCTGTATGGCTGGGTGGGTTTGATTGCTCATCTGTGCCACAAGGTGTCATTGTTTTACCAATATCAGCTTTTAAAATCCACACTAAAGGAAAATATGCAAAAATTTCCTCAGACTTGGAAACATGCACAGATAATTATCGAGTTTTTAGCTGAATGAGGAATGTAGAAAATGGCAACTTGTCAAAGACTAAATCAGAAAGATCTCCTTGACACCTATTAACGTACCATGGAGCTTTCAAGGTCTCCAGGCTGATTTGTTTTTCCTTCCTCGTGTAAAGGCATGCCTCGTGGCCATTCATTTCCTTTACCTCACTATGTGGTAAGGAATTTTATTTTAATTCTGTTTCAATGACTTGGAGGATGATATGTGGCATTTTGACAAACCCAGGTTTCTGTCCCCCTCAGGCGAAGGTCAGGCTCACAGATGCCAGATTCATCCTCAGCTGTCTGCTTGCTCTGGGAGGGCTGCCTCGATGCTTGCTTGGTGCCAGGACCTGTGTAGTTGTAGTGGTATAATTAACACAGTGCTTTGTATGACACTGAACCCTGTCATGGAGGCATCAGGTAGGACAGACATGGTAAAGAAGAAATTCTGCTACTAAGCATCTATAGGACATAAACAGACTTGAGCGTTAGTACTCTTATGTTTTCTGCAAATGCATCAGCCAAATAAAACCTCAAGGATATTTTTCCACTTGGGAGGTTTTCCAGGTAGAGACCTAGTTGGTAAAATGTTTCTCAGAGAAAGCCTGTGGGAGATATCTCTTGCTTCTCCAGGGCTTGTCTGGTGCAGTGCTGAGAACTGGCTGCTCAGCCAGGGTTTCCCCTCCCTTCTGAAAGGGAACCACAAAGGGAGCTGCTCAGCCATCACGCTATTTGCTCTGTCCTCCAGGCAGCCAGAAACACTGTTTCAAAATGAATTCATTATGCAAAAATCTTCAGAAAAGCTCAGGGATGAAAGAGAGAGAGGAAAGGAGGGGACAAGATGCGTTGGCTCACACATGCAGGGGGAGAGACCTGGCATTTACTCACAAAGCTGGAAGAAGCGCTGGGAAAGGAGATGTAGCAAGGCAGTTGTAAGGGAAGGTCATGCAGCAGATGAGGAGGTGTTGCTTGGGATTTTCTGCCCAGGTACCTGTGACCTCAGAGAGGATATCAGAGTTCCCTAACATGAGATGGTTGAAGAGGAAACTTTGATGTGTTAATAGGAAACTGTTGGAATATTACACAGGCACTCACTGTTGAGACTGAAGATGATGAGCTGTGAGTTCAGAAGGCCAGATACAGACGTCCTATGTGTATCCATAGATCATAAAGCTAGCAGCCTATTGCTCTAGTAAAATAAAATAAAATAATAAAGTAAAATAGTATACCGATATCCTAGGCATTAAATCATATCACTCTCAGCTGAATAGCTGTTAAAGATGGTAAGTAGATCCTTCATTTTGTAATCTGCCTTGGAAATCTCAGTGGACCTTCCAAAACTTCAAAATCATTGGAAATATTTCTTCATCGTGGGATGAAGATTACTGACAAAATGACATGTGGAAAGCTTTTTGGAAATCACTGTCTAAATTATTACCTTTTCTGTGCATAAACAGCGGCACTCTCTGAAGAGTGTCCAAGTATAGAAAAGAAAGAATTTATCTACAGGAGTTAGCTGGATTACAGAAAGACATTAGGTTATGTTCTCAATAGAAGTCTGATTGCCATAGGGAGAGGAAAGTATGGCTGCATTGCCTCAACTTTTCTTGTGAGTTTTAGCCCTGGTTAGTTAGAGATATATTTTTATTGAGCAGCCAGAGAGCTAAGCTCTTACTGAGGATCTCTTCTGTAATTCAGTATTGATTGTAAAAAATTCAGTAGTAGAAAAGCACAGAAATTCTTCTCTTTGGGACTGCTTTTGTTTTCCTACCAGTGAATGCACCAAACGTTCCCTTTGTCTTTGATTTCATACACCCATTTACCTTCAGTTCTTTATGCAATATCTCTTATCAGGAGCTTCTGTGGGTGTTGTCACACAGCATTTGCTGGCAGCAGCAGCAGCAGCAGCAGCAGCAAGCAGCCTGGAATCCATTGCACCTGGTCCTGCTTCCAGCTCACAGGGCTGCACATCTTCTCAGACAGGTTTCCACGTGCTTAGCTATTTCATCCTGCTTTTATTTCTGCTTTCATTACGTTTCACTATCCAACATATGTATACTATTAAGTATTTAACTGAAAACTAGTCTTCACAAAAAAGGGGTTTTCAGTAGCAATAGTTAAATCTCATACTGGCAAACCGAGTAGGATTCATGTCTCTGTGACAGGAATTAATGTCAGATCTTTCTGAGCTGTGTAAAATCTTTACCCCCAGGCTGTCAAGGGTGCATATCACCTTTGCTAATGATTTCCCAAATGTCACTGTGTTAATGATCTCTTTTCAGCTCAAACTGTCAGCCAGGGCCATCTATTTCCCAGAGATAGATAGCCTGCTTTGAGTATAGGCTACATTTCAAACTAAATGGAAAATAGTAAATAGTAATAATAATTCTGATGGAAACCACCTTTCATAAAAAGGCTGAAAATGTCATGTAATAGTTACAAACATAATGTTTCAGTTATTAAAAAAAAAATAATTACCAAATCAGGGTCTTTTACTATGTGCTTTATTTGTTCAGCCTAGGAAGAGGTGAAACTCCAGGTTTCTCTTTTGCCTCCTTGTGTGCCTGCGCAGTAGCAGTGGCTCCAGCCACTATTTCCAGCTGGTGCAGTGGGGATTTGTGGAGCGGGACCTGAGAGAGCCATACAATCGCACCCTCCTCGGTGACACTGCCTGCTGCTGGCCAAAGGTCGCAGCACAGCCTGTCTTCATCTGCAACCCTGGGGAGAACAGCCCAAGCAATGCTTCAGCCTTGTTGGGAGCATTTCTTTGGCATTCCAAGCAGCAAGGCAAAGAAACACTCATACTCCTTTCAGGGCTTGACAAGCCTCATTTCATAAAGGCTTTTTGCATTTGCCAGATTTACAGTAGCTGATCAGGAGCTGTTTATGCAGGCGCAGCTTGGTCCCTGAATACCTTCCAGGCAGTGTGTTATCATGTACTCAGTTTGTATAGCCTGCTTTTTACACAGTGGGTATTCGGGAGATTCACTGAGTACAGTCAAGCTGTCATGCATCAAAGAAAGGGACCAAAAAAATCAAAGTATTATTTGTCTTTTCCAGACTCCTTCTAGGATAAACAGGCCGCCCCCAGTAGCACACAATGACAATGCTCAATGTTCAATCAGATCTTGCTCTTGAAAGATGTGTCCATGTACAATTACCGTTGACCGTGACAAGGGCTGGCATGAGTCACAGTGGCACGACGACAGAAATATTAGAGTCAATGAGTCTGCTCAATTTTGGTACTCCTTTCACCATGTCATATGGGTACTAAAAAAGGTCTGTATGGACAATGAGTGCAGAAACTGGTGGGATACAGACACTTCAACACGTCGAAGAGAAAGTCAATAACATTAGAGAGGACTGCACTAATAGTCAGATTTCACAATCCCTAGGTTTAACCTGCTTTTTCAGCTTCAACCAGACTGTATTGCTTAATGCACAGGTGAGCCAAGTGGATGATTTAAATCAGTGGAAAAGATAAAGAGGAAATGAGATGGCCCCTTAGAATAACTCATCTGAGTATAAAGTTGCTGTTTCTGAAGACCACTTAAAAACAGGTGTCTAATGACCAAATTCTTTTTCATTCTTTCCCAATGTCATTATGTTAATCAAAAGAGAAACAGATGCTCATCTACCAACTTCTCACTAACTTAACTCCTATTTTTGCCTTTGAAAATTTCCCCCCACAATAGCTAATACATTTCCAGCAGTCCTTCGTGCTCGGCATTTATCATATACCCGATAATCCCTATCTTCTCCAGCTTCTGTGCTGACAAGTATTAGCCTTATATTTCAAAAAATTAATAACCACAGGGACACATTTCAGCTTAATAGAAGCTCAGGATTGTCTTGGTTTCCCACAGCAACCATCGGGAATCCTGGAAAAAAAGTGGGTCAAATGAAAACATTTTATGGCAAAATAGTAGGTGGAAGTATCAGTCTTATTTCTGGAAGATGGCTCCATGGTTGTTAAGATGACATGTGTTTTACAAACCAATTCCTCTAAATTATTATAATTTTTTTTAAAAAAGTCAGACTGGAGGAATACTTGAATCATTTTGGATACAGAGCATAGGAAAGCAACATATACTTTCAGTTGTGTGTGGCATTTTAGCAATACATTTTCTAGAAACCTGTGCACAAAATTAACTTGGATTTTCCTGATTGGGGCATTGTTATAAAGATTGTAAATCTGACAGCTAAAAAAAACTATGGTGCAGATAACAGCAAAATACTGATCTAAGAACAACAGGAATTTAATTTTAGGCCAGCCTTCTTTAACAGTGTAATTGGTTAGTAACAATCTGAATATCTTACAGCTTTTTATTGTTTTTCTTGCTGGTATTTGATATTTCATCACAGAAATATTTGAGAGAATTTGTAATGCTATAGAGAACTACTCTATAGAACACAGAGAACAGAGAAGATTTTTTAAGATCCTTATGGTCCTTCCCCAAAGACAATCTGTTCTTTGCAAAGCGTAAGCTAAATATGTTAGTGAATGATGCTGACTTTTGAGAAAGTGTGAAACCAAACAAGAAGGGTTTAAATAGATCAGGTACTTGGACAGAAAATAAAGTGGGACTAAACTTAGTTTGGTTTGGAAAATCCTAAATTTTCAACTACTTAGATCAAGCTTGAGAAAAGTATACAGGTTTAAAATTGCTGCCTTATTTTGAGTAGGGAATGCTTGCAATCTATTGGATTCAATGATGAGAGTAAATCTTGATAAGCTGAAAGATTGCATTTTGGAACACAGGAGCTATCTTTATATGCTCAGGAGAGCAAAACTTTTCTCTCCATATAATATATAGGATTGGTTTTGGTTTTCCTCAAAACCCATGGGAGAACAAAATCAAAGGCCCTCTGCAGAATTTCAATTTTTTAAACGTTAGGTGCTTCTACATTCACTGGGCTGAAGAGTGAGGCTTTACCAAAGAAATTTTTTTTTCCTTTTTTTTTTTTTTTTAATCATCATACCCAACTCTTTTATTTCCAGTTACATGCATTATGAAACAAACCCAAAGCTGACCTCTTTCTTCTCCTGGTTCTGTTCAAAAGCATTGCAGGAGAAATATGACATGGAAATTTTAATTTGTTTATTTTGGTTTTGCTAAATGCTTCCTCTATCCTTCGAACACTTCTCTGTCTTCTCATGACAAGCACTACTTACCGCCTACAGAGTTCTCCCTCTTCCACTTTGGCTGAGTCCTGCCTTAAAACCTCTTTCCCACAAGAGACCAGTCTGGACTGTGTGGTCCTCTGTTATGGCATAGAGTAATTTGTGCCACAGGGCACATCTCCCCCTGTCAGCAGGACCATCCCAACTCTGTAGAAATGCTCTCATAGGTCTCAATGGAGGTGGGTGAAACCTCCTGCTTCTCACAGACTCTCATCCAGACTCTCCTCATATCCTCTATTACGAACAGGGATCTTTGTTCTGATCCATGTATTGCAGGCATGTGACCTTGAAGTTATTTTCTATGCATAATTTAATACAAAGAGTAAGTTATTCTACTTCTACAAATAAACAGGAAAGGCATTAAGCACTTGGTACTGGCTGTTGAGCTTACTGTCAGCTATTTTTGGAACAAACTATGACTAAAACTGTGCAACAAGGGGGCTTGCATAATAAAATTTACTTTAGTCTGCATTATAATGTAAATTTCTATGTCCTATGGCTTCAGCCATAGTATTTTATAACAAAATAGCTGATGATGCAAATCAGATTTCACTGCTGCTGAGACCTTGCTCTCTGATCTTTCTTCCATTCATTTGGGGGAAAAAAAATGCAATTTCCTTCCAAATGTCTCCCCCAAAAGCTTTTAAGAGATAAACACTTTCCCCCTCCTTTATTCTAATGTAAACTTGAACTCATAAAATTTCGTTAAAAGAGTGTAAATCTTTCCCCTCCAGAAGTTATCTGCCGTGTTTCTTCTTATCCTTTGGATGACTGCAGTAATTTTTATACTGTGCTGTCGGGAGTGTAATGTTAAGTGCTTCATTAATGATGATTTGTGCCATTGAAAAGTTTAAAATGGGCAGATCCTGGCAAGGGCCTGACATTATTTATTTTCATTCTTTGTATTATACTCGGCAAAGAACATTTTAAGAGCAGTTTTGCTTCTATTTGGGGATGCTATAAGCGATATTTCACATGCCATTGCCTCAGAGACAGCATTAATCATGAGAACAATAATAATGGCTGCACACATTGCTAATAAATATTTGCATTTATTTGTAATAAAGGGAATACATTTCACTGGGTGAAAGGGAGGAGATAAGTAAAGAGATGCTTGTCTGCATTTGAAAATGATGATGATTCCGGAGATTTGCTGCTTGAAGGGTTAAGAAATAATAATCGGACCTCGAGGACCCAGGTGTGGTACAGCAATGCAGCAGAAAGAAAATATTACTGCAGGCTGGGGAGTGCCCTGGGGGACAGGCTGGGGCTTCCTGGGGTACCTTGTTTCACAAGAAATCCAGATCATACCTTCGAGATGGGGAAGGAAAGGGAGAAGCAGGAGGTGGGAGGGGTTGCCTTGGCACTCTGACATGCTGATGGATTTAACTCTTCACTTGGCTCCAGGACCAGGTCCTGGATTTGGGAGTGTCCAGCTTGCTACTTGCCACCAGGGGCATAACTCATGGTAAAATACAGGCCGGGTAAAATAATCATTATTCAACTTAATTACCTTAAGTAAAAATTACCGTAAGTAATAATTATGTAACTTATTACTTAATTACCAAAACTGAAAGACTTTTTAACCTGTTACTGCCTATTTGAATGTTAACTTTTTTTTCTCCCCACAGTTTATTATAATATGAGGAAACAGACGCTCTTTTGATAAGCAAAATTCTTGGCACTAAGACCAGTGCTGGGTGGTATAAAATGCATGGGTTTTGTTACTTAACTACAAGTTTTGCAACATAAAATTGATTTGACACAGATCTGGAGAAAATGTAATTTTTTATCTATTTGATATATAAATAGATTTTTTTACTACAAATAAAGTTTCTCATGACCTCACCAGGCAGATGGAATGTCAAAAGGTAGGTAGTTTCATTGGTGTATTTTAGTTTACTTGAATTATATTTCCCTAGGCAGACTGGGGCTTAAGTATGTACTAAAATAAACTGGAGAGAATTACATCTGAAGATTTGAGGAGCTTGTCAGTGAATGTCATGATGGCTTCTGGAAACAAAGAATGAGAATAAGGTGCTTTTCACAGTCAGAAAAAAAATGGTTAAAAGTGCAGTGTCCCAAAGATCAATTTTAGGAGCAGTATTAAATAACTTTGCAGGAAAGAAAAGGTCAAATGCAGTATTAAAAGGCTCTGAATTAAATACCCTAGAGAAATTAAATTGTTAATAAAGACTCTTACAGCCCCTTTATGATTAGTGTTTCTTGGACCTTTGATGAGATTGTCTGTGCAATGTAAAATGTCACTGGAAAAGTATTTATTTAATCAGCATGGATTAAAATATATGAATCTTTGCCTGGCTGAACTCAGCTGCAATAATTTTCCAATGCACATCTGCAGCAATCAGACATCAGCCTAGCTGGGTTTGTGGTTCATAGTTCAGTTCTTCATTGTTTCCCCTGTACTGGAAAAATCCAGCAATCTGTTTTAGAGAGTGAAATTTTACAGAAATTACAATTCCCACAATAGAAATAATAACACAAAGCTAGATGTAAAGGGCCTTCACTGATTTCAGTAGGCAGGCTGCTATTTATTTCAGTACAACTGGGGGAAAAAAACCCAACCCCACACAAATGGGCTAATGACAGAGGCATTATTTACTACAGTTTGTATTTAATTTTACACTTAATCAACAAGCATAATTTAATTTAGCAGTAGAGAAACAGAGCAGAGGAGGAGGCACTTGCTGCAGAGGGAGGAAGCGACCCTGGGAGGAGAGGGGTCTGCAGGAGGAAAGAGGAAGGCGGGAAGTCCAGCTCGAAGAACATACCAGCCCTGGTGCCCGCCAAGGGGATACAAGCTGGAATCTCTCACAGCTACCACACTTCTCCTGACAAGAAATAGATTAACTTCTCACTCTCTTTGCAGGATGCAGCAACCTTGACATGCTGATGGTCTGTGGGATGATATGAAAGACAATAAAAGAAAGGAATGTATTCACTCTAATTGTCAGGGAAAAAAAACAAATTATCAAAGGAGCAGCAAGGAAATTTTTATGAAGTAAAGCATATCAGGAGACAGGCCCACCATAAGAGTTGTCCAGGCTGT
The DNA here is from genome assembly GCA_013400055.1 of Nycticryphes semicollaris. Classification (NCBI taxonomy): domain Eukaryota; kingdom Metazoa; phylum Chordata; class Aves; order Charadriiformes; family Rostratulidae; genus Nycticryphes; species Nycticryphes semicollaris. Next base: position 659,538 of record VXBJ01004947.1, read on the forward strand.
GCTGTGCCTGAAAAATCCAATTAATGTGAAGTACTGAGATTTATATCCAGGATTATGATGACTTCATGTCAGTGACAATCTGCTGGCAGTGTTAACAATGGTAGAACCGATACTCAGAAACTCCCAAAACATTTAAAGCAACACAGATGTCGTATGTCTACTCCCAGTTAGCAGTACAAGACATTAACAAGCTCAATGATCAGTTTAAAAAAGTTTTATAAAGCCTATATACATCCATTTGCCTTTTGACTAATGAAACTGCCTTGTGGGTTCATTTTCCCCTCCCATTTTCTCCACCTAAAAGTAGCAGTTTAGAAGTCTCATTTCCATTACAGATGCTGCTGGTGCATAAAAGCAGGGTGCCTGTGGAGAAAGCTCCGGATTAGACGTGCTCCCTGTGGAGAGCTGAAAAACCATGTCTGATAAAACATGCTATTTGAGTTATTTTTCCTTTGCAAAGTATCTTGTGCAAAACTGTGGTGTGGTTTGGTCTCAGTATACAAAGTCTACAGAGCCCAACACTTGGCCTACTATGAGAAGCTACAGCAGGGCTGGGTAAAGGCCCAAGTGCAGGGTCCGCTCAGGAAACTGCACAATCACAAGTAGAGCTAGGTAGCATTTTTTCAGATTATTTAATTACTCTCTTGAAATGCATCTACAGACAAATCAAAATAATTTGTCAGTGTGCTGAATTTCTTCAGTAGTTTAGCCTTCTATGCCCTCCGTCCTCACCAACTGCTATGCCAAATTGCAATTTTTTTTTAAAATCTATTTTTACCTGGTTCTTCTCCCACCATAAACCTGGATCAGTTGGCATATTTCAGATAGACTAGGCTGTGGCAATCTCAGTTGTTATATTTTAACATCTTAGGGAGTTGGATAGATAAGGAAAACCCTGTTCAGGTCCACTTTGGAAAAAGGCTGAAGTAAATATTCAGTTTGTTTAAATTATCTGAAGCTCCACACAGAGAAAACACGATGCATGTCCCAAAGGACGGAAACATTTCAGGTGGAGTTAATGCCTCATCACCTTAGTCATTAGAGACTCAACAATAAAAAATCAATCCTTTGGAAACCAAATTTCATTAGTTCCAGCCCACATGGCACTAGAGTCTAAATAAAACTTCCATACTTTTGTATGTCAAATTATGTTTTGAGATTAAATGGACCTGTCCATCTTTCTTCCTGTCCCATCCCTCCACCCCCATCTTCAGGTAAATACCCTGAAAATTAAAGAAAATGTTTAGCCTGAACTGCAATCTTCCTTACTTTAGGAAGAACACTGAAAAGTATTTCTTTAGGATCACCCAAATATATTTTTTCTGGTCTTTACTTTTTACCATGATTTAAAATATTTTATTTTCGGAGTTTCAACCAGAAACTGGACTCACATCTGCTTTGCCATGGTTACTGCAAAACAGCACAAGTGGTAAAGCTTGTCTTTTATTTTGCGTCTGTAAAGAAATACCCATTTCCTCCCATGACACCAGACTAGAGCAGCTCCTTCTTTCCAAATCCCATGATCCAGTAGATGTGGGGAGCACAACGTTGCTTCAGGTGCCGTTTCCAAACTTGGGCAGGACTGGAACTGATTATAGATTTTCTGCCAGATCCACCTCCTGTTGTCTGGCAGAGAAGGTGATGCACTTCAAAACTGTGCTGTGAAACCAGAGAAACAGAAAGGGGCTGAAGGAGGACAAAAAACCTCTCCCTTTAACTCCAGTATGAAAAAGAGAAAGGAAAGCACAAACAGCGTTGGTGTTGGGCAGTTTTAAACCCCTTCAGAGGATAGTAAAAGAGAACATACTGGGCTGGTTTATCCCTGTATTTTTTGCAGATAATACATCATGGTCTTCTATGGGGAGACGTAAAGGTGCTCTCTGTAGTCTCAGAACTGTGTGGCTATAGCAGGTCCACTAGTGTCCTTAAACTAACCAGCTTGTCCGCTGGAAGGGTCACAGCCACACTGGTGCATGAAGGTGACAGATGATACAACTTTTGGCTTATGACAAAAAATGGGCAAAGTTGCATCCTGCGTGTCTGCAAAAACTGTGTCCTTTGTCAGCTTCATGCAAGCTTAATATATTAATCTTAAAAATAATGAGGGTTTTTTTGTCCTAATCAACAATGAGAATGTTATGTGAAGGTCTCACCACTCTGGAAAAGTGGGAAGAAAGCAAGCAGCAAACAGGCAGAGTAGAAAAATGTGGGAAAAAGTCATTAAAACAAAGGGGGTGGGGGTGGAGGTGAAGTGAAATGTCATCCTTATCTGAGAGGAAGAATTTGGAGGTTCTGAGAAAAATACTTAAGCATGACACAATATGTGATACAGTGAATGGTGGGGCAAATGTAGATATAAGTGTTTCTCTTGTACAAGGAGAAACTTTGGGAGATGACCTTTACCTCACAAAGTTGTTTAGAGGGGATAAGACAATAAAGGAACAAAAACCAGTGTACTGTAATTAATGTGGCTGAAATTTGCTATCCCTTGTATTCTGAATTTTTATTTCCTACTCATGCAATGTCATGGTTCCCTGGCAGATCCATGAAATATGGTTTTGCCACAATCAGTGAAGATGGACTGAAAGCTCTTCAGTCATACATTAAAGAAGGGAAGGAAGTTTATTAAAGGAAATTTTCTTCCAACTTCCTTACTTAGTCAATGTAAATTCAATGTTTTGTGGCAGTTTGAATAAAAAAGCCATATACTGTAGGAATCAAACTAACTTTCTCTTTCAAACACTGAGTGTTTTTCTCATGAAAAATGTCTGTATCTGCAAAACCTGAATACTTTTCCATACTTTGACTGCAAAAAATGCAGAAAGCCATACGGCTTTTGTATAGCAACATGCCACACTCATGAAATGGCCACGTGTTTACTTCAGGATTTTAGTGTGAGCTAGGATTGCGTTTTTGTCTCCACTTACCGAGCCTTACATGAGAGACTCCCCTTGGAGGACATGAACTAGGTTCCATGATAAAAGTGAACTGGCAGATGCTGTCCTGGTGTGTACTGAAGGAACTTCAGCTGCTAATAACCAATTAATCCATAAAGCTGGAGTAAAGTGTGGCTTTAACCCCCACTGAAATGCTTATGGTAGGTAAGACAGGTACTCGGCATCAGTTGATTTCAGTCAGCAGATCAGTCCCATTGCTTTGCATGAACTGTTAATGTAGATACAGCTTAAAATGCCAGCACCCAGTGCTCGAGGGAACATCTAACCCATGGGGATACAGTGCATTTCCCAGTTCCTGGCTTTGTATGCCCACCCAGGCTCTATTTGCTTTATGTGCCATGGTAAGACCTCACTGTACAACGGAGCGGGCAAATCTAGACCCATATCCAGGGGCTGAAGTACGGTGTACCTCTACAAGTAACCTGGAATGGAAAACTCAGGAATCAAGATGGTTGGGTATACTGTGCTGTCCAGGAGCTACAGCTGATGAGAAATAACTGCTCCTCTGGTAAGCTGGAGGCACAGAGGATGAGTTATCTGGGGCCAGAAGGTTTGTCTTCATGTGAAAATATTTCTGCTGAGAGTCTCAGGTGTCATTCTGCATGGTTTCTGTCTGACAAATGCAAGGCTCTGTGCATGCTGCTTTTCAGAAGTCACAGCTGCTTTAGACAAATAGGTTATCTGTTCTAAACATACAGTAACCGTTCCTATAAACTCTGCTTTAAATTCAAATTAAACAGATAATGTATGAGAAGCCATAAGTTACTGGTGATGTGTACAAGAATGTTGTACATTTTCAAGGCTAACACAAAAATTAAGGAAAAAGCAGGGAGTACAGGGAAGCCCCCAATTTACTAAAATAATCTTTTCTTTTTTCACTCAGAAAAAAATGTCTGCCTTCTCAGGTGTAAGGCGTCATTCCGAGGGCTTTATTTTTAATGAAAAGAAACCACCTCAAGGTTAGCCTTGAAAAAACACATAGTACTACATAATCATACTAGACAGCTTTGTTAAATGATTTTTCCCTTCATAGATTTCTCAGGCTTCTTAGACTGTATGTGTGAGCAATATACCACATACAGGCAACATACAATTTCATTCTGGACAGAGGAAAAAAGGTAGTAATGCATATCACCATATAGGCATTTGCACTCAATCATAAACATACATGTATACTCACATGCACTGCCAAACGATCCTAAACAGCTGTCTTTTGCCATTCTGGTGTGCATACAGCTACAGAAGTACCTGTATCTATATCATTTTGCCCATCTATATTTCTTTCTATGAATGATAAATAATTAGTGGTGTAGCTATAAAGCTTATGTATTTCTAGCCAATGACACCTTCAAGGTCCCTCTGCTGCCTACTGCTTGACCTTGGCTTGAAAGCACACAGAATGGAAACCTTGAAACCAAGATCAGCAGGATTCATTCTGACAGAAAACAGATGCAGCACAATAGAGAAAAATACACATTTAATTTTAATCCTTTTTTTTTTAAACAGCCTGACTATTACCGGTTTAAAAAAAAAATAAATCCTAAAGTACAGACTGTCCTTCACACAAGTGGCATACATTTTAATACTCAAATTGCATTTGGATTGGATCACATTGTAACTACAATAACTATAGCAATGTCTACATTATTCCTCCCTTTAGAGACCACAGCAGGAGAATACATGTGTTTCTGCGCAAGTAACATAACAAAGGCTATGGCCTTAAGAGGAGTCTTCTTAATGAAAGATTCCTGACTTCATAAAAGTACAATAAGAAGCATTTTGTTTCATAATATTTGGGCAGGAAGGTTACGAGGCTGCAATATTGACAGATGATATGCAGTGATGTGACCTTAAAGATACTGCTTTTGTCTTACCTTACTTTTCAATTTTATGTTCTATCTCAAGCCAGCTAATGTTGGATAGGGCTTAATAGGCTTCTTTTTTTCACTGTTTTCTGAAGGGGAATGAGAACAATATCTCTACAAAGTGAGGGACAGAATTTGAGATCGTGTCACATAACACCATATGAAATGGACATAACTGTGCCTGGCTCTCCAGCTGCACTTGTCCATGGGAAATCATCACTGAATAGAAATCTGTCGCAGGTCTTCCCACTAAGATGACTGCTTTTATTGGAAAGCAAATGTAAACCTTTGCTGATATTAGTTGTCAATGTCACAAAGGTGGAAGTGGTGCTGAAATAATAAAAAGTGGCAGCTCACTCGTACAAAGCCGCCTGGATTGCTTAAACTGCTCGTGACCAGAGAAGGAACGTCTTAATACTGCCAGAGCATAGGAACAAAGCATATAGGACAATGCTTAAGAGGTCATTTTGGAAAGCAGCAACACTTAAAAGAATGAACTTAGAATGGTGGTAAAAAGGACTAGCATTATATTTGGATGAAAAAAGAGGGACATACTAAAAGAGTAGAAAAAGATACTTATAATGGCATCTGTGTGAACAATACTGGAAGACAGTGTACATATCAAAACTCTTTTCTTCATAAGAGTATGTGGAGATGGTTTGTAAGCACAGGAAGGTGCTGAAGACCTCTCCAGTGGTTTGGATAATTTAAAGAATTGTAATGTTAGCGTCTGATTTTTGGAGGCATGTGAAAATTAAAAACATACTACAAGTGGCTGAAGACTGAACACAGCAATAATTATTGATCCTACTTTGACAAAGTAAAAGATGGCTAACAAATTTAAAAAGTGGGTGGAATGGATTGCAGTGACAGTTAAATCTTTCTTTCTGCACTGCCACAGGACATTTCTGTACCAGGAATAGTCCTTTGACTATTCCTTTGTTTAATTCTAGTAAGCACTGTAGAATCTGGTAATCCATGACTCGGTTTTTCTCAGTTTGTGGATGTAAACCCATTTTTCAGAGGGCATGCACCTTTTAGAAATATCATGTATGCAGATGGTTAAAGAAATCCTGAACTTTTTCCTTTCTGTGAATTACGTAGAAGCAGCACACAGGCTTGCAGAGGTTTCTTCCTCATACAATAAATGTCACACCATTCTCTTTTCTGTAGTGGAGATTTTTATGGACCTCAAATTACTGATGTAGTCTCTTTCTAAACCCTTTCTCAATGTTTCTGTTTATCCATTTCAGTGCTAGCCTGGCGACAGTCTTAGCCCTGTAATTCAACCCAATACTTTCAAATCCAAGAATTGCTTATCTTTTTGCTTTTTAATAGGAAGACAGAAACTTTAATTCTCCATTTTCTTTAGGGATCCCTGTCTTCATGTATAGTTAGGGAGTCTTTCTCATACCTGTTTTAGGAAACTATTTTTCAGCATTCTTTCTGTTCCTGCATACACACATACACAACGTATACTCACACCCATACCTGCATATTTCTGAAGCTTAAAAAAGTTTTATTGTAAAGCTGAGTAAAATTTAGGAAAGTGCTTAAATTATTCTAGAAATATGGTTATGTATAGTTGGATAGAAGGCTTGTCTGCTATCTTACTATACACAGCCTTTTTTTCTTTTTTCTTTATAAACTGAATTTTTCCGTGAGAGAAAGTGCAGATAATAATGAGAGCTTTAAGCACAAAATGTCTGATAACGACAAGAACAATGAGAAGAGAAGCAAGACGGATAAGAGAATAAAGACACTGGTAGAAAGGCAGAAGAAATACAAGAAATCTACACACAGGCCTGGGAGCATATTATTGAATCTGAACCATAAACTGTATTTCAAGCTATTTTATCCATTGCACCTAACTACAAGGGCAAATACAGGCAGAGGTAGGAAATGTTTCTTTGAATTATTATGTTTACTGTTCTCTCTTCTTTTTCTTATTATTGTTAACCACTTTAAATTAACTTTTAGTTAAGACCATTTTGTCTATAAAAATATGAATGCCCTATGGCATATTTTTGAAGGCAAAATAAGCTCCTAACCTGAGAGATGACTAAGAGGAGCCTGAGGTCTTTTCATCAAAGCAGTCTAAGAAATGGTGCATTGCGGACTTCAGCTAAGATAGTGCAGTTAAAGGGAAAGTCAACTGATCACAGGAAGAGAAGAATGAAGATCAACATTTTTTATAAATTAGATTTCTAAATTATTGTGTGGGGTTTGCAGTTCACAGTTTTGGGAAAGTGTTAAAGCAAGAGATTTCGTTATGCAAGAACACATACTGCTTGGGAAATTCGTTGCTGTTTAAAAGATGCTCTGACCAGTTTTCTACCATTAGGTTGCTGGAACAAAGCCTCTGGACCAGTCTCCTCACCAGTGGTTATTGTCATGATGGTTAGGATATGTTGTTACATCTGCTTGTACTGCAGCACCATAAATTAACTAGCACATGATATATTTTACCCTTTAAAACAATTAAATCAGGTAGAGATTTTTATTTTTTTTTTACATGAACTGTCCTTCACAGACTTATGAACTTGGCAAAACCTTTGTTTCATATTTCAAGTTTTAGAGTGCTCCTTTAAGCTGCTTAATCATAAGTAGACATTTTCCTTTGGAAGCTGATTATGTTGGTTTTGAAGAACTATTCATGAATGGGGCAGGTGTCAACTTCTTCTCTTTTGAAGCAGTGTATATCAGGGAGTCTGTTTCAGCTATGAATTAACCTACAGCTCTTGTAGGCAAACACAAAGCACTGACAAATACAAATAAAGACAACTCTATAAATAAAGAGAGACCAACTATTCATATACTCCAAAACGTATACTGTTCACTGAGAAATAAGACATGGACTTGAGAATATTGAAATACATGAGAGACACTGTCTTAATTAGTTTCCTGTATCAATTTAGAGCTTAGAAGAACATTCTCAGAAGGCTTGATTCAAAAGCAAAAAACCAATACCTCTACTTTTCTAAATAACAGCTGACAGTTTCATTTTACTGCATTGCGGTTTGGGCTGGATTGAAATGAACAACGTCTTCTAGATTACAGTTTGCTAACAGGTGGTTTTTCCTTTTTAAAATGAAGACCTATAGTAAGTCCTACATTACAGTGAAACAAGGCTTTAGATTTGCCTTTGTTTGAGGTCTTAAACCAGAAACTGCATTTTTAATAACGTTTATGATTTATCTTGAAATGAATATATTCAAACTACTGTTTAAACATTAATTAATATTAACTTTGGTTCCAAAAGAATACAATTTATGTCATACTTGAAAATATGGAGCAGAGTATAAGGCTCCTGCTTGTCAGTTGAGTTAAGCTGTTCAGTGAGTTAGCATTTAGAAATGTCTAAGAAACTGACAACTCAAATCTATAATGCCAACTGAGTATGTGTATATGAACTTTGCCATATCTCTCTACTGATAGTGCAACTGTGTTGAAACTGTAACAGCAGCTGAGTTAGTACTCATGGAGGCTGGCTGAAAGGTACTGAGCAAGGTTATTGCAGGGAATGGAGCTCCCCTCATTCTTTTTTTTCTGCCTGGCTCATCTGACATCTCTTCTGGTCCTCACCAAGTAGCTCCTGGGACTCCAGTATGGGGGTCATACTGTGGAGCCCTTACACTGCTTGAGAGATTTATCTGTAGGGCCTCCAGTAAGGTTTATTACAGTGTAAGACATGCCTCTGGACACCACTAGCCATGAAACACTACCTATTCAGTTTCCAAAGCTGTTGTGTATAATAATGGCCTGAGACAGAGCCAGTATTACAAAGCTTCAGAGACCTCAGGCAGCTGCCTCCCCTGTCGGTGCTCACCTCCAGCCAGGTAATAAAGTGACTTGAGATCTGAGAATCCATAGTTAACCATAGCATTACATTTGTTCTACATTTATGCAGTAATCATAAGTCACTTTGGGCAATCCATTTTCAAGAGATGACTGTCTTGCTCCCCGCACTGAAATCTCTATTCCCTCAGCCTTGTGTCTCATAACGCACCTTTAGTCATATTTTAACCTTCAGCACTGTACTCTCTGTCACATCTTATTGCTTAATACACGCTGTTAAGCACAGCAACATAAAACCACCAGATAAACCTCAGTGATTTCTGTATGAAGCAAGTCCACTTGCCTGGTTTTTAATAAGAGATCCCCTTTAATATGAATGTTGCCCTTTAATATGAATGCTGCATGCATGCACTTGATGTACTTGCTAAGTAATAATAACAATAATGTCTGTATACACAAGACTAAAATGGCATTTTTTTCCATATTATAAAACCATGCTGGTTTATTTGGTTTCACCTCATAAGATCTAATTTTTTCATCTCATTAGATCTCATAAGATCTAATGTTGTGGGAGGCATGGATCACATTGCTGTCCCTGGGGTTACCAGGCAGACACTGCTCCCCCAGCTGCATTTTGTTTCTGCAGTGTCTCCTGCAAATCCAGATGATGGGATCTTAAGGAAAATGGTGATGGAGACAAAGAACTTATTACCTGCTAACTCAGTCAAGTTGTATCTTGTCTTGAACCACAGTCCCCAGCGAGTGGTTGGTAGACATGGCTTCTTCCCTTTTAGCATGGGCTACAGCATAATTACATATGCCTGAACTGAGTTACTATGACTTTCTTAGTAGCTCTTCAATTAATCAGAAGGTTTGCAAATAGCTTTCTTAGCTTTAATTTGCTTCCCCGTATCCTTTTTTCTGCTGCTGTGATGGATTGCCTGGACAGGATAAACAAGTGACAAGACAAATACTTTCAGAGGTGGAAAAGTAACAAGATCACAGTGCAGAAAATGCACATCCTCTGCAGTCTAAATTTTAATTTAGGAGCTCTTCTGGCATGCCTACTGGATGTGTTTAAATTATTTTGATTTGGATCTGGAGTAAACTTCTGAAGTGACTCTCCCAACACTTCTTGCATGTGGTGTTTCAGTGTGCACCATGGGAGAGCCTCAGAGTGTCTGGACTGGACTCCTTTCAGCTGAAACTGAACTCAGAGGAGTGATCTAGGAGCACACCTACCTTCCTCCAACCACTAATGGGCATTAATTGGCTAGGCCACAGTTTGCCTGAAGAAAAGTATGCTTTGCATTCAGAGGGTGAACACTAGGTCTCCAGCCGTAAGGTTTCACCCTGTGGATCTGTTCCTATTGTCCTATTTGACTTGCTATGTGGCTGTAAGCAGACATAACTGTTATGAACCCTTCAAAGCTCAGACAGAGTAACCACTTCTTATTTATGCTGCAATAGAGCTGTCATGCTGCTTAGGTATATACATACAGTGTGAATATATGAAGGCACCTAAGTCTGGAGCTGCTTCTATCTAAAACAGACTTGTGTAAGACAAAAAAGTCTGAAACAAAAAGGAAACAAAGAGGATTCCTGCAGGGGGAGATCAAATCTACTTTGCTTTCCACATTTGGAAGCCAACAGCATTATTAGCAGTGAGACAGATGAACCTATGCTATTTTCTAGGTGTTTCCAAAGACAGGCACCAACAAAAAGATCACATTGTTATGTGGAATCTGCAGCAGCAGACTGGGTCACTTTCTAGCAAAAAGAACATCAGAGTGAAGATCTAGAGTTCAGAACCATATCAAGTGTGGAGGAACTGATGGAATTGAAAGTGGAAGTCCAATGGCGTAGAAGGGTAAGACATCTAGATGGTATAAGAGAACATCGTGAGACTGAAACATGCAGGAACTACAGGGCCTTGAGAAGCATTCAGGCAGGAGGCACTGGCAGATATTGACAGGTGAAGCGAAGGTTGGAGTCCCTGCAATTGTCTTAAGCAGAAGTACTTGTAACATTGCTCAGAATAGGAGAAGCAAGAGTGTCAAAAGCTGACACTCATTTCTTGGACTGGTAAAGACAAGAGTAGCATCTATGTGCTTATCACTCTTGGGAGACTCTTGTGTGAAATCTGAGATAATTCTGGGCTGACCGTTTTGGTTTTTGGTTGTTTTTTGTTTTTTAATCTGGGGACAAAATAATGGAAAGAAATGTAGAGGAGCAACTACAAAAGATCAGCTTCTTATGAATATGGTTAATGGTGTAAAGGGATACCATATGCAAGCATTTTATTTTAACACTTCCTAAGAACTTGGTAACAAGATCAGCTTGCATGTCTGGAGCCATCAAAGAAGAGATTGTGCAAGGTATGTCCAGTTCCTCTTTAGATCCACAAGATGTGTGAGTGCTCAGCATTTTTCTGAAGTCCAGATGGGAATGATACAACCTGCAGTAAACTTCTGGTGATTAAATATAAATATGTAAAGTAACTCTAAAATGCTTTCCAAAACCTACTTTTACAGCCTTAATAATTCTATTCAAGGCTGAAAATAACTTCTGTTCTTTCATCTGAAATTCATTAAGATGCTAATTAACAAATCAAGCATACCTCATTAAACAAGGACATAGTAAGTGTTATTTTTTTCAAAGTTTCCCCTTGGAAAAAACCAACAATCTCTTTAAATCACACAGGACTTGCAAGTGCTGAAGAATACAATAAGACAGAACTCATGAAAATCATGCAGGTACACTGTTTCACCACATACCTTCCCTAACTGGAAAAAAGAGAGTAGTAGAAATTGAGAGTCCTGATTTCTCTGCTAGTATTAAAGAAAGACTGATGGCAAATATTATTGAACTAGATAATAAATAATACTCTCTGTAATCTTAAAAATATCTACTACAGTGCCATAGAACTTTGTAGCTCATTAAATAATTATTTGAAAAAAGAGGTGTTTTTTTTTAATTCTAAGGGATTTTTTGCTGAAAGATGAAACTATTTTAATACTATTTAATATAATCCATTGAAAAATTACTCTTTCTCAATAGAATTTTCAGGGGATTAAAAGATATCCAAACATTAATCTTTGATATCATGCATCATTAGCAGATCTAAAAACTCTCATATTCTACAAGGTCTTGGGGTACAGCTGTAGAATACTCAGCGCGCACCTTTCAGCAGCAGAAATTAAGTAAGCTGATGCATGGTTTCAGATAGATCTTGGCTCTGTTATTCAAAAGGTTAATCATAGACACCAGCTAATCAGGTAAGCAGGTAACACTCATTTTAAACTCTACTTGCATTCTTTGCTGGAGCAGGATCATAGTTGGGTTCTTGATCTTCAGCAGAGGACTATACTTCAGAGGCACGTGGAGATTCAGATGGGAAGACTGGTGCTATGAAAGCCTATCCCAGTCAGAAAAGATTTCAGGGAAAGTGGCTTCAGAAATATGGAGGTGAGAGAATCAATGCAGGACTGCACACTGCCTATGACTCAGCTAATTGTGGTTTGGTAATGAGAAAGAGGAAACCTGTGCCATGGTTGCAAACCCACGTTACTGTGGATTGAGAAAAAGAGAGAGAAGGCAAGCAGCAAAGTACACAACATGCAAATTCACTTCCCTGAGCTTAAAAGTTTAACAAAATCCCACAAAATATAAAAAAAACAAGGCCACTTTTTGCACTACATTGCAAAAGAGAACATTATCCTTCCCTAATGAAGAGCTACTTCTAAAATTACCTCAGTTGGAAAGATTATAAACTTCCCAAATAAAAACTTATGTAAATAAATGATACAATTCCTGGAATCAGCAAAGACATAGAAATAACAACTACAAATTTTATATGATAGTTTGACAAGGTATGATAAGCTACAGCTCACCATTCTGAAGACAGAAGGTCTGTTTTCAGCACAATGTGGACTTGTATTCATAGAAATGCCCTCTTTTTTGGTACGCAATGCTATTTCTGAAGGTTTTGTGCATTTCTACCATTGCTAAGGAGAATAGCACACTTAAAGCTTTACACACAGGGCATGGCACTGTCAGAACAGAGCTGTTGTTACAAAGGTGGCACAATGCTGAGTTTCAAGTATAAAGGAGTAAACTGGTTTTTGGCTGTTTTATAACATAGTTTGCTACAGTGGAAGGTGCTCTCAGGAGTTCAACCCTGGGGAAAGGTGTTGTTCCAAGATGCCCACAGTGAAACACTGCGAGAGCAGTTTTACTCCCTACAGTCGTATTAAGCTACAGCATTTCACTTATGGAGACAGTCATCCTTTCACATTTCTGCGGAAAACCACAGCAAATAGGAATTAGTGCTAATTTCTATTTATACTGTGCTGCCTTTAATATCTCACCCACTGCAGCACAATTGGATGCCTCTCATAGCCACAGCCATACTGTTACACAGACGAAAAATAATGTAAATTAAAAAGCAAAACCTTTTGATATCGTGAACAGCAACAAATTACCGGCAGGGAAAAAATAGTGGTGGATGCCAGTGAAGTAGTATCGAATTCATAGCAGCTGTATTTATTTTTAAAAAGTTGTTAAATTCTTTTGTGATCTTTGATGAAAAATAATCCAAGAAACAACTCCCAAGAGCCTTTTTCTTGGTATCCCTGAGTGTTGTGATTTGAAATATGACTTCAGTAATGCACTCAGCATAGCAAATTCTGAGTATTCCACTGGACATACATAAAAAGACCACAAGGTTACTGTTAAACTATGAGATTTTTAAAGATATGAAGAGCATTCAGGTCTTGTTTATGAGGCTGAGGAAGAACTAAGTGAAGGAAAATGCTGACTATGTCACTGCTTTTTTATAGGTCAGTCTCCTGAGCCTTAAATAATTGCTTGCACGTTGGTGTAGCCTGCTTACGATGGAGGAGAAGGGAAGATGAGGGAACTACCTGACTCCCTGCTTGCTGTCTCTAGAACTGGTTCACTACAGTCTTAAAATAATCTAAGCTGCAAGGGACTTCTGGAGGCCACCTGGTACCACCTGGTCCAAACTTCTGCTTAAAGCAGACTACTTTTGATGTTATATCAGGTTGCTCAAGCCTTGTCTGGTCCAGTTGTGAGTACCTTTTTCACCGCATCCCTGGGCACCTGCATTTCTGCAGCACCAGAGAACCTCTCTAAATCATAGCTTCAGGCTGTCCCTGAAGAAAAGTATATCCCCTTTGCTTAAAGAAAGTATATCCCCTTTGCTTAAAGAAGTTTAAGTCTAATTCTCCATTCCTTACAACTCCATTTAGGATATTTCAACTGCCTCTGCTGGACATGTGAAACAGAGAGACTGGAGATCCTCATCCTGTTACCACCTGATACAGTGTAGGACCCTGTCCTGCCACTGGCACACAGGCATTTTCTTGCTAGCACAGTAGTGCAGTTTGAAGTGATAAAAGTGTGATCTCCAATACAGTTGTGCCAACAGGACTTCCTAGTGAGTTATGCTCAGACTGCAAAAAGGGCAGTTTCAAAATATAGCTTCTTTTACTCAAAATTCATGGCTTTACTGTGCTGGCTGTTCTAATAGAAACAATCCACAGACCGACCAGTATAGCTGCAACTGTTTTCTTCCAGGGAAAGCAGCTCCTAAGATAGCTTCCCTAAGATAAACAAGACAATTTATTCTAGGAAAAGAGTGCCTACACTGAAGATTACGCTGATGTAACTGTACAGATGGAACAGTAAGTTTCCTCAAGATTGATTCTTCACTGTACTTCCAAGACTGGTTGCCTGAAGTTAGATCCCTAAATCTATTTTCTGACACAGAGGCAAGTGACCTGATTTTCAGGAGTGCTCAGTGCTCGGCAGATTCCCTAGGAAACAGTTTACTTTTTAGTCACTACTGCCACTTGCAGAAATACTGCAAGACAGACAAATCTGGGTTGCAGGGATTCCTCCAACTATATATAGTAAATTTTTTTGCTGCTTATCTTGCCTAAAAATAGAATAAATGCTACCAATTTAATTAATTTTCATTCCCTTAATTAACCCCCCCACACACACACTTTAATAACAGCATCTCACGTTATGACTTTTCTTTGGCATCTGGGAAATGGTACATTCAAAATGACATTCCTACCCCATGTAATATATTATTCCTGCAGGGAAAGAAACTTGAGACTACAGATAATACATTCTCCCTTTCAGGCTATTCTAGACATTATTTAGTACTGCATACAACTTTTTGTTCTAGTATTTATAAAAGTCTGCAATGAACTTTAACCCAGAATGATATAAAGTGACAGACACAATCGTTATGGCTAGGTAATTGAAAGAAGATTAATAGTCACAGATGAAGAAAAACATGCTTTATGATTTGTTGGTTGTTAACTAGCCAGTACACACACACTCTCAAGTGGGAAGAGTGGCTCAGGAGAGGTGATGGTGTGGGAAGTGTTGTTTTCTGGTTTCCTTTCTGCTATGGGGCACCAGTCGGACCAGGGAAGGTGCTGTGGGACCGGAGGTATTTGAGATGTTCAGACTGTTTTCCTGGAGCAGCAGTGGGTGATGCCATGGCTACTTTAACATGGTTGGGGTCACTGATTTTCTCTTCAGTTGTTAACGTGACAGTGCAAATGTTGCTCTTCATTTAGAATTTTTGGCACTAGTCCTCATAAAATATGAAATGGTGCATCATAGGTTGTTACTGCACTGAGATTTCTGGAATGGTACATTCCTATCTTTTTATATAGTTTTACTTGCTGCTATTTGAACACAATGAAGAAGTCTGTCTGCCTGCTCTAGTTAGCGTTTGTTGTGGGGTATTTTTTTTAAAGTCATATCTGACCTTGTTCATGTTGTTTTGTTTAGTGTCCTTGAGCTTAGCTTTAATCTTAAATAACAGCACAAGAAATGCTACGTTTTCAAAGACAGAACTGAAAAGCCATTGACAACAAATGTTGTAATATTTTTATTCCACTTTACTAAACTCTTCTACTTGTTAGGAGCTCTGATTCAAGCAAGCTAACAAGGTTATCAGATTATATGTCTATTGTCTTGTTATGACTTCCTTGGCTGAGTTCCTGCAGTAAACAATGCTGATGTGATGATTTAACTGGAGGGAGCTGGAGGGAGAGAACAGTGCAGGGACGAGGGTCACAGAGCTGTCAAGGCCTCCACAGCGGTGGTGCGGTGGGGAGCGCTACCTGCGGTCAATATTAATCAGTCTCTTGCTATATATGCTCTAGGTAGTCACTGCTGGTCTGTGACAGCTGAAGAACCGGGCCTGGGAAACTGCAAAATATCCTCACAGGATAACAGAGACGCAAGTAAGTAGTACATTGCAGACATTATTTATCCAAGCTGATGTGCCAAAAAACCTTTAAGGGAAGGTAATTAAAAACATTTACAGGCATTAGACCCATGCATTAGCTTAAAAATATGTTTCCACTCACCTCATCATATGCCAGAATGCCCAAGTTACAAGCACAACTGTTTAAATTAAAATTAAAGTGGAAACATCATTGCATGTACACGAGACATCGTGGGAGCTTTTGATTCTCTTTAATGTTACTGTTCATGTTCTTGACAATAATTAGTAACTACTTGAGGACTCCAGTGGGTGTCTTTGCAGATGCCAAATAGAAATAGGAGACCTTGACAAATTTTAGAGGTTTTATTCAACACTGATAAACGATAAAATACGGGGTGGGTTTTATTAACTTCTTATGATGGAATGATAAGAAAACTGACTGTGTTCTGCTCCACACTGACAATTATCTTGCAGCCAGCATCCTGCTTCTGGTTAGGACCGTTCAAACATTGTATTCAAACATGGTCACAGCTTTAACACCCCCAAATTACAGTGTCTGGCCCAACACCATGTCCTGTAGACTACTGTGGGCCTCTGGTCGTGTCCCCAGTACTGTCCACTCCACCTGTTTCTCCTCCCCTGGCAGCTGCTGTTTGCCCCTGGCCCTGTGTGCTCCTGAGTGGCCACCAGCCACCCCCACGGGTCTCGGAGCCAGCACAGGGAGGCTTGTGGACACCTCCTGCCTGGGCACCCTGCAGCCCCTCTCAGCCTGCCCTGCTGCCCCACAGGCACATGAAAACTGTGCCACATGCCCTTGCGTTTAGGTCCTCTTTCCACTTTCTTCTCATGTATGTGCTGATTTCCCATAAGTTACCAGCATGTTTCTTCACTGGCCTCATTCTCTGAATTATCTTTGTCCCTTTTGTAAGTGCCTTTTCAAGGGGATGCTGCCTCAGTTTGAGCTTGTGACTGCTGAAGTCTTTGTGGATGCTGTTTCTCACTCTTTTAATCAAACCATGGCTCAGACCCTGCTCACTGTCTCACATCTCCGTAGCTTTTGGCCTCATTTAAAAAAAAAAAACAAAACACCAAATCCAAAAAACAACACAAAACAACCAACCAAAAAACATAATCCCACTGTTTTATTTCGGTTGGGTGCCTTCTGGGGGAGCGCATGCATCCTGGGGGAGTTGGGAGCTGCCCTCAGGCCTCAGAGCTGCTCTTCAGCCCACCTGGAACCAACAACACCAGAGACTTTCCAAAATCAATGACTCGAGTGCCCTCAAAACTAGGGGCAGATTAGTACACTCTGCACCCTTTCTGCTCCTCTCTTGTGTGGTAACACTGGAGGCTGAAGGTGGAGAGAAGCCAAGGGTAAAGGTGGGCGATTTCTGCTGTCCCTCTATGCACAGGGAGCTCTGGGGGGCAGCACCCAACCATCCTCCCCACCTCCCCTGGGCAGGACCTCCCTTGCTCATCTCTCTCCTACGCCTGGGAAAGGGTCAGATGCAGTGGAACGGCCATGTCTGCACCCAGGCACCATGCTTCGTAGAACATGAGCTTCTTCAGTCAGTATTTAAAGAAAGCCTGCTGTAAAATGCTAAGAAGGGTGCTTCCAGACTGCTTTTTTGAGTAGCAAGGTTCTTGCAGTGTGTGCAAACTGTGCACAAGAATAGCTTTATAATTTAAAAAAAATCCTCTGGCTCCCGACAAAGCCTTGCTGAGTCACATTCATTTCAGGCCATTGCAGTAAGGAATTTAACTCTCAGGCTTTTTGATGTTGCCTGCTTCCTAACATTTCAAAATCTATTTCACTTTCAGGTCAAATACAAACAGGGTACTTACTATTCATTACAACTAGGCATGTGGTACTAGCATTCAAAGTGAGTCAAATGTAACTCTTTCAAAGGGAAGTGCCAGAGGATTCGGAAGGTTTTGTGCATGTGTTTTTCTTTTAAACGCTGATTTTCATCTGACCTTCACCTTTGGCAATTCCTTTTGTGCCAGTAAAGTTTCAGTGAGTAGAGTTGAAAAGAACTCACATGGGGACTTCACCAAAATGTCTTATCCCTATAGGAGCAGATACCTAACTCCAGTCTTTGTGACTGAGGAAATGGTGATCTATACAAAGGGCACAAATGCTTCAGCAGAGCCTTTGAGTCTCCAGACCCTTTGAAGATTTTATTTTCAAAACAGCAAAACTGTGGTGTGAGAAAGGCATTACAATTACAGAAACCTGGGTAAGCAATTAATGACTGGCAAGTGCAGAGGTATCTTATCCTTTCAGCTCTGTAGTCTGAAATCCCTCTTTAAAGAACTACACCTCTAACTTCTCAAATCAAACACTGTGTCATCCTCTATGATCACTCATAAACCTACCCCCCCAAAAAAAAAAACCAAAAAAAACACCAAACAAACCACCCAAAAAAAAAAAAAATGGAGAGAATAAGAGAGAGGAAGAAAGACAGAAAAGAGCATGTTTCACATGGAGAACACTTGGCTAGTAGCAGTTCTTCAAGAAGGATCTGCAGACTATAGTGGGTGACAAATTGAATGTGAGTTAGCAATGTTCTGTTGTTGTGAAAAAGGTATACTACAAATTAGGATGCATAAACAAGGCTATTGGTTTTAAGACTCTTTCCTCTTTGCTCAGCATGGTGCAGACTTGGTTGTATCCAGCTCTGAACACTATGCTAAAAGTATAGAAAGTGTGCACAGAAGAGTAACGGGAGGATCAAAGTGATTCTTATGTTGCTAGTAAGGAAAAACACAGCATTCTGGAAATGACAAGAAGTCACAAGCTTAAATTGTCACAGAAAGGTGAGAAGATAAGATGGAGAACCACGCAGCAGTAAATCAAATTTTCTTGGGAAGCTGAGGGAATTCTGTCCCTGTAGTTTTTTAAGAAGAGGATGACACACATCTAGTCAGAGTGACGTGCAGTTTTGGTTTCCTCAGGCAGAAGAGGAAAACTAATCTGTGTAATTCCCATTTAATGTGGAATTTTAATCACTAGGCTTCCAGATGAAAGGTAACAAGCTATGTTCTCTGAAGTCTGCTTCACATGCTCAATTGGGCCTGGAAAGGGAGACAGTTGGGACATTATTTGCTTGTTGAAGTCAGTTTTCAGTTTTCTGCTTGGCACTATCCAATTTAGGGGTTTTTGTCAGCACATCCTTAAGTGGCTTCTATGTTGCTGTAAATAAGTATTCATGAAAACTGGTAATTTTAGATGTCCTCAGTGGCAAGATCAAAGCAAGTAGAGATATTGGACATCTGCAATTTGGACGTGGATACTTAGCAGTTTTTAGTCTCCCTGTATCCTTTAGAACAAAGACTGTCTTGGAAAGATGGTCATCCAGGGAACTACAGGCTGCTCAGCCTCATCTCAGTCCTCAGAAAGCTTGGAGAACCAATCTTCCTGGAAGTTATTTCAAGACACACGAAGGACAAGAAAGTGATTAGGAGCAGCTAGTATTGATTTACTAAAAGCATATTGTGCCTGACCAACCTAATTGCCTTCTCTGAGGAGATGATTGACAGTGTGGATGAGAAATAGATGTTACTAAACTTGCCTTTATCAAGGCCTTGACATGGTCTGCTACAGTATCCTTACAGTTAAATTGGCGAGTTATAGACTGGATAGTAAGGTGAGTTGAAAATTGTCTGGACTGTTAGTTTGTGTTCAGCAGTACAAAGTCTAACTGATAGTGGATTAGTAGGTGCCACCCTCAGGGTTCATAATGGAGCTGTTACTGTTCAATGTCTTTATTAATGGTCTGGACATCTGACTAGAGGAGCAGTAAGTATGAAGGAGGAGGGCACATTCATTCAGGACGTTCAACCCAGACAGGTTGGGGAAGTTCATGAGGTCCAGCAAAGGCAAAAGCAACTTGCTGCACCTCGTGTGCAATAACCCTATACAGCAGTACAGGCTGTGGGCCAACCGACTGAAAAAAAGCTGGGCAGCAAAGGACCTGGCAGACAAGAAGTTGGCCATGAAACAAACGCAGGCCCCTGGAGCAATTAAAACCAGCAGCAGACCCCTGAAGCAACAAAGACCAACAGCATCCTGGGGTGCAGCAAGCAGCTTAGGGAGACGATCTTTTTTCTTTCTCTGGGCACTGCTAAGACCACAACTGAAATCTTATGGAAACTTCTGTGAAGTACAAGTATAAGAGGGCCCCAGTACAAGAAGGACCCTGGCATCAATCCAGCTCAGAGCTACCGTAGAAGACAGGGAACTGAAGCACACAGTGTGTGAGGAATAGCTGAGAGATGTGTGTCCAGTCTGGAGAAGAAATGGCTCAGGGACAATCTCACTGCTATCTACAACTAGTTGGTCAGAAAAGATGGAGCCAGACTCTTTTCAGAAGTGCACAGTGGGAGCATAAAATGATGAAAAGGGAAATACAGACATGATGTAAGGATGTTTCCATTATAAGGGCAGTCAGACAGTGGAACAGGGACCCAGGCAGGTTCTGAAATATCCATCCTCAGAGAGATTGAAATCATGACAGGACCTGGCTCTGAGACACCTTCTATAACCAAACCGGCTTTGAGCAGCAGGTTGAACCGATGGCTTCCAGTGGTCTCTTCCAGCTCACAGGGCCTTGTCATTCCATGAAAAACACTGAATTGGAGTCTCCTTAAACAGTTTACTTAACACAGGGTTGTATTTTGTAGATTATGATGAGTAAAGGACATCAATATCCATGTAATCCTTCTGTTTGAAACTGCTATTTAAATGAAAACAAAATGATCAGACAATTGGGTATTAAGATGCTCCTCAAATATTGAAGCTGCTGTCATGTGGTGTGAGAGAGCAGAGAATCTACTGGTAAACCCTGATGATGCATCCACCTTAATGACACTTCACCCTCATATCTGCTCCCTACCTGTTCACATGAGAGGTTTGAGGAGAAAGGAAAGATCTCTTTGACATTAGATGTTTTTCTTTGATATTTGATTAGGTGTGCTTGGATTTCTTAGTCTTTTCTACCCTGGGAGCATGTTGGTGTGCATCCTGTCTTGCAGGAGGCGATAAATGCTTGCTATATGTGCATCTGCTCCCCTGCCTCCCTTTCCTCCTTCACGTCTATTATAGAATCAGGAATACGCAGTGTGAGTCTATACATTTTTTAATATAATTGCATATGTTTCACAACACAATTTGGCTGGCTTGTCATAGCTAAACTTCCAATCTTCAGGTTTCAGCAACAATAAAGTGTATCTTTTACTTGAAACAAGTTTTAATTTGAATCACAAATTCTTTCATGTCTGATTTATCTGCAGTGTGTTGTACGGTAAGGGTATCCAGGAGTGAATCATTTTCCAATTCAAGCTCTACAATACTACCAGCTTACTGAAATTATGTATATCATACCCGTTAGGCATTTCAAGTGTACTGCTAAAATTTCAGCAGACAATTCCACAGCATGCAATATTACTAAGATGAGCTGGTGCTTTATTGAAGTTCATGCCTATCAGCCATAAGGCTGTGCCTGGCACATGGCTCTGAATGTAAAAAAAAAAAATTAAAGTAGTCTTCTTTAAAGTTTTTGAAGTGGAATTACCAGACTGAGTAATTTGCAGCTGAACAGAGATGACAGGTCATGTCCTGATCAGTGAAGGTAACTTCTTTATATACACGGAATAGAGCACAACATAATCTCAACAGGGATAAACAAGCCTTTAGGGGCCATCCCATGCAGGGTTTATAAACTGATTAGGAATGAGCTAAGAGACTCAGGTGAGATCTGAGCTCCTGTCACATCTTAATTCAAAATTCAAACCAGAGGAAAAATAGCTATCATGCATGACACTAAAGTTGGGTACATTTTTTACATTCTCCAGCGTAGTCTCCTAGCAAAATGAAGATTTTGTGAGTTTGTTATCTGATGGTTAGTCCCCCTTAAGCTTTTTTTTTTTTTTTTTTTTAAATGTTGGACAATTTCAGCAACAGTGATAATGATTTAATGGCCTCAGAGATTTTGTGTTTCTGTCTCTGGCCTACAATTTTATTGTTCCAAGATAAGACTTCTAATTGGTCTCATGCAGGATGTGCTTCCTGGACCAACACATAAATGCCTTAAGAAATAACATTCCTATAACATCACACATGTATGCTATTCTGTAAGACTCTCAGCATAATTTTCTAGATTTCAGATCTTCATACACGCAAAAACACATATATGCAGATTTTAGTTATTTTTAGTGCTTAGTGAAATGTAAAATGTAAGATTTAGTTATTAGTGTTACTGTTTTTAGATCAGAGCTACTGTTGGCATTAGATAGTAATAAATATAATTAAACACTATACAAAATTCTGCACAACTCTGAGCAAACAAGTCTTTATTAGTGGACCTCCCCTTCCAATTTCTTTCTTGTCTACTTACATGTTAAGCTTTTCAATAAAAAAGCTGTCTCAAAATACATTTTTGGACAACCCTTATCTTCTTGAACTTGGCCCTATGGACATGAAAATAATAATAAAGAACCCCAATAATAATACCTTTTTTCACACTATTATGTGGGGAAAAGGACTCTTGAATAATGTGTTTTCTCTACTGAACATAATCAGACCTTTGTATAATGAATAAAACAGAAACCTTAATTTAAACATCATTAAAAAAAACGCTTTTATTTCACTCATTTTTACTTATTTGTTCTCCCATCTTATTACAATTCAAGCTTTTAGGAAAGCAAAAATATTTCTAGGCAGTCCTGATTGTTTTACTTACTGCTACTACAAAAAATAAAAGTGTAGAAACAAGAAAATGAAGAAAATAATTTAATGAAGATTATCTCTAAGAAATCAAAGTGCTTTAATGAATATATTTAAACCTTTTCAGTCATTACCTCTAAGAGATGCATGCCTTTTGAGAGAATTAGCAATTTTAATTATAGGGATGTGACACATGTAGGTTTGACCCAATTATCTCATGTTTTTTTCGTGAATGACCTGTTCTTAGCCTGCAAACTCTTTGTGAAAAAAACTGTTTTGGAGTCCAGTGTTTGCAGGGCCTAGAAATAACCAATATAAATAATTTAGCCTAATCTATTCAGTTAAAATAAAGGTGATAGTTGGGTCATCCTGTCCCAGAAACATTTTTCTTACCACTGCTGATCTGAAGCATTTTTGGCATTCCACTTACTTTTCTTCTGTTTCTGTTGGGAGTCATTTGCTTGGGAAAGATTTCTTGAGGCTTGACTGCTGAGTGTTGAAAATTACTTCTTTTTTCTATCAGAGAAATAAAGGAATGGGACAATATGATTTCACATCATCTCAGTTTTGTGGGACCAGGGCTTGGAAGTGCAATATTCAGGTGACCTTCCATGGCAAGTTAGGAAATAACAACATGCTCTTTCACTCTCTCAAGTGCCTAAGAAATTAAATAGGTCCTCTAACTTTGTGTAAGATGTTAAGATATCTTTATCTTAGTTATATTTATAGTGACTTAAAATATAGTAGCCATGCATACTTTCTGTCTTTGGCTTTTTTCTTTGGAATTTGACATGCTGGATCATGATTCAGACTGAGCTTGAGGCATAACTTAAGGTTGTTTTATTTCAGCCCTTGTGCCCTCCCTGAGAAATGTTTAACATGCTTCAATGCAAAGACTGTTTTATTCCCAGATCTGAAGGTCTCTCCTGCAGCCTTCTGGAAAAGAAGTCGCTGCAGTGCTGACCTGACTTCAAGGTATATCCAACAAAAACAGCAACCATGTACCCAAATACCCAAGAAAGTGCCATATTTTTATATTTGTCTACCTGCTGAATTAAATCTCCTTCCTTGCAGCACATAAAGTTGAAGCTTGGAGGATCTGTGTACATCTTAAAAGGTGCTGAAAACGCCTGTGGTGTCACTGCATGAGTGGGATGCATTTTTCTGAGATAACATGCTGTGGGTCATGCTGCACTGTTATACTCTCATAGATGTGCATTCTCCTCTTTGTGATATACACTGTAATATCCTGTCTTGTCCTTTGTCCCTCTGATTATCCTGTAGACCAGTAGAGGCAGGTGGGAGGCTAAGTGTATAGTTAGAAAATAACAAAGTGTTCCTTCCAGTTTTTCAGTGTGTCCAGTCTTTCTCTGGTGATGGAAATATGGTGATGACTTAAGGTTTGTGTTTTTTTCTTCTATGGTTTGCACTTCTACTGATGTCCTTTTATAAAGAAGCATAGCCAGAGATGGACCTGAAACTCTTTCCCTTTTATCCAGGTCCGGTAATAAGCTACTTTATACTACCTGAGGATCTTGATCCCATGCTGAAATCCATTGGATTGCATCTTGAAATGCAGATTTATATTTTGTGGCTTGTATTTATCTTATGCTTTCTGGGAACAGAAGTCTTAAAGAACAGAAAGACAGTACCTGTCTATTTAAGTCACAAGTTTCTTTACTGTTAAACTCAACACTGACAGTGATTTTGTTAGGAGCAAAGAAATGCTGCATCTTACAATTCAATCCTGAAAGAAGCTGAACAGAAGCACACAGAAATTGTGTTCTTCATGTCAGTAGCAATATGTGTTTGCATAGCTCCCCTCACCTTATGGCAGGTTAACAGCAGCTTCACAGTGTCTTAGTACTGGAAGCAAAATGAGATTGATGTTAGGTTCTCTTTCCTCTTTCCTCTTTTTTTTTCTTTTTAGTGATCTTAAAATTCCTTCAGAATAACATTTGCTTTGGTTTAAACTGTGAAAGGTTAATGCATTATCAGCTCATTCTCCTGCTTACACCAAGCTTTTCAGTTTTAATTATCTCCTGCTTCTTACAAGATTAACCAGAAATGAATGAATAGAAATACCAAAAAAGCTGAACAGATAACAGCATTATTCAGCTGACTTTTTTGTTTGTTCCGCTTCACAATTTTTACTCATCTTAATAGAGAGAATGAAAACTCATACAGATGCAAATGTCTAAGCACTAAGCTAGCCTGTGATTTGGACACTCATTTGGTTGCTTGCTCTGAAACACACTACTCAAATGACCTCAGACTTTTCTAAAATGGAGATAATAGCACTTAGTAGCTCACAGAATGTTGTGAAAATGAATACATTAAATACTTTGAGATGCCTCAAGTAGATGGGGATTAGATGGGTAATGAAGGTAAACCGGCAGGTGAATTTATATCTTGTTTTCTAAGCAAGAAACTAACTCTTTAAAAGCACTGAGGTGATTACCTAATAAATCAGTAACCCTCTGTTTCACAGTTTCAAGTTCATGTAAAGAAATTGGGAGCACAAATTCCATAAAAAGACAACAGGTTTAAGTTTTCAAACCTGTGGAAAAATATACCTTTTTATTTTCCCTTGACCCTATCAAAAGTCAAAGACGGCCTTATTCCAATGTAAAAATAATTGTCAAAATTTAAAAGGATCTTAATGCCATTTCAGTTTTCTCAAGTAAGATTTTCTGTAACACCACAGGTAATTTAAAATGTAGTTGAATGTAGTTGGACTTGTGTCCTGATAAAATAAACTTGTATATATTAGAAGGTAAACTCTGGGTTGGATGAATGTGCAGAATGGAATACAGAAGTCAGTTTATTTGTCTCTTCAAGTACTGAACAGCAAAGTTTGGAGTATCAGAGGAGATTAATGAACAGTAGATTACATAAAAATGAGAGCTCAATGCAGAAGCATAAAACAAGTGACACAATATACTGAAGAATCACAATTTGTTTTAGAGACAATTTCATTTGAAGGAGTTCTGGTAGTACTTGTAATTGATTAAATACGGCCTCAGTATAATTGTCAGGAGGAAAAAATAATAAGCTTGCTTTCATGGTATCTAGGTGAACAAGGTCAAACCAAAGCATGAAATAAGATAATACTAATTCTTGTGTAAATTTGAGAACACTCTAGAGGCTAGTTAAAGTATTGTAATGACTTTTCCAAAATGCTCCTCTCCTATTAAAGATTTGAATGATATTTCTCTGCTCTCTTTAAGGGTATGTATTATCCACAATAAAACCTTGAAATTGTCCATAATAAAACCAAGATGTTGTAATTCTAATAATCAATATTTGTTATTTAAGCAATCAAATCTGCCTTGTCTTACTTGCAAGAAAGAAATGCTGTTTCTCTCAAATTGCAGGATGTGCCTACTGTTTTTAACAAACAAAATAAGAAAGGAGGGGCTATTTCCTAAAATTTATTATTGAGTACTGCTGTTGGTTAGGATGGCAGCTGAACTACAGGAACTGCAAAGCGAGGCAATGTGCAGCTCTCTCCTTTGTTACCAGTGTGCTGGCTCTGATGGTAGCTCCCTCCAGAAGTGCTTCAGGTAAAGGTCCAGTGCTTTATTCTGTAATATGGCTAATGTTAGCCTACAATAGATTATAGTGAGAAGACTGTCTTTTTGGATCATGGCAATTAGTTTATTCTCCAAACCATTAAGATGAATAGTTACCATAATTGCTGTATCAGCTATGCCAATTGTAGATGCACGTTGCAGCCTTTTAAAAATCTAAGTCATTTGCCTCAAGTATTTTCTATCTTCTGTTTGTTACCTTGTGTTTTCATAAAGTGCCCTCTTGTCCTTCAAAACAGGAAAACAGGAAAGCTTGTTTGGCCCTCTCTGGTCTCGTTATTCTATTGTATAACTGGCTTATATATCTTTTGTGCTTTCTTTTCTCAGCCTGAAAAATTAATCTTTTTTATCTTGTTTTAAATGGGAAAATGTATCCCTTTCATTTCTGTTCATCTTTCCACAGTCTTGTTTTGCTTTTGTTTTATTTTTAGCTTGGCTTCCTAAGGCTTGCGTGTGCACTCTCTTTCTCTGTAGATGTGTATATACCCTAATATGTCAATTTATAATGGCATTCAATTCACTGACCAATTTTATCTAAATTTGTCAGGGGACAGAGGTCTCAAAGACAATTAGTTTCCTATAAATAACTTTCAAACAAGTGGTTAAGAAAAGGTAGCAATATGACCTCACTTTAGCAGACATCAGAGAATTCATACCTGACAGGGCTTGAGAGTTCTCCTGGGGAAAGTCTCATTCAGAGGAACTTGGATGGCTGTGAACAGTTACCAGGACCTTATGGAAGTACCTGTTCTTAATGAGGGGGTTAACTGAGAAAGAATGAGGAGCTGCTGGCATGTAGTGGAAAAATACTTGTACTTTCCCCCTGCTTCACCTTAAATTTTAGCTTTCAAAGTTTTGTCTTATAGCTTTTTGCTCTGCAATAAGGGGCCAAATCCACCTATCGTGCAGTTCCTTGTGAATTCCTTTAATCTAACAAGATGACACAGATGTACCAGCCCCATGTGGCCAACCTCCTTGTCTCTAGCAGAAAGTGAGACCAGAGCAGCTCTCGGAGGCACTGGATACCTCTGCAGCCCAGCCAAGTAATGGTGACAGCAATGAGGAATTCACAGCAGCACGGGCACCCTTTGCTGTTGTGCCTGCTCCCCACTTTGCTCCTTCTTAGTGCCAGAATCAGGAACCTGCTAGCAGTCATATAAAACCTAGTGGCTGCAACGGGGACAGTGTCAGTGCAGCAGAAGCATGGTGTTGTGAAATGAGTGCATGGTTCATGTGTAAGTGTTAGGAGGTATATGGGTTAGTGACGGTTTTTGTCAGCGTTAGGTTGATGGTTGGACTAGATGACCTGAAAGGTCCCATCAAACCTAGACAATGTTACGAGTCACCTCTAGAAATGAGTGCTACCTCATAAACATATACTAATTTTAGATCAAACCAGATCACATTTTTCACTTTTACACTCAATCTGTTCTATTCTGTGTGTGCAGGAGAGTATAAAGGGGCCGAATGGAGATGTCTATATTGCTCAACAGCCAAATAGAAATCACTAGAGCAGATCAATGAGGATGATAATGGTCTCTGTGTTGCCTGTATGCATCCTTATGAATAATTATTACTTTTCTTTAATTTTTTGTACTTTTTGTCTTTTGTTCTTACTATTATGAAATTTCAGTTTAGGGAATATGCTTGATTATTCCTGGTACTGCTACATGCTTCTTTGTGTTAAACTTCCAGGAGAGATGACTCCAGTAAAAAATAATGCAAGGACAGGGACTGTGAAACTGATTAATCCTTACTCATGTGAACAGTCTCAGTGAAGACAATTTTTCTAACAGCCGACTATTCAAGTACTTTTTCCTTTGTACAAAAATTAATTATTTTGTTTGCTTACTCTTTTTTTTTGTTTGTTTTTTGGTACAAAATCTGTGCAAACTGCAAGTGCAGTTTGACAAGTAACTTGATGCTTATTGAGGAAGGCCAATCCTCAACAGTACAAGCTGAGCATAGTAAAGAACATGCTATTTTCATCTAACTGGAAAAAAAGGTTGCCTGTTTCTACTTGAAACACACAAACTGCTTTCACCTTTTCAGTCACTAATGCTCATAAGGCAACGTTATCAGTTTCTAAGGTAACATGGATCAGGGAACATATTTACTTGTCTTTCAAGGCCTAAATGTTTTATCATAGAAGAAAATGTTCCATTAACCTAAAACTTCTGCTGTGTGTAACAGAAAATGATCTAAATTATGTTTTGAATGTTTACTATTGAATGTACATCACAATACAGCTTTTATTCTAATGACAACTTCTGTGATGAAGACTTGGTAAGACAGGGTGCATTTAAAAATATTCCACCCATTTGTATATATTGATCATTGATTTTTCTCTAACATTAAATGGCTTTTAAAAACACATCATTCTGGTGTGCATTCAATTCCTTTTGGGCAAAATTTGCTAGATGGCTCAAATGCCAAGGGAGGTTTAGGACTGCTCTGGCAGGCCCTCCAAGTAGGTATGCTAGAGCCATCAGCCACGGCACTGGTTTACCCTTTATGCAGATGATTTGCTATCTATCATCTGCAGGGGTTCTGCTGAATTCCTGAAGAAGTCAGCCTTACCAGCCTGCTTATATAGGCAAGACTGGCCCTGGTAGGACAAAGAAGACATGTTTGACTTCTCTAGCAATAGAATTGAAACAATTTTACACATATTTGTTTATTTATATTAACAACTCAAATAAATGTCTTGCCTTGCTAGCAGAGATGCTTCCCAAGCAGGATTCCCTTGATGAATGACTATACTCCTCATAGTACTGTGTAAATCTTCCCAACAGAAAGTAACTTTCATAGGAATAAATATAATTATGATGTCAACATTTTTAAAGGGCTCAATAAATCAAAGGCATTTTCTTTGGAAAATAGCATTTTCCAAAGGGTTAGGGTCATATATGCAATTCAAGCAATATTTTCACAGTTAAAAAAATTTGAATGTAGGCCTTTTTTTCTGTAACTCAAACATTTTAAGTGATTTTGCCTTATCTCCAAAGAATTTAGAAGAGAGTCACATACAAAAACCATCATGCAGCAACAGATTTCCTTAGACATGTTTCCATAGCTTGTTTTCATTTAATGTAGTTTCATAGAGACAAACGTCCTGCTGCTAAAATGTCATAATTTTCCTAAAGCCAGTGCTTCTGCAGTTCACTCCCACCGAGGAAATACTTTATAGCGTAAGATTCTGAGCATCTTCCACACACGGGTAGAACCTACCTATATGGAGTCCAAGAGGCATGCAGCCCTGCAACTTTCAGGAAGAGCTTATATTTCAAAATATGGCCACGTGCTTTTTTTGAAATGTATGAATCATGTTATGCTATAATGATGTAATTATTTCTATTCTAGAAGTTTTGCTTCAAAAATTAAAATGTTTTAAAAGTTGTTGCAACAGAAAGACCATCCCTTTCCAAAGACTCAGTGGTAACGCTCTTCTGGTCACTGTGTCAACTTTTTTCTGGCAAGTTAGAGGTTTTCGCATTTGTCAAAGGTCAAAGGAAGTAGAGCAGGGAAGAATATTGGAGTGATGATACTGTTCAGAATGTCAATGATGGAGCAACAATGTGGGTGGATCATCTGCCAGAAAACTCCAATAGGACTTCAGCTGGCCTGCCAGATGGACTGGGACTGTGACTCTCCTGCCCTCAGAACAAGGGCTAAGGCCTACCAGCAGCAACATGACTCTTGTACCACTAGGGGGAAGCTTGTCCAAGTCACCAGAGAAGCCACAGAAGGAACAAGGTAAAATACCTAGAAATGAGAAGTCTTGATCCAATGGCTAGAAAGACCACTTAGGAATCTATGGTGATAAGAAAAATGTGTTGCTTTATGAGAGAAGGCAAAGTCTGGGACACTCCATGGCCAAACACTCAGATGTTGTTTTTAGCAATGCCTGAAAACCACTGCTGGTGTTGGTCGTGCTTGTTTAGCTGAGTATGTGATTTTTCCCTCTAAAGCTTAGAATCTGACGGTGATGGGAGTACTATGCGACAATGTATGTTTTGAATCACATCCAGCTGGGTGGCTGTTAATGCAAGGGGCTTCATACATGTGTTGCTCAGAGTAAATGGATATTCCTTATTTGATGCTCATATGAACTCCATTATTAAAAGGATGAAAAGAAACACAGGTGAATCACAGCCCCACACAAAGATTTCTTCTCAGGGCTTCCTGTGAGCACAGTGACAGGAGCCTGTGTCCTGGAGCATTTTGAGGGGGAAGAGTCACAGTCCTCAATTATCTGGGAAATGTTCAGAGCAGTCAGCCCTGCATCACCCACCTTGCATGGTCCCAGGTGTGCCATGGGCAGTTCCTGAAGTGGAAGGGTAAATTGAGATTTGGCATTTACCCATTCTTCTTCTGACACTTGAAGTGGCTTAATACCACTGCCTACAGTGGATTGCACAGTGTGTGCCCATCCTCAGGCACACCGTTCAGACTCTTTCACCATGAAAAAGTCTGTCAGTTTGACTGTTCACCCTGACGACTCCGCTAGCGAAGGCCTGCAGGAGGGTGTCACAGAGTATCAAATGCTGTCTGTCCTCCAGGAACAGATAGTGTTAACCAAACAGCTCTAGCGTCCTACATGCTGTGCCAGTGCATACGATCTCCTTCCTGCCTGTTCTCAGGAACCACTTCAGGGGATGGGTGGGCTCCATGAGTTACGAAGCACAAAACTTGTGACTGGAATCTGCTCTTCAAGCAGCGCCCTCATGAACTAAAAATCCCTATGTTTTCTCTGGAGAACCTGATCTCATCCAGAAATTATCTCCACTCCTACTGGTACTGTGACCACGGTTACATCTAAGTTTTGACTTCTAATCCATGTATTATTGTTTTAATGTAGAATTTCTTGGAATTCAGCTGTGGTTACACTGGAAAGGATACTATTTATTTTTTCTGTGTACCTATATCCTATTTCACATGTGTTGCCAAAGGGAAATTAAGAGTGCCCAGGATAGAGAGCACAGAGAGAAAATCTATGGCAAACATATAAAAGTTTACTCTAGGACACTACAATGGTTCATTTTAGCTTCTGTGAACATATGAACATTACTTACAGTTGTAGAGCTTGGTAAGACAGCCTTATACTTTCTCTCATCAGCTGTTTTTCAATGAAGTGGTCTCATGGTGATTGTTACTTTCCCTCCCCCTGAAGAATTAACCATTAGATGCTTCAGTTTCAGTACAAAAGTCAGGTAAGAGAAAAAGCATAGTTCTGCCTATATTAAAATACTTTTACAACTGTTTACTTGAGAATATTGTTTGAGTTTTAAAACAGCGACTTTAAACAGGGCTGGTGGGCAGCTCTACTGTCAAAGTTCTGCCTACCATGTAGAGCATTCCCCAATCTAAGTTTAAACAAAAACCAAATCACATGTGCATGTGTTTCAAAGGCGTGTTAGCTAAATTGACTTTGTTAGAGATTATCACAGTCTAGAAATTAAATATTTTGTGAGGTTTCTTTGCATATGGTGCCCATCTTTGCATCTCTGCTGCCCAGAGATTAGAGCACAGGCCTTCCTGATAGTGCTTGCTTCTGGCTTCAAGTATCACTCTGCTCTGGATAACAAAATTGGAAAGAGAGTGTATATCTCCATCATGTACTCACCCTTCTCCCTGGCAGGTCTCGAGCAACAGGGACGAAAAGAAAGAAGAAGCCGTTCCTCATATTGCAGTGTTTGACTTTGACTTCTACAAATAGCCAAAGCTGACATTTAAAGTAAGGACCACTGAAAAGGCTTCAAGTTATGAAAAGGTAAACTAGCACCGTTCCTTCTTTCTGTTTTTGTCTTTTACCAGAAAGCACTAAGTGCATCTTGGTTGGTGATATTGCTCATCAATCGCTATTGAAAATCTGATCAGGTGGTGAAGATACCTTTCAGCCTGCAAGAAAGATTACAGTGACAATGACTGCTTTTGGGACACAAAGTGAAATTAACTTCTAGGTTATCCCCGTCAAGGACCATTAAGTCCTGAACTATGAGGGACACTGTGAACAAGTCATATTTTAACCTCCTGTGAGCACAGAAGCAAGCAGGTTCTTCTCCTCCCCCCAACAGATCTGACCTTCACTGAAATTTATGGGAAAATGAAAAAATAAAAGAAGGCTGTATCCCTGCCAAACTCTGATGATGTGACTCATTTTAATTATGGATATTTGGAAATTAAATGGCCTGAATTTCATTCGGTAGTTTGTTTCAGGAAGAATGATTTAAGCGAGCTCAAGTTGCAGCGCCTTTTACAGCAGGTATGAAGCAAGGCATTCATTTTTCTAACAGTGTCCTTGTAAGCATAATAACAATTAGGAAGCTAGGTCTTCACATCAGAAACTCCTGTGCGCTCTGACATTACCTCCTTGGGCTACTTCATCACTTCTAATTTTCTCAACAAGTTGCTCAAGTACCAGCTGCAGTAAAATGACATTGAACAACATTAGATGTACATAATTTCTCTAAAGGCAAAAACATGTAGGAGACATAGACAGCTAGAGCACATGTTTTCAGGTTAATGTAAGCTTCTTAATTAACTTTTTTTTCCCTTTGAATGCTTTCCCCTTATCAGCTTTGTTAAGTCAGAATATCCAAATAGTAATTCTTCATTCTATGTATAGTAGAGCTGAGGAAAAAAGAGCTGTCTTATGAAAGCAGTGGTGGGTTTCCCTGCTATTGCTTTTTTTTCACATACAAATAGAAAAAGAGAGAGAAAGGATCAGAGGAACATACAGTAGCAATAGCAACACTAACAACTGATTCTTACAGAAGTCACAATACGTGTGTTCTTTTAACAGCTAATATAACTGTACTTTAAGAGTGTCTTTGCATACATTCAGTTTGCCATTAAAAGACATTTGTAATTAAAAGCTTCAAAAGATATATACGTTTGAAATGCTATCTCAGAGAGATGATGGACTCTCTTGAAGAGAATTTTTCAGTACTGTTCAGTGCTTCTGATAATTTTTCTTTGCAGAAATATAAATTCACACTTTTAAGAATAAATAAGGGGCAGATTTCAGATTTAGGGCAGAGAGAAGGGGTTAAAACATTAATTAATTTGTGATTCTTACATTTAGTCAAGATCCTGGAATTATTTTAAATGTTTAGACTATAATTTACACTGACGTTTTAAAATACGATGGTAATGATTTCTACTATTTTTTTTTACAATTCAGATTGTTAAACACATCTTGTTCTCAGCTTTTGAAACTGCATCTGCACACTGTTGAAAATCAGTAGGAGATAACCAAGTTATTTCCTACCATTTGTTTTGTAAACTGTGCTTTAAAAATGATCGGAGAGCTGAAGTTGATACTTTTTGTTAAAAGTCTTGTTTTCCTCATTTCAGGACTGAAGGACAAGACCAAAGGACTGAAGTACATTTTTAGACTGTTCACTAAAAAAAAAACCTTACTGAAACAAACAGAAAACCATATTTATTCATGAAGAAATACTGAGAATCTCTAGATATGAGATAGAAGTGAATGTATATGTCTCCTGTGTGCTGTTATTTCATTTTTTGAATCCGCTGCTGTGAAAAGAACAGCATGGATCACAACAACAAGGAGCATATATTTTGATATGGCTCATCTCAGCTGTGCACTGTAGATACAGGTTTTGCATAATAAACTAAATTCCTAATTTTCCTTGTTTTCCTGCATCCTCATTTCCTTGAGAGCAAGAGATGACAAAAAAAAGTCATAGAAACTAAAAAAACAGGGAAAGATTTAAAACTGAGCTTCGTAAAGAGAGGTAATGAAGTCCAGGAGGACATCATTGTAGTATATTAGCCTGTATGTTCCAAGACTTACAGCTGTAGACTAATTTGGAATTACTTATTAAAGGAAAAAAATTATTGAAGATCAAACACATTTTACTGACAATACATAATTATCTCATTAAAAAGAAGGACTTTTCATCCTCAGTTCCATACATATTAAAAATTTTATTTAAATGTTCTTCAATTCTCTTGAACCATTTAAAATCAATTTCTAACAAAGAGTTTATGAGGGTCAAGTAGAAGTAGCAGAAGTTCATGGCTCAAGTAGGAGCTATGGAATAGTACATATTGCATATGACTCCAGCAAACTGCAGAATCCTGAAGCATCCCGCTTTAAGCTAATTTTTGTCTGCATGCTTTAAAAATATTTTAAGCAACAGTGCCTGGCTGAAATATGCACTTCCTTCCCTGGTGTTTCTTCATAGTTAGGTCTGAGGAACTGGAGTTTTGCTTTTGAGCAACAGCAGCTCAAGCTAGGATTTAAAATGGAAATACGTGGCTAACAGTTTCTATGAGAGAAAAGATTTCTGCTTCTCTGTAGAATGGTTATTTGCACTGTTACCGCTACATTTACATTCCTGCATTTTTAGAGGGCTAATATTTTTCTGGTGTACAGTATGAGTTTTTGTGAAGGTTAGCAGATAAACCCAGAGAAATGCACCAACAAAATGAGGTGAGTCTGTTATATGGTAGATCTTATGTTGGGTTGATCACTCTCAAATCTCATTGAGCACCCGGTCTGCTCCCCATCATTTACTTTGGGGAAAAACAAAACAAAACAAAACAGAGGACAGTACTACTTCATAATCAATTGGGATGGAGATTAGTTAAATAAGAGCTTAATTTCCTTTATAAAAAGGGTAGTTTTAATCATAGTTCTGATGACTCTACTTTGACAGCTACATGATCCATTGGTTCATATTTTACTTGTTATACTTCACAGACAGAATGTGATAATCAGTTTTGAGTCTATGGTTGACAAAAAGAATACTGAGCTAAATATGATGATTTTGTTGAGCTAGAGATTCATTAGTGTCAGGCGTCTTGTGACACGCACACACGTCCTCTAAAGCTGTAATTGTGCTCTCAAATTGAACAACTACATAATTCATTAAAAGCCACTCATACAAGTATCAATGGAGATTATTTCTCCTTTGGTGACATAGGAATTAAAGTATTCTATTAAAAATCATGCCACCATGCATGCTACCACTGGGAATGTCAAAAGACTGATAAGTTTGGCTTTTTCCACACTTTCTGTTGACTTTTGAAAAATACCTAATTCAGTTCTTGTAATGCAAATTGTATCAGGAAGAAAAAATAGGGAAAAGACTGGCCTGTGTTTATTGACGTAGTGCTATGATGAGATATAGCCTGTCAATGTTAGGTGCATACTTATATGGCCATTCTGATGACATGCACATGAAAGGAATGATTTTTCACATGAGGTAATCACCTTGAATTATTCAAAGTGCGGCTTCTTCCTTCCATATCTATCATATATTACTGCTGGGTCAGATAAGTCAGTGTTAGAAGGTGGTGACATATTTCAGTCCAAAGTGGGCTTTTAAAGATGAATTATAAACCCCTAAAAATAAAATAGGAGTTTATCATGGGACCTTCAACTACAGAAGCACTAGTAAGCATAATTAATACTGAGCTAAAGAAGAGGCAATCTGCTGCAGTCCTCTGCTGGAGAAGGGACATTACGAGAATTAGAATGCCTTGTGTAATGAAGAGAAAGAGATCTATTATTACCATAAACTCTTTCTGGTTCCATTATCTTCACCTCCAAATCTGTAACAACTGCCATAGTGATATCTATGGAAAGAATATGATAATTGCCTCACAAATTCTGAAATAAATGCAATCTGTGCTAAAGCTACAATATGTAGTGAGATACCAGGCTTTAGTTAACAGTCAAAAAAGATACAAACACCAGAAATTAATGAAAGGCTAACATCAAGGATGAAAATGGGATAATTCTACCTGTGCTATAATTTTATGGAGGGATAAAATTGGACTGGCCTTGCCACTCAAGCTACAAGGACTCTGATTAGACAAGCTGAGAGCAGGTAACAGGAGAAGAGCTCTTAAGATCAGGCTGAATCATCACTCTTGGGAAAAAGCACTTTTAACAATGAAGAACTCTGTACAGCAGGATTTATAAAAGAGGGGCATCTTTTGTTTGGCAACAGTGAAACAGTGAATGTCAAACCTACCTTAAGCCTCATCCATGGATTCCTGAATAGTGGATTCTGGTCATACTTGACCCATTAGGACACAGCTCTGAGTTTTTCACACACCTTGCCTTGTTCTTGTATTCATATCTACAGTTCTATGTGTACTGTCACATATATTGTTCACAAAAGAGAGAGGCAAAATTTGCTATATTTCCAAACAAACAGAAGCACAGGTAAAGTTTACTGACAATTATCACAGAATCACAGAATCTTAGTGGTTGGAAGGGACCTTTGAGATCATCGAGTCCAACCACATTAAAAAACAAAAAACAAAAACACAACAAAAAACCCCCACACAAAAACAAACAAACAAACAAAAAAGCCACCCACCAACTAAACCCCACACCCACAACCCCACGCACAACACCCCACCACAAACCAATAATCTTGGCCACTAGAGCATGCCCTGAAGAGCCACGTCTACACGTTTCTTAAATACCTCCAGGGATGTCGACTCCACCACCTCCCTGGGCAGGCTGTTCCAGTGCCTGACCACTCTTTCAGTAAAGTAATTCTTCCTAATATCTAATCTAAACCTCCCCTGCCGCAGCTTCATACCATTTCCTCTGGTCCTGTCATTATTCCCTTGGGAGAAGAGGGCAATCCCTGCCTCTCTACAGTTTCCTTTCAGGTAGTTGTAGAGGGCAATAAGGTCTCCCCTCAGCCTCCTCTTCTCCAAACTAAACATGCCCAGTTCCCTCAGCCTCTCCTCGTACGACTTGTTCTCCAGACCCCTCACCAGCTTGGTGGCTCTCCTCTGGACACGCTCCAGCACTTCAATCTCCTTCCTGTAGTGAGGGGCCCAGAACTGAACACAGTACTCGAGGTGAGGCCTCACCAGTGCCGAGTACAGAGGCACGATGACTTCCCTACTCCTGCTGGCCACACTGTTCCTGATACAAGCCAGGATGCTGTTGGCCTTCTTGGCCACCTGGGCACACTGCTGGCTCATGTTTAGCCGGCTGTCCACTAACACTCCCAGGTCCTTTTCTGCCAGGCAGCTTTCCAGCCACTCTGCCCCAAGCCTGTAGCGCTGCCCGGGGTTGTTGTGACCAAAATGCAGGACCCGGCACTTGGCCTTATTAAACCTCATCCCATTGGCCTTGGCCCATTGATCCAACCTGTCCAGATCCCTCTGTAAAGCCTTCCGACCCTCAAGCAGATCAACGCTCCCACCTAGTTTGGTGTCATCTGCAAACTTACTGAGGGTGCATTCAATCCCCCTGTCCAGATCATCGATAAAGATATTGAACAAGACCGGCCCCAGAACTGAGCCCTGAGGGACACCACTGGTGACTGGCCGCCAACCGGATTTTGCTCCATTAATCACAACTCGCTGGGCACGGCCATCCAGCCAGTTTTTAATCCAGCGGAGGGTACACTTGTCTACACCGTGATTTTCCAGTTTCTCCAGGAGAATGCTGTGGGGGACGGTGTCGAAGGCCTTACCAAAGTCCAGGTAGACAACATCCACAGCCTTCCCCTCATCGAGAAAGCGGGTCACATGGTCATAAATATATTTAAGGCAACAGTAGATCTTTATTACCACTCACAAATATCAGCACAGGCTAACTGAAATATCTATCTAAAATGTGGGTAATCTTTCTTTGAAAAATACCATACAGAAAACATGAAGTATTTTTTTTTTAATCATGCCTACATCTTTTTTCTCTTTTCTTCTAAATGTTTTTAAAAATTAAGCACAGGTAGAGAGAAAAGTGAATCTTACTATTTGGAAAAAAAATTATAATTAAAAAAAATGTATTAATTTTATTTTTTTTAAAAGATCCCCACCAGCTTTTTCTTGTTTCTTCTCTAATCTCCACTTTACATGGAGCATGTGACCTAGCTGTCCCCCACTTTTATGCATTTTTCTATTTTAAATGTCCTTCATCCATTTTTTTTTTCCAGTTCTCATTTATACTTTCACTGGTCACAAAACACCAGGATTGTCTCAACCACACCACATAAAATATATAGCTTGCTTTGTGTGGTGGGTTTTTTGTGGGAGTTTTTGTTGTTGTTGTTGTTTTGGGGTTTTTTTTTCTGTAGTTGACAGTTATAAGTCCTAACTTTTAAAGATCAACTTGTTTCACTATATTCTTGTAGTAGGGAAGGGGCAAAGTTTACAGGAGAGGGGCTATGTTTTCCTAGAAAAGCTGGAAAAAGTGCATAGATTTTCAAAAATTCAATTCTCAAATGTAACTTAATTGCAGAAAATTTCCTTAGATCAGTACAGCTGCAACAACATTACAACTGCAAAACTGCAAACATGGAAGTACAAGCATATGTATACAGAACAATCAATCTGAATCAAATATTATATTTCTGGAGGAAACATTTTATATTTATATTATACTGGTTGACAGGAAATTGTACCTAAAAATCTTATTTATCTCAGTTTTAGTAAAAGAAGTTTCTTTTAGTACTTATACTATGCCTTGCTTTTATTCATCGTGGCTGTATCAACACTACTACTTTTGAAATATAGCCTTTGCCTTGACTGATCTTCATTTCACTGTTCCTCCTGTTTTCTATATTCTATATCTCTTACTATACCAGTAACTTTATAATGTGTTATTGCTATTTTACCTTTCTAAAGCATCTGCATATTTTTCTTACTTTTTTTTTTTTTTTTAGACCACGCAGTACTTGACTGTATAAAGGCTGGAGACTAAATTTTGGTAGTTTGGTACAATGTCCTTTCATGAGACAAGCATAACCTACCCATAGGTTTACACAACTTTATTTTTGCTGTACTAATTTCTATTTGTCAACAAACTCACAGATATCTCTACAAAAGGCTGAATGCCAAAGCGTGATTTTGAACATATAACCACTTTAAAAAGTTTTAAAGTTCCATTAATTTAATCAAACATTCAGCAGTCTTGCTCCCCTTGCACCTTGGAGAAGAGGGGTCAGAACATTCTTATTTTAGATCTATTTTACCTCCTAAAACATCTTAAAAGTTTGATTAAAAAAACAAACAAACAAACAAACATAAACCCCAAAAACCCAACAGAAACCTCAAGCAAATTATTCCGCTTGTATTATATTATGTTAGGGTGCCTTATTGCAGGCCTTAGAAACAAAGAAGGAAGGAAAGACAGATGCACCTTCTGTTCTATTTGCCATTTCAAGTCAAAGTGAAAAAACTAAAGCAGTAACATCTCTGTGGCTAGCACAGTCACTGAAATCTCAGCCAGTGCAAAACTTCTGTACCGGCCAGAAATTTAATCTCTCTTTCCCAGTTTTAATAAGACAGTCACCAAGTCCCTAGAACTGCCATTCTGCAACATCTCTGTTAACATCAACAGCAAATTGTGTTTGTGTAACGCCTAACTGGGGATACCACACCAAGAGAGGGGAGCTGGCCCAGGTGCTCCATCATAGAACAGTTTAGCCAAAACCTGTTCTGTTACCTGAACAGATCTATAAATCTCCTCTACTGGACAAAATATCTTTTTATCTGTTTTTAAAAAGAGTTTAAGTCTATGCTGGACAATAAGAACATCTGTTACATTGCTGCACTGGAAACTTAAAATTCTCTTTTCTTTGATGAGATAGGGGAAGCAACTGCTCGTACTGTGTTACTGTTAGTCCAGATGAGATCTGCATGGGTGAGGCTGGAAACTGCAGTAGCAGCTATACCAGCTCAGTTGTCTTTATGAAACAACAGACATTACTCCCCTGGCCATTGCATCCTTCTCAGAAGCAGTACAGAAACACAGGGTACAAAAATACTTACAGAATGAGGGAACTGCCACCAGAACAGGAATACAACACGAGAAGACAAGCTCCTAGGATGAAAAGGGGGGCTGCCAAGCATGTGACTAGGAAGCACATCCAGTTTTGCAGGGTATAGTCTAGGAGCTTGAAATGGATTCTTACACTAGAAGGGAGTGAGTGGCTTTTAACCTAGACATCCCAGAGGTTGTCTGTCCTTGGAGACACAGTTTGTCCTTTAAAGATCCAACTGTACAAAACCCTGAAAAGCCTGGTCTTTACTCAGTGTTGAGCCTAATTGGAGCAGGAGATTGGCCTAGAGATGTCTCAAGGCTCTTTCTAAAATAAATGCTACTATAAGTCAACAAGAGCTGTATGTGTGTGGGTCTGTAGTAGGAGTGCTGGCTTCTTGTCTCCCTGTACTGCCTGAGTTCAAGAGGCACTGACAGACCACCCCCCACATCTCTGTCACGCAGGCAGTGAGCTTATGTATGTTACTAGTCTACAGACCCAGCTGTAGATCATTTTCCTATTATCTACTGCTTTTCCCAACATTTTGAGCTGAAGCTACTGGCACCCTTTTATTTGATGTCATGTTTATATCTCTTGACACATTTTTCAACTACTGGCTACTGTTCCATTTTCCCCACCTCACCCATTCTCCCCTCCATCAACCAATGTGTTAGCATTTACTATCTTTGTATTTTTTTCCTCTCCAAAATAATTCTGTTATTTTGTATCTGTTAAAGGTTTCTTAGCTTTCTTTCAAGTATCTTCTCTTTTTCTTCCACCTTTTCTCTGTAATCTTACAATCACATCAGGATGTGACAAAGCCAGTTACATATAAGGGTTACAAATGTAAGAATGCTGTTTAACTTGCCAGCCTCCTGAAAGCATATCACTACCTGTGAGAATGTATTGTGCAGAGTA
The DNA here is from genome assembly GCA_013400055.1 of Nycticryphes semicollaris. NCBI lineage: Eukaryota > Metazoa > Chordata > Aves > Charadriiformes > Rostratulidae > Nycticryphes > Nycticryphes semicollaris. The sequence goes on from VXBJ01004947.1 coordinate 700,447, forward strand.
TATATGGCTGCAATACTGTTCAAATTTTATCATATTACAGGTAAGATACTGTAGGCCACAGCCTTGACTAAACCATTCATAATGAAATTTGACGGAGGAGATGGAGAACCCTGTCATCCTTGTATTCTATATTACACATTGTCATCCTGTCAAGTCAAATCTAATATAAATGAATCACATTAATCAGAAAATATGAATTTCTATTTGACAAGCTAAAGGAGCATAACATCTTCAATTAGACTAGCTACTGAAAATTAGCTACTGACACAAGCAAGTACACATGGTCAATTTGCCCGCCTGAAACTGAAAATCAAGTAAGACGCAAGATAATAGATAGCTCCAGAGTGAATGCAAGGCTTTAACTCATCCAATGGGCCATGCTGACGTCACATGAAACCAAAATTAATTCAGCTATATATTCAGTTTGGGGTCATATGTTGGTATATGATTCATAGTACATATTTTAACCTTAAATGCTTCAGGCTCTGTTCATCAATAATTCAATTATTTGGTTAGAAAAGACGGTAGAAGCTGAGCGCCATCTTGCAGGTGTGTTCTTAAATTCTTTGCTGCTCTGGGATGAAAAAATAGTAAGAGGCTGGATATACATTCTATTTTTGTCTGTTCAGTGCACAGTAGAAACATATTTTCCACAAGTTTATTAGGATGAAATAAATGGAGAAAAGAGAAATAATCGAATATATTGCAGATATAGATGAGCAAGGGCACAAGAGGTTTAAGTGTAGAAGATGAGGAAGGATGGTTTCTAGGTGCATTCAGCCTGAAGCTGAGGCTCAATATTGCTGAGAACCTCACAAGATTGGGTGCTAGCTCATGATCAGATGGTCACCCTGAGGCTGCCAAGTATTCCCCTGAGCCTTGTCCCTGGAGAGCTGTGCGTATGTGTTCTCTTGTCAAATGGATGATACAAGACCAGCTCTTGGCATCCCTGTGCTTGACAGGTATCAGACTGCCATTAGCCAATTACTGACTTAGGTGTAAATCGGCTTCTCAAGGCTAAGTTAACCCTTGCTATCAGTGTAGCAAAAAGTAATTAAACACATACTAGGCTCTTAGCAAAGCTTATCAGATATTTCTAACCTTCACAGGAACCTAATTTCAGAGCTAAATTCAGAGGATAGATTAATTGCTTTTCTTACTATTTGCCTTCTGAATCTTCAGAAACTAAAAGTATATGAGGCTAAAAATCTCTAACATTTCCCTAATGGTCAGAATGATAATAATTGTAGAAATAATAATTATAGGAAAAAAAAATAAATTACAAACCAAAGTAATTGTTTATATTGTCCAGTACTTACAACACCAGTTTCCTTTAGCTAGTGCAGCCATAATTGTGTCTGACAGACACACAAAGCTCTGTACCACAGCTAAATAAATATCTGCTCTCTCCCTTTTCTAGTTCTCTTTTGTGTCAGGCTTCTTTTCCCTTTCCTTCATGTATTCCTAGTGGTTCACTGTTTTTCACATATTTCTTCTCTTTCTGAGAGTAAATTCCTACAAGCTGTCACAATCACTTTGATCTAATATAGGCTACTTCCATTTCCAGTAACAGCTCAAACCCCATGATTAACCTAAACCTCAATTAGTCTGGCAGTTTAATCACTACTAGAGAAATCCACTTCCAGTAGAGAGGAATACGCAGAATAAAGATGCATAGATTATGAGCCCTTAAGGGACCATGATGATTGTGTAGTTTGACCTGCTGTACAATGTAAAACAACATCTACTGGTTGCTACATCAGGTTCCTCATCAAGCTTCAAATCTCTCACTGTACTGATGTGTTATAGAGTGAAGAGTTTCTCTGTAGTCAGCTTTTCTAATATGTCAACACCTCTTCTCACTGTGTGAATAGCTACTCATCTTCACTTTAAAAGGGGGTTTGATAAATATCATAGAATCATAGAATCATAGAATCATCTGGGCCGGAAGGGACCTTCAAAAGTCATCTCGTCCAACCCCCCTGCAGTCAGCAAGGACAGCCCCAACTAGACCAGGCTGCCCAGGGCCTCATTGAGCCTCACCTTGAATATCTCCAGGGAAGGGGCCTCAACCACCTCCCTGGGCAACCTGTTCCAGTGCTCCACTACCCTCATTGTAAAGAACTTATTCCTAATATCCAACCTAAATCTGCTTTTCTTCAGTTTAAATCCATTGCCCCTCATCCTGTCACTACAGGTCTTTGTAAACAAGCTCTCCCCAGCCTTCCTGTAGGCTTTCTGTAGGAATTTGTTCTGTGACTTTCCCAGCATGGTTCTCCTAACACATTAGGAAAATGAATGGCCACAAAGATTAAATACTTTAAGCATGAGGTGGGCAGGAAAACATTGTTCTCCTTATTGTAATTGGACAAAGGAGGACGGATGAATCAAGAGACAGAAGTTCAATACAAGATGAGACAGCACATATGTAGAGGAACATCCCCTTTCAAATGCCTGGTTGCATCTACCATTGCAAGAATTTTGGTCACATAACATAGTAAAGGACATCAGGAAGTACCTTCAAATTTCAGAAATAACTTATTAAGCTGCCTCTGTCCAATCCAATATATGTTGAAGGGCAACTTGGAGAACAGAGTATCAGCCCAGTTGTATCACAGAAGAGTTTTTCTGGTGGAATTATCCATCCTGCAGACTGTAGACCAGTTTGAAGAACTGTTTGAGGGTACAGGCCCATGAATGTCTTATAGTAGCCCACCATGAAATTTTCCAGTTTGAGTTCATCATGCTCATCCTAGGACAGCAGTCTTAAGATGAGATAAATGACAGCAAAGGTGCCTCCCTCTCTGAACTGAAGAGAGCCTAAATTACTTTGATTAAGTCTGCTTTTTATTTGAGATGAATTTAACTTCATGCTCACGTGAGGTGTGAGCTGATCCTTGTTGTACTGGTCAAATTAAATATCAGATGTTTGCCCTGAATAAAGGAAGGGTATCATGTAGTTACATTAACCCAGATGATGTTCCATAATATAGTAGGACGCTACAATCTGACTGTCAGATCCTTACAAAATGGAGTTCTCACAACGCTTTGAGAAGAATTTGGACCTTTGTCTTCCATGTCATCTTTTTTTGAGAGCAGCAATTCTTCATAGACAGTACTTTCTGCCATAATTCATTCAAACAGTGTACTAGCAAAATAGATAATGAAGAGGCTTCAAAACTATACTTGTGATCTAAAACCAGAAAAAAGCCATCTAATAAAAACATCATTTAACCTTGGCAAGGGCATGCAGTATCTTTGGAAAGCTCCAGAAAATCCCACTACTATGGGAAGAGTTTGACCCAGCTTGGATCCCATAGCTAAATTATGAATTGAAGTGCAGAGGTGACTGAAAATTTCACTGGAAAGTTTGCTTTCATATTTAATATTTTTTTTCATGTACTTCACAGAGAAACAAAGTTTAATTATATACATAAAAAGTCGTGCTACCATTTTCCTTTGCAGCATCTTTACAGTTTTAATCAAATACCTGTAGTATTTTTGTCAGGTTTGCTTATGGTTTAGAAAGTTAATTGCAAACAGAAACAGGCTTAAACAGTTTATTTACTCCTTTAGACTTTATATTTTGTATTTTCTTCTCTCTCTCTTTCTCATAAATACATAGTACTATTATTATGACCTTCTTATTTCTAGTGCTTCCTTGGCAGACCGGTCCCCTCTTAGTTTCACTGAAGTTACAAAAAAACGTATGTGTAAGTGCCAGAAAGGTAACACAATTTATTTGTACTACTTGTGAGTGATGACGTTTACTTCTGAGTTATATAGGAGCTCACTTAAGAGCAGACCATTCAGGTGTTCACTATTGTATTCCATTCTACTACAAAAAAAATTAGGTCTGGCCAACACTCTGGGACATTGACCAGAATCTTAATTACTCATATTATTAGCAACTAAAAGGGATTTCTACTGATTTTATAATAATTTCTATAAGCAGAAGAAGAACTTTGTCATGCCTGTTTTCTGACTGACAATGTAATAGTCAGCCATGAGCATCTGCAACTCTAGGCTGTTTGCAGCTGTCAAATGATTGCACCTAATTGCATTTACATACTTTTCTGAAAATGTGATAATATGTTTGGTAATATAAATAGGATGCTTGACAAGTTTTCTTGCACTCTTCACACACCCGTTTTATATTTCATTAAAATAAACCAGACTTGATTGTTGTTGCAATGTAAGTTCCTAATTTTGATTTTAATATTTCTTAGACTGATAGCACAGTTAAAATTATATTAAAAAAAGGAATAGTTAACATGAATCAAAGCCAAATGATGCTTAGGGCTCAATGGCTTGACTTTTATGATACACACGAGGGAGAGGAGGATTTACTGTCTATCCAAAAATTCATGGTGCTATTAGCACGGATCATTAAAATATACATTAAAATACACAATCTTCAAAAACTTCATTTACATCAACAAAAAGAATTCACTGTACCAAAGTCAAAATAACATCACCACAACACTGACAAAGGTGTTGTAAAGGTGCTATTGGGTTTTTTTTTGAAAGTTGACTTCTCCATAACAGGAAAGTCAAAGATATTCATAAGCTAGCAAATTATAAGAAAATTATCAAGGCTCTTGCACTAGGGATCTTCAGATTTTCATCACCCTTGGATTTATCTATTTCTAATACTTCACAGAACTTTTATTAATAAGAAGAAATTACTATGTAAGGTTAATTCCAAATATCTAAAGTGAACATTAAAAAAACACAACCAACCAAAAAAAATGCAGAAAATATTATTTTGAGGATATAATTTATCAGTGGTGTCATTTCACATAGTTGCTAGAGCTACTTTGAAGACTGGGTAATGTACCTGTAGAATATTACAATAAACAATAAAAAGCTCCATAGAATTTCAGCCTCTTACATGATCCAATCTCATCTCTACACAGTCTGGAGGATCTACTACTTCTGATGAAATCAACAAGAATGTAAGGCATGAGCATCTCCCCAGATAAAGCCTCCAAGTCTATATACCTTGTTTGCCTTTAAGGAGAAAAGTGCAGGCCTGTCCTGTTCCAGTAGCTCCCTACAGTTTTATCTTATGTTTTAGAAACCTCCCTTTCCTGGAGTTTTGTGTGGAACGATTGCTTTTCTATAAATTGCCTAGCTTTCAGAACACTAGCCTTCTGTTTTAATAAAAAATTAATTTTCCACCATATTAAGACAGCTGTTAACATTCAACTTTGTGTTCGCAAGTATGGGTTTTTACAACCTTGAGAATAAACATGTCAGACTTGAAATGATTAGAACTTAAACATACATTCCTTTAAAATTGGTAATGACTATACTGCTCAGAAAGAAAGAAAAAAGCACTTTAACTGTTTTTATGCCAATTATGTTTTTGAGAAAAAAATAAATAGAAGAAAAAATATATTTACTTGACTGGCATTACCAGGCACTGAGGAAGAAGAAACTCTATAGGCTCACTCCAGGATACAAGAAAGTTTTAAAAATTTGAACTACTGCTGTAATAAAATGTATTAATTTGAGATGTCTGATTGAGTCAAGAAAATCTCATATTTAAAGAGTACTTATGTCATGACAAATGAAGCATCTTTAAGTGTATTGAAACACCATGTTTCCCTTCTCCCCTTTTCTTCTGGAAATTCATCTGGTCTGGATCTTGAATTCCAGGGTTGAAGGAAAAAACAAAGACGTTTGGAGAACTCAATCTATTCTTTCCACAGAATTTTCTGATACGAGAGCGGAGATAATTCTTAATCAGATATGGTCTCTGATTTTAATCACAAAGTTCAAAAGATGAGCCTGAATGTTTTTAACGGAGGAAAAAAGTAATTCAAATTACACATTAAGAAATAAGATTTTAAGTCATTTTCTTTCTTCCACTTAGGCATGACTGTGCCCTAAACTTCCACAGCTGTTTTGGGTATCCTCACCGAAAGAGGGAAACACCTAAGGAAACTGCTGGGCAGCCCCCTCCAGATCGGCAGCTCTTTCTGTTTCCTGACTCTTATAACTCCGGTCATACTCTTTTTCATTCCCACCCAATTAAGCAACCTATGTTTAAATTTGTTTAATTTAAAGGGTTTTTCACTACAGCTGTAGGCATCTCAGGATCTTCAGTTCTCACACAAACTCTGGAATCCATTGTCAATGACCTCATGGATCAAATGTAGAAAAAGAGACTGACAAAACAGAACAAATCAGCACCAGCCACCAATATCAAAATAAACTGTCAGACAAATAAAGGAATTGCAAGCCTCTGAGCTGGACCCCACAAAAAGTTTCAAAGTCCATAAGTAACTGACAAATTAATCAAACACAGTGGATATTTCAAAAAGGATGATGCAGTTTTCTCCTGCCTAAGACATCTGTGACTTTAATGATGTGACCACCGTGTTTATCTTCAATACTGCGGGATCTCTAATTATGTGTAGCCCATAAACCAGGAAATATTCTGATGCCTAGTTCTGTTCCCCAAGTTTCTCTTCTCTGCCGTATTACCCCCCTTTCAGACAACTGTAAAAAGTTAAAACCTCCCTTGCCTCAGTTTCTTGAGTGTACAGTTCCAGCTGTGACCTGTTCACTGATCACTGCAGCTTTGCTCTCAGCCTTTACACTTTGGCAATGAATTTTCTTATGCAATTTTTGCCTTTTTCAGGAACCTTATGTACCTATTTAACTAGGCTTATGACAGGGCAAGGGTTGGGGGACCAAAGCCAAAAGCAGGCATAAAAATCTGTCCAAAGTCACAGGAAACCTGGAACACTGCATACTGATGAAAGGTTACAAAGTGAGCTTCACAGACTGGATGAATCTCAGCCACTGATAATACAGAAAAGATCCTGTGCCTGTTTGCTGAATAAACATCACATGGAAGTCATAGAAAACCCTGATACGGTTTATGCAAACATGTTTATTTAGTTCACCTTGCCCAGGGATTTTCCACAGTAGGTTTGACAGGAAATGGATTCATTTAATGAGCTTTCCATTCATTTACAATGTGATTATTAAGGGCAAATGAATGTTTCGTTTTCTCAGTCTATGTACTTCAGGTAATATATCTCACAGTAGCTGTCAGCTCCACTTAGAATATAATCTTTAATTCACAGGAGAACAAATAAATGGAGGAGGAGTGTAGGAGTGTAGGTAGCAGATATAAACTTATTTTTGCAACTGACAGTTTGTCTGTCTCAGGCACTGCAACTTCTCTCACCTCTTCACCCCCAGAAAAACAATATATTATTTGGTCATAGCCTCAGCTTTCTCTTGCTCCATTTTAGAATAGAAGGTGGCTCAATAGCCATTCTCTATAGGATGCCAGTTCTTTCTCCATATGCCCCACTGCTTGCTCAAATTGTGGTTTCACTCACCTTTAAAATTTCTAATAAAATCTGTCCGTCTGCTCACAGGATCTCAGCTACAGGAGGCGATGCCAACAATGCTGATTTTGATTTCCTCTGCTTTGAGGGAATTCTTGCAAAATGTAGAATTGCTGAAGCTCAGCTTCTGCTTTCACTGTGATAAAAGCACTAGGTCAGCGATCTTTCCTAATGGCAAGTCTATTATTAAAAATCATAGGAGAGGTTTTTACATGAAGGCATTTACCTGCAGATTAATGGGAATTTTTTTGGCAACTGCTCTCTTCTTTCCCTCCAAGGGCTATGAATGTCTATACAAACATTTATGATGTTGATAGAATTTAGTGAGTTCTGCAAAAGAAAAGCAATGAAGTTAAACCACCTTGTTAAAATATATCCTTTCTTCTGACCGCAACACGTAGTTTATCTTAGAAAATAACCTACATGTAATCTTACCTCTCTTTACTCAGCGTTCTCATCATACTACCTTAGCAAGCTATTCTCATCAGTTGCTGAGGAATCTTGCACAGAATTATCTTCACCTAAGAGGAGGTTGAATGGAAGAGGAAATGACAACAATTTAATGGCCATACTAAGATTGGTGCGTGGAGAAAACATGCTGTTACGAGACTTTGGCATTACTGCTCTGTTCAAGTAGGGTCCATGTCAGTAATTTTGAAAGCTTCAAAATGCAGCTTTTCATATATTAATTTTTAGACATTTTTAATGCTTGGTAAAGACTAAAGACTGATGGGGTTGGATAAAGCAGATGTCGCAAGTAGCTTGGAAAAAAAGGGCTGAAGATACACGAACCAACAGGAGTTGTGTATATAAAGTCTATGTGAAATACTTAAAATATTTTTCTGCTATTTCCATCCAACACCATAATTCTCTGTGAAAATTCGCAATAATGGCTTTTCAGAAAAAGAACTTAAATATACGTTTAACAGAAAAGCCATTTTGAAATGCAACCTTAGCTGAAATGCAATTCTCAGAACATTTTGAGACACACTGAAGAATACATGCTCGATCTCTGCATTTTAAATAGGATTATACAATTTCTCGGTTTTTTCTTCCTTTGAACAAGTTTTGTCCAGGGAAGACAGCAGAAGCTCAGTTGCCTTCTCAGAGGAAGGTACACAAAGAAACAGAGCTGTTATTTTTGTTTCATAATTATTACTGAAACAGTGTTCAGCATTCATTTTCAAAGACCAAACAGGATGTTTACAATCTGTTAATGATTTTCCATCTTGTTTCTAATACCCTTTTTCTGTAAAAAAAAAAAAAGAACCCTACAGAAATCACTATATTTTTACTTAAATTCTACTTTCCCCCACCGTCATTAGGTCTAGCTCTGACAATAAAATATATAATGTACTGAGAATATAAGAACTTTAGTGCTTAGGTATGGCAGCATAAAGAAAAATTCCTCATTTGTTCGTAAAGTGATGTACTACCACTGAAAACTATTAAGCTACGTTAGCTTCCTGATAATCCTAAAGAGTTTTCAACTGAAATTTACAATTAAATGAGATTGCACACAAATTGGGAAAAATAATGTGATGCTATTTCTTTCAAATAAATAGTATTACCCTTCCTTAAAATGGAAGGTAGTCTGCTTTTATACCCTACCACAGCAAAGAAAGATCTATTTTAGGGTCATTAACAACAGGCAGTACCTGATATAACACAAACTAATCAGGCTAGCACTGTGAGAATGAAAATGCACCCTATAATGTTTGTTAACATTATATATGTGAGTAACAGAAGTAGGGACAGGTGACTTTTTCTTGCTAACAAGAATAGTTAGTTGTATATATATATTATACATATATGTATATATCACATATAACCTATTAAAAGATAAGAATATGCAGCCTCTCACTGCAAAATATAGGAACTGTTTTGATTAAGGCCCAGGAAAAATAAAATTACTTCATTATTTACTCATTGAAAGAAAATCAATTGCTGCAACATAATCCTATTGACAAAACCTGCATGGACACATGGCCTATCAGCAACAAAAACAATTACAACACTAAAATAAATAAGCATTCAGACCTTGAAAAAGACAAACTAGTCATTTTGGTTTTAGCATTAAAACTATCACACTCCTGTGTCAAACAGTCATCAGGTTAACAAGCATTTATTTCAATTAATTCATGAGAATGAAAAGAATTCTGATTCATCTCTGCTGGCCTTCAGAAGTACTCCAAGCTATGACCAAAGGACTCTTAACACTGGTTCCTCCTAAAAGGAGTGCTATTGTTGGTGTTATGTAGTACAGAAAGCCGATAATGCTATTGTTACTTGATGCACACTGAAATAACTAGCACTTTCCACATTTGAGCTGTCATGAGCAGCTTCTAGAGTGGATGATCCAAACCAGGTTGGTAGCACACAGATTTTTTTAAGCAACCTAGGACTTGGACATTACAGTTACATGCTTTTAAAGCAGAATAATTTTTAGCTATTATCCAAGGACAGGTATGTGTGAAATATTTGATAGTCCTTTATCAACTGTCACTTCACCTGCATTTTAATCTGCTTCCCTGAGGAAAAACAAAATAATTGGGCGATCACCTTCAATTTGCTCACAGGCTGCTTAGCAGTAGCCTGTCTCAGTAACTTCTATCTGTTTGTCCAATTTCAACTAAAGTTGATGCAAGTCACAAAACCACTACATTCCTATAATACATGAAGTAAGAAGGTTGGAGCATTAAGAATGAACTCCATTAACTGTCCTGCTTCAGGTTTATGTGTTCTCCTCTCCTTAGACATCAGAATAATCTGTACTAGTACTTACTCATGAGACTCAAAGGCAGACCTTGTTTTATTTTTAGCTCACACTGAGAACACTGTGTGGGATGCACGTTTGTGCCACGGACAGGAAGTATTAAAACACTTGTTCTAGGGGCTTTTGCCTTACTGAACATTTCAGAAATGCCTCGCTGATAATCCTGAAAATATTTTTGCAGTATCTGGATGTCCTCCAAGAAACTCTTCAGGCAGTCTTTGAAGAAGTAATCCTGTATTTAATTTTGCAAGGCAGGTTCATTATATTACTGAGTAAGTTTTTTAATGCGTTAATTCAGCAATTCCCAAGAAAAGCTATTTCAGAAATATACCCACAATATTAGAGAAACTAAGAGGCAACATTGTAACTTCATCCTCCAAAGTATGAGATGACTGGAGCAGTACTCTGTGAACTTCATTGCCACATCCCCCTGGAACACATTTACAGTGTACAGCACCTATACAAAGATCAAGTGTGTATGGATTTCAAAACTATCTTCACTATAGAATTCACTTGAATCCTTGACAACAAGTAAAACATTTCTTGCCTTCAATACAAAGGTCACAATTCTTGTTAAGGTTTCACTGTTCTCTTTAAAGGCTTTTCAAAGGGAGTGCCATTAGTTTTGGTCACGTAAAAACTAATAAAAAAATCAATAGAAGTCCATCACCATTTGGAAAAACGATGTGAAGAAATCACAAACTCAGGTGTGAGGGATTCTTCAAAAGCTTCATAAACCATTAAGTACTATCGCAAAGACAAATTTCTTACAAACAGTAGATTCTAAGCATAATTAGATTAAATTACAGAATTTACTGTAAATTTAATTAATTTTCTTGTACTACCTGTTCAATGACTACATTTCCTAGATAATTCAAGAAAGTACCTCTGTATTTTTCACACCATGAAGGGGTTTTGGAATATAATTTTTTTCATCTTGCAATAAAAAATAACAGCTGAGAAAGAACTGTACTTAAATAGAAATTGGATGTTGATGTTGCACACAACGAAAAATATAAAAACATATAATATAAAAAGATGAATAGAACAGCTGAGAATGCATGAGCACATGTACAGCGTTGGATATCTGAAGTTTCAAAGAAGTAATGGTGTGGGCAGTATAAGGGTGACTTTGAGAGTTGACTTATTAACTTTTAAAATTAGTTTTAAAATAACTTTTAAAATAAATTTTTATTTGCTCACGTTTAACTAAATTACTTCAATGTGCTATAAACCCAGTTCACTTTGTTGTGATTTATTTCATATAGAATCCTTTTTAACAAAGACTGTTAGCGTCTGTTGATCAGTCATTGGAGAAATAATATAATTTAGGAGAAGAATCCGTTTAGAAAAAATACTAGATGACATGAAAATCTGTGCTTCAGACTTTTAAGGCAGTCCTGAATTTTGAATGCAGCTACAGTTGCAACTACTGTCCTCTCCAGACCTGAACCTAATTTTGCATGCTACCCAAAAACATGAGAAAAGAAGGATGGAGAGGAAATGTAGAAAAAATTAAATTTTAAACTGTACACTATGGTTAGAATTATTCAAACCACCCGGGCTAACCAAAGTGGGCTAATTCTGTTCTCATCATGGAGATAAAGACTGGAAGGGATCATGCAGGCAGCTCACTTCTTTTGCAGAGGACATTGTTATATAGTCCCATGTGTATCATCTGTTACTGGATGCAGTTAGACTGATGCCGATGCCAAGTCCAAGGAAACATACCTAATGCAGATTGTGTATGGATCTTGAGGGAGAAAATTATGCACGTGATTGTCCTGGTTCTTCATGCATTTCCTAAAATTAGAATTTTCTTAACGCTTTTCACAGTGTCAATGCCTTTTGTAGACTCCACGCATTAGGGTTGTCACATACCCGTCCAATTCAGTAAAATACTTAAGAAACAATATAATTCCCATATATGTGCTTGTCATTGTGTGCAGATTCCTTATGAACAAGAAGTAACTGTTCATCTTCTTATCTATATTTGTGTAAGGTGTGATTTCAATAGGTAGATTACAAGATATTTTATAAATATATGGCAGCTGAAAAATACTAATTTTCAGGTCAGGAGCAGAAAGAATTTTATTTGTGGAAGATAGGGGTTTTTTTTATGTTAGTCCAAATTAGAATATCATGACTTTTTTCATTAGCATCAAGTAAAAGTATAGCTACCATTTTTCAGCCACTGTATTAAGTTGAGTCTGCCTAGTAGAAAAGAGCATTTCAAAGTTACTTTATGTAACAGACATCCCCAGTATTACAGGACAAAGGAATCAAGACACAAGTTGATGACCTGATGAAATCAGTTTTCAAATCTAAATAAAGGAAAGTCTATAGGTTCAGCTTTATCTTAAAAAGACCCTCCCAAGAAAGGAGTACCAAAAAGACTCCACATCACGTCCTTTCAGGAAAGAAGGAGGATTTTAAACATTTTCAGGATTTTTTACCATTAAACAGTGAGCTCTTATTACCCTCTGGTAATATAAAAGATACAAGTGCAACACCCAAGCAGAAGCAAGTCAACCCTCTTTCACTTGGCCCTCAAGGGAGATCTTATTTACTTTGTAACTTAAGAAACAGGCAAACCTTAAAGCAGGAGTTAACACGATGGTAACAGCAACATCTGGGATGACTAGAAATGGGTTCTGGGGAATATGCTGGATGTTACCCACTACAGAGGATCCAGGAAGGGGACTTTTCTGCATCCTTCAACAATGGATTTCACCACAGTATTAAGTGAAACTTAATTCTTTACAGTGAAGCCAGCCAACTTCTTTGCACTTTCCTTTCTACTAGTGTATCAACAGCACCACTCAGTGTGGTGTCACCGGTAAACTTGCTAAGAGTGCACTCAATCCCACCATCTATGTCATTGAAGAAGTTGCTAATAGTACTGGTCCCAGTACAGATCCTTGAGGGACACCACTGGTTTCTACTTGGACATTGAGCTGTTTACTGGAACTCTCTGGATGCAGCCACCCAGCCAATCTATTTATTAGTCCTTCCGTTAAATCCATCTCTCCCCAAATTAGAGGTAAGAATCTTGTGGCAGATCAAAGGCCATTTAACCAGAAATGCACCATTCACATAGTTCCAAAACATCATTAACTTAACCAATTAATAGGAACTTTACCAAAAAGAGTAACCTTCATATTGATCATTCCATATCCTCAAAATTTACTGCACTTACCGCAGAAACATCCAAAAGAGAAGTGTTAGGTTTCACACTGCATTCAGTTGATGATATTTTGAAGGTCCTGGTGATGTTGACTTTGCTCTCCTGGGGAAATATTCCGTGTTTGTTTTTGCTGTGAGCCTCTTCAGTGTAGTACAAGTGCTATGTGATTGGGCAACAAGCATTTCAGCATATGTGATAACTGTGGCTTTGCAGGTCACCACACAGACTGACTCTATGTCTGCAAATGTGATACCTTTTTCCCAGCAAGATTTAAAAATCTTGCTCAACACCAATTAAGTTATTTTTATCAGACATTGAGGAATTATTTAATGAAGTATGCATGATGATCAACACTGCTGAGAAAAATTGCATGCAGAAGAAACAGTGCTCTTCTATGACCATCCCTTTCCTCTAACAACTTTATTTTTTCCAAAACCAAACCAGAAAATAGTGGAGAAAGCAAAGACATTGCTGGCTTCTGCCTGCATCTATGTTTTTTCTGTTCCTGAACCCTGGCCTGGTCACATATAAAGGCTCTTTTGCTGAAGAGTTGTCTCCTACTGTTGACCTGTCCCACTTATAGGAATGCGGTTTCCTCTCTTTTTCTCCCTGGGTTGTCTATATAACAGAGTTCCAAAAACTTCCTCCACACTGAACAATTTTAATTGTTGAAATGTAGCCTTAGCCTTCCTTCCCCTGGAAGAATTTTGTTTCTCATCTACCTCATACTGGGATCTGCTACAAGAGCTCTCAGGCAACAGCTGTGTGAGGGATGGATAGGCAATATTACATAAAGTAGGAATAGAATCATGCTATATCTGCATTAGCAAGTACTGCAGTGCAGCACAGTGGGAGCCAGTGTGTAGAATAAAACAGTGTCAAGGATTTAGCATAGATACTATATGCATTTCAGGGGTTTTACTTTGGGCTAGCTCCAGTTTGGCCTGTGGAACCAATGCCACTAGCAGCTGGAGAACATCAGGTACATTTCTGGGGGAAATCTTTCAGTTCAGCTTCACCCAGAAGAATTTAGATTGCACAATCCAACATCACTCTACAATGCAAACTAAAATATAGTCCGTAGGGATACTAAGGAGATGCATTTTGAAAATATTCTTCTGAGCTAAACTAAAATACTGTTTGGACTGCTCTATTAAGTTCCTTCCTTGATGAACTTATTTTCTTCTTCCCTCCCCTCTTCTTTTTATTCTTCAGAACTAAGTGTAATGCAAGCCTTCTCTGATAAGTCAATACAGTGTTTTCTTTCGCAACACCACCTGTGCTGGTGGAAGGAACAGCTGAGGTAAGAATATTTTCAGCTTTATTGTACTTTCCTTTTCCTGTTTTTCTACATAATGTTTGCAGCAGCACATAGTACAGTTCTTGGAGAACAATTTTTTAGAAAGTGTCACGCAAAGACACTCATCACAAAAGACTAGGAGAAAACAGCTAAATCATTGTGAAAGAATACATACACAGGAAAGCAAAATATATTTCAAATACCACCTTTAAATTTGATATTTATTGTGACTATATACTATTTTGAATATTTCTGAACTGCTAGGGATTGCTTGGTCATTGGTATCAGAGAATTAGCTGTTTCTTAAGAAATACAATCAATACATTCAAGTAAAGTGGCAGAGTTGTCTAAGTTAAAAAGAAAGGAGAATAGTCAATCCACAACTGTCACCAAAATTAAGTTTGCAAGGAATGGAACAGCATCAGCTATTAAACGAAGACAGATTTTTTAAGAAGGAAAGTGAGCCAAAGATAATAGATACCTATTCATACCTGTTTGCCATCCTGGGCAAGGCAAATGAAGCAAAATTTGCATGTTAGCTGATTATTTCCAAGCAAAATTACATGGTATCACAGTTTAAATACATATGACAACTCAGATTTCAAAATTCCCAAAACCTCATTAAAGCTTTACATGCATGTTTACTGCTACACTTTTTTATGTGCATAAATACAGTCTGAGATAAGCATACCCATAACAGGCTATGCTGAGGCAGTGAAGGGATCCAAAACACAGACATTGGAAAAAAAGGCAAAATAAGACTCACAATGCATCACTGCACATGCATTTCTCAAATGGATAAAAAAATATAAATTGGCAACAAATTTTCGTAAGAAATATGAGGTCAGCTTGCCCTCCTGCACTATTGAATGCTCTCAGTCCTGTAAGGCTAAGAATACTTTAATAGGTTGAGCTTGGTTGAGAAGCTTTTTCCCTTGATGGATCCAGATTAAGATTTTCCTGACCTTGACAGAAAGTAGCAATTAACTAGGAGTTTTTGCTCATCTACAGCCAAATTAAGGTTGGTCAGGCATGCTATTTAAGAATCTGAAAATGAAGCAAATATAGCAACAGTAGACTAGCTCTTGAAGAAAAAACTGTAGTAGAAAACTGGCTGTGTAATTTGAAGACCTGGGCCTTCCCACAATAAATGTTTGCTGTCTGTGTAAAATTTCATGGTTAAAACTGCATTTGGCCCAAATAATATCAAGTTCTTTTCTGTATATCAATTTGGTCTGTAAATTCCCTAAAGAAACTAAGATTTCATATTCCTATTCTTTCATCATAATCACTTTTGAAATACAGAGAATTAAACTAACCACAATCAAGAAAAAAATTAGAAAACATAACTCCTCATGTGCAAAAGAACTGATCGATTTACTAATTTAATGAACTAAAAAGTCATTTCCCTCAGCAGTTTTTAGGCATTTTCACTAGCGCAGACCTTAACACATATTTTCCTATATTTTGAGGAAAAATGTGGTCAAACTCTTCAGAAATGCTGAAGCATGGGAGAATGAAGTGCTATGCATAAATATACCCCAAATAGCTTTACGTGAACTACCTTATACGGTGAAATCGGTAATAGCTTTTGTGTTGTGGCTTTTCAATTCAGCTCTGCAACTGTGATTAAACGCTTATAGAACTGAGCTGTTGAATGCATTTATTTTTATGTAGTCTTTCCTTATAGTAGACTTTCACCTTGAACTAGGCTTCCTCCAGAAAGTCTACTGAATGGTTTGCTCATTATAAGCACAGACTCTAAGGGGAAATATTCATAAATTCCATCAAGTCGCAATAAGCAAATATTAAACAGTAGAAATTCTTCTCATAACCACTTAAAGTATTTCCATCCAACCTCTTCCTATGTCCTACTGGCAGCTCATAAGCAATACAAACCATGGATATCATAATGACCCATGACATCTTCTGCTGAAATACTAATGAAAGAAAAGCGTGGCTTACAGGTAGGTGAAAAATTTACACTAAATAAAAAAGCGATGGAGAAAAGAAATGTGATCAGGTCATCCACTGTCAGCTACATATAGAGCCACCTAAAGTGTCTGGGCACATTATCTTTTGCCTTTGTCTACCACAAGATATGAACTCCGCACAGATTTGCTTCCAGTGCTTAAAAAGAAAGGTTAATGAAAATCAAAGGTTTGTAGAGATCAGCAACTGAATTTTCTATAATTAATGTGGTTTTGTTCCTTAGGAATTACTAAAGCATAGTTTGGAATCATAGTTCCAGTTAGAAACCACTATGAAACCTGTGAATTTCAGACTTCAGACGAAGTCCCAGCTGCAAACAAGCTTTCTAGTTCTTAGTCTGAAACGTGTCAGAAAAGACTGTAAGTGGCCATAACTATTGTCTACATAGTGGGAAATATCTTGAATAAGATGCATTTCCTTCCGTCTTTCTAGTGAGGTCATTTCTGCCACATACTGACAGACCAGCATGTCTTAGTAGTAAGATATGATTATTCAGCACTGTTTGGAGGCAATCCTTAACCAAATACAAAGCATACCACGTAGTAGTTCCTGTCTGGAGTGTACTCTACAAAGATATACTTTTATATTTTGAAGTCCACGCATGAACTGCTATCACAAGATAATGTTAACAGTTACCCTTTTATAGTTTTTAAATATAATGCAAATCCTTACCCTATTTGGGATTATTTTGGTGATTGGAAGCTAGTAATACAGGCTGAAAATAAATAAACTTTTTTGAAGTACCATCTAGTTCTGCAGTGTGGTAATATTCATTTTATAATTGGTCTTTCTGTGAAACACCTGGAGGATGGTGTGGTACCAGCTGAGTCCTATATTAGTATGACCATTTGTATTTTATACACCACTGCAACTTTCTTATTGCCAACAACAGTATCTCTCATTCTCTTGCAGCTTCCACAAGATCCTGACCACCCAAAACACAAAGAAAAGCAAACAGAGCTTCCAGAAGATGGACTCTGCGTATCAGCTAAAAACTTTGGGAACCTTAGAGAATTGTTCTGAAAACAAAAGAGAAACCCTGCGAGTTAAAAAAGCCAACAGCTTCAGGGATCAAAATTGTTGACTGATGCCTATTAAATGGCAGAGAAATACCTACTCCAAAGTTATTTGTATTCACTTATGCTAGCCACCACTGTCTATTATGTATTTCAGCAGTTGAGTGTGAATTGTCAAAGCCCTATACCTCTGGCCAGGTTTTTTAGATATACCACACATGGAGAGTGCAATGTTTAATATCATATTTATTTATTTAAAGATTCTCTTACATGTGATTTAGCAGAGTGATACAAAATATATTGCATAAAACAGTACAAATATAAGTTACACTTAGTAAAAGGCATCTATAGTGATTGTAATACACAGTTCAATCACAATACCAAAGTGATTCCCATTATAATTCTCTATGACATGCTCACCATCATGACACTGTTATCCCTAGTAAGCCAGGAAAGTATACATCTGTTGAAACCAGCTCAAGCCCAACGCTCTCTTTGAAATTCTCTTCTTAATTGTTTAGGTTTTATACCCTATGTTGGCCTGAGCCAGGTATTCACACTCCTCCATGCTGGTCTGGCTAACGTGAGGAGACATTCAGACTTCTAGTGAACTCAGGGGAAAAAAAATTACACCACCAGCTGATCCACTCAGCTGTTTGACTAAAACAAAGGTCACTCTCTGGTCCCCTTAGTTGTTGAGATAAGTCAGATTCTTTTCAACAACTATACTCAGTCAAAGCCTGCATCGTTCCCTGACCTTCATGGGCACATCTCCTTAGTCCTCTCCTCTGAGCCTTCTTCCGTTTAGAGGTTTACTGTTCAGTCACAAATAGTCTTAACTTGTAGACTTAAAAAAAATAATCAGGGAGAGTAAATTCAAATACAACTGAAAAATATGGAACAGAAAGTGCTAGAGTCAGTGGTCAAGATAAAACAAAAGTAGGAATCTAGAGATCATATCAAGCTGGTATTTAGTTGTGCCGTACAGGAGCAACCTGTTCTAGTGGGTAAAATACCTCCTTCCAAGGCACATTATTCATTACCTGTGTCACTGCCTGGCATTACAGCTGGTGAAACTATATAGTACCTATATAAGCCTCACTGAGCAAGAGGCTCTCTGTCAAGAACAGACATTATTTTCAAAACATGCCTCTCTGGTAGGAAGATATTAGTCCTCCTTCACAGACGGGAAATTGTAGTCTGAGACAGACTGTTTTATCCAAGGTCAGTCACAGTATCTGCTGTCCGACTTGGGAAATGAACAGACAACTCCACTGTTCTACACCAGTACCCTGCCAACATCCTATCTAATTCTATCATTATGTTTGTATTGAATATGACCTTAATTTAGACTTGATATTGACTCCTTGCAAGCTTGTAAGGAGTTAATGGCGTTGAAGCTAAAATTTTCAGTAAGTGCGAGTTATTTTAATTACAGCCCACAACAGTATGACATTTTTTTCTCCAAACAACAAGGACGTAAGTCTCTACACAATCACTTTTTCAAATAATTAAAGAGAAAACTAGGTCAATGTTAAGGATTAAGTGGTACAGCAACACAAAGTTAATCAAAGTTAATATTTAATTCAGCAGGAGAATAATCCCGTTTGTTGTGTTCCAGACTATGCTTTTAAATAAAGTGCTAAAATGGAAAATAGGATAGCCTTTCACTTTCTTTCTTTTCAATTCTTAGCAAGTCTAACATGAGCTCTGTAACATCGCATCTTCAAGTGCTGTAGTCTTCAAGCATGTAATACCACAGGGCTTCATGATTTCTGTAGCACAGTAGAATGTGTTAGATCTAAAAGCTGAAATTTATAGTGCCAAATTCATATCATTAAGCCAACTATATAGACCTTTATAATCAAGGTAATTGTTATGCAACTTTCAGTTTGTATATCCATAGTTTTCACTTTCTTTGCATGAAGAAAAAACTTCAGAAATAAATACAGAGAAAATCTCTTTATGCTTTAAGATGCTGATTACCTAGAGAGCTGTTAACACATGGGAAAAAAATGTCAGCATTTAATGACAAGCAGGTGAAACAGACCATAAACAGAAATAAATAAAGGTAGTGTTAGGAAAGCACAATAGGCAAATTTAACTCAGTAACATATTGCTGTGAACTTCTTGAATTCCTTCAGTGCAGTGCCAGGATTTTTGTTAAATGATGCCTTTTTTTTCCTCTCTGAAGAACATTACATTTCTATTGTCCTTGGTATCTCTTCAGATTTTGTTATTATGAAATAATTTCAGAATAATGTTTCTATGGAAAAGAACACTTGGCTTGTCACTGCTCTTTGCTTTCTGAGTAATGTACATCTTGTTTTTAAAGGTCATAGATGGAACTTTTAATAAACAAACTTTTCTTTGGACAAATCCCTCTTACTAAGGTGTACAAAGTCATAAACATTTTTTATTTTCACTTTTGTTTACTAGACAGTCAAAGCATAGACACTGAGATAGAAGCTGCACTGTTCTGACCATACCCTTTTTAAAGCTGAAAAACATAAACACAAAAACCTCTCTCAATACAGTCAATAAGTCAAGGAAATGGAACAATAAAAGAAATGGATACAAGATACTATTTTTTCACTGCCAAGTTATGAGGAAAAAATCATAATCTTACCAACAAAGTCCTAGTCTCTGTTGTTGCTATATGTTATGATGATGTAGCTAATCAAAGTCATAGGAACTTAGGAACTCTTACGTACAACATCCAAGCAAAGCTTTCTTAATGCTAGTGGAGCTCATAGCAGCCTGGGACACCTGTAAAAGATGCTATAAACTCCTCTGGACAGCACTACACTTTTACAATTCTGTGAAATACCATATAAATTTATAGCAAGTTGCAAATCATCATATCATATTTAAAATATGAAATGACTCTGCTTTGAGTGATTTCTTTTCCATAAAGAAAACTTATCAGTCTATTGTGTACTTTAAATCTCCGCACCTTTGCTCTTCCACCTTCACAGCACATCACAGTGTAATTGCATATGACAGTATGCATTTCTGTGGTATACTTGAAACTGTTAGACTGACAACTACATACCATAAACTGCAGACTAAAAATATCATTGCTAATGTGCTGAAAACATATCTTGTTGATGTTATTTAGAGCTAGAACACATGTCCCTTCACCTTCCTTGTCTCTAAGCTCTGTGGTGCAGTCCTCAAGCACTGAACTTCTATTGTCCAATGATCGCCACAAAAGCGGGTATATAAAAAGGTGAATTTCAAGTAAACAGAAATGAAAAATTCACTCAAAGAACTGTGTCATAAAAGCAATGGATGTGGTGCAATAGACATTTATGTGATTCAACAAGGAGTTGTGCAAGCTAATCAGAAAAAAAAATAGTGATTTTATGCACAGTTCATGTTGTAAGGCTGGGCATAAAATTGAAAAAGTGGCTCTAAAAAGTGATAGGAATTTACTTGCCTATTCTGTTGATTAAATTCTGTTTCCTGAGCTGATGGATAAATTTGGTTTTAATGCCATTCTACAGCAGATACAGTTTAAACGATCTGCTATTATTTTCTAAAGCCAAAAGAGATCAGTCTTAGTAGTGCAAGATTTGGCATACTTAAGACTTTACTGTGCTTCTCTTAAACAGTATTTGTGAGTATCTAGAGGGTTTATGTACTGAGAAACATGAAACTGCTATATCCTTAACTCTGTTGTTGTCTTGCTTGGAACGGTATATAAACCACATGTACCTATCTCTCTTTCTGTAATTTGTTATAAACAACAATGAAAAGGACAGGCTTTGTCTGTCCCTAATTTACAACACATAAATAAGGAATTACAAGCAATTACCAAAATAGGGCTCTGATTTACAGTGAAAAAAAAAAAAAAAACCCGAAAACCAAACCCAAACAAAACCCAACAAAAAAACAGGCGGAGAATTCCAGGACATGTTGGTTTGAGTAAGGAGGGCCTGATTTTAGTTCATCTTTACACAGATATTAGCTATTTACCCTCTACTGGCTACACCGAATATTTTTTCCTAAATATTATTAGCCTCATCATTAAGACCACAAGTTGCTCATTGTATTTTATGAGGCATATAATCCTCTAACGAATCAGCTGCAGCTTTCTACAAATGGAGACAATATGTATAGAAGATTAGGTACTCAGCAAAGGTGCAAGTCACCTACAGCTGCCTATATGTTAGCGCCATATAGTTCGGTAGTGGTGTTTTTGCACTTGGTGCATACAATTTGCACTTCCTTTGCTGTTGTTATTAGAAAAACCTCATAGGCTTGTATGAAAAGTAAGAGGAAAGCCAGCACAGTTTCATAATGTGCTGCTGATAAGAATGTCTGAACTATTACAGTCTATTTGAAAATGTCCTTGGAACTTTAACTTAAGTTTCCCTGGGGGAAAGAAAAGTCTTAATAGATCATTCTTCTACTAGTAATGATAGCAAATAGAACTGATATCAGTCAGCTGTTGTATAGCAGGAAAAATTGCCTCCTGTTTATTTTAAAGAGACACAGTCAAACCACACCTGCATTGTCTCATCTCTCACATTTTCTGGAGAAGGGGCTTCTCTGGCTCATTGTTTAGTAAGATAGTAATAATAATAAAAATGGGCATTATATATAACATGTGGAGATTTGTGGTATCTCTACCTGTGACAACACTAAGTTGTTTGAGGCAGTAAGCAAAACACACACAGTAGTCCTGCTTCAACTATGACGCATGACATAGTCGGCATTTCTCTTTACCCAGTAATGACAGGAACATAATACTGTCTACTAACTGAAAAATGGCCCAGGCATTTTTGTTTACTGATTAATATTTTTTTAAAGGATTAAAATAATTCTCCATATTGTGGTAAGACAAATGGATTTGAGTTAGGTTGAGTTAGGCCTGGCTGGAGCAAAGTAGGGAAAAACAAGCTTGAATAGTTAAAGCTGCAGAGAACCTTGAACTAGGAATCACAAGGGAAGAGGAGGCTGAAGACAGGGTTACTGTCTTGCTTTGTTTTCTGATTATCACCAGATCTTTCAACTCAAAACCCAGGAAGGATATGTGTCTGACACAGTACTTTCTCAAAGACTATAAACAACATTTGTGACATGCATCATTCTTGTTGAGTTGATATGGTAAGAATGAAAAATACTGATTCTGCTACAGGTTTTCCAATGACTACATTAACAAGAGTCAGGCTTACTTTTTATTTGTTTGAGCATACAGAAAATACTTCTCTTAAATATAAGCAAAAGATTTAACAGATTTAAGTATAAAATAGTTAGACAGGAAAAGAAAACCTCTAGACTTCTGTCAGATCCATGAGAAAAAATATCAACAGCATCACTATCACAATAGTCCGTGCTCAGAACAGACTGGCACGCAGTCAAATCCTCCTAGTATGGAGACACAGAGGAATACAGACACAGAAATACTCGTTGTTAATGAAAAATCACATAACCATATTTTTGGCCAGTGACACACAATGATCTTGCCCAGAGATTTATATCCAGTGAGAAGAAGTTAATTTGCTCTTTGTACGGAGACTGACTAGAGTGTACATCCTTTATCCTCTCCAAACCTGAATGTATGCACAATCTGGTTTTAGTCTGTATGTACTTTATGACAAAATCTTGTTCATCTCAGTACATACTTTCCTTCAGAGGAAATGCTAAAAGGAGAAAAAAAGTTATAAACCAAGTGAATTTGCCTTGTGAATCCTCTTGGTACAATTTAACCATCAGCTGATCAAAACTAATTGTATGTGTAGACATCAAAGCTAAAGACTAGTGATACAGTATAAGACTGCTTGAACAGATTCTGGGGTACCTTCTGCCTCCCTTAGGTTCTTATCAGTGGAAGTAGTATTACAGATTTCAGGAGAAAGATATGGAGGACAGGTTACTGATGTGCCAAAATTCAGCCTCAAAAATGAGAACAGCAATTATAAGTTTTTGAAATGTGAGAATTCTGCAGGATAAAAAGTACACTCAAATGGAATGGATTTCATCTATACACATTTACAAAGTATGTATATATATATTTCTCTGTACATAATTATGTAGAAAATATATGAACATATTTCAGAAAAGCGAAAATAAAGTCCAGGCGAAAAAACATCTAAGAAGAGTGAAGTGCTGTGAAGACAAAATAGGAGCAGGAGGAGCAAGACTGAGCCCTGAAGTGTACAAATAGGACAGTTTCATTGCCTTTAATAACAATAAACTGTAACAGCAAAGAACACAGAGAAACTTGTAAGCTTTGTCATCTGAACTTTGAGATGCCAACAGTGTTTTCAAGGTCCTTAGTGTGGATGCATACTGAGGCTGCACCCTGAATCCAAGACACGATGCAACTGTATCAAGACATATTTCAACTAAATCATCCCCTCCTCCCCAGTGCCCAGGCTTGGCACTCTGTGGCACCAGAATTCGAGGACATAGAGGAGTTTGTAATTGCTGCTCAGTGTAGCTGCTCAAGCTATTGTCATGTTCTTATTTCTCATCAGTTCGATGTGCAGCACTTTGTGTCAGACTCTCTGTAACTGCAGGCCTGAACGTCATATGGCTGATAAACTTAAGTAGCAAAAGAAGTGCGTGCATAAAACAAGCCTCTGCCAGCTGTGCTGCAACCTGTCAAGTATGGAAATGCATTTATTGTCAGTTAAAAATCAATACTGCCAACCGTCAGGGTGGAGAGCATCCAATTAAAACAAGTAAGAATGTACCAGAAAGTACATTATTTAATTTCAGTAAATTACCCTTTCTTTAAAAATTAACTTAATACTTTGGTCAGAGAAAAGATGAACATGGATTATTTCCTATAGCATAGACACAGGCTAGTGCCACATAAATATGGGGTGGGGGAGAAAGCAAAATTGATTAGATCTACTTTATCTATTAGTGATATTGTTTTTTTTTCATACACAACATATTGTAGATTTTCTACGGTTGTGAATTCTAAGTAACGGTATGGTCTAATGTTGTAATAAATATGCAAGCTATGCAGAACATGTCTTCTGCGTTCTTTTGCTAAAGCTTCTGTTGGTCTAAGATCCTCTTTGTGTCATTCCCATCTGTTCCCAGTGACTGCAACCAGGGCAGAAAAAGCCCAGTAAGACAGGCAGAATTTCTCTGTACCACTGGTAAAAACGTCTCTTAGCAGAAGTGCAGCCAAGAAATTAGGAATGAACCAAGTCAAATATCCAAATCTGTTTGAGTCACTTGGTTTGAATTTAAGTGCTACAGGACTAAACTGCAAGGCTATGATGACAAAGAGGTGAACTGAGAGAGAGATATTTAATTTAATTTAAGTAAATCACAAAGGCACATTCTCCAACATTCTAAGCTTTCAATCATTATGCTCAGACCTTCTTGAATTCATGGAAAATATCATATGCCTAATGTTAAGCACTGACAGAACTTTCCACAGGTTTGGGTCTTAAGTAATGCAGTTAACACCCTTGATAAAACACAGGCTGTGAAATGGAAAACTAAGGACTAACCTGACACCAAAAACATTTGATTCGATTAAGTATTCTTACTTTTTAAGCAGAAGATTTAGGGCATCCCCAGACTGATAAATTGAACATTGAGCTAAAGGTTCAAACCATTTACCTATTCATTTTCAAAAATACTACTCCTGTAACCACTGAGAAGTGGATTTGTATTCTTATTACACACTTCTATGATCTAAATAAGAAAGAAAACCAAAGCTGGTAGAGAAGGTTCTATGAAAAACTTTAAAACCAACAGTGAATCAAATCAATCTGTGTTGCTGTGTGATCTTCACTTTAATTGACCAGAGTGTTTTAAGAAAGCAATCAACTTTTCAGCAGTCATCACCTCTTGAACTTTTCAATTCATTAATACAGTGATATCTGCTTCATATAAAGATGTATTGCTTCAGAATGAATAAAGTATATCCATATGGTGATACATATTTCCGAGGCAAATTTAATATCATCCCTGGCATATAAATCTGAAATTTATGGAAATTGCTTCTTTTCTCTGGACAAAAGCAAAAATAAAAAATGTTTTGCTTCTTGAACCATATTTTCTCCATCACCCTGAGTTTAGCAGCTAATTCACAGCACCAGAAAAAAGGACCAAGCATGTCAGACCATATGACCATAGAGATAACAAAGCTACATAAGTAGAAAATAACTGTACCAGTTTATGGAAAAATGTCAACAGAAGAAATCAGTCAGAAGCAACGATTTAAGGGTGTATTTAATGGAAATTTAAAAACTGTATACATTTTTCTGATTCTTTGGTTTTTAATTAAAAAGCAAATGTATCTCTTAGACATAACTAAATATTAAATAAATCTTTTGATATTCAGCAGTATTATCTAATGAGAAACTGTAGGTATGCTTTGACTATACAAATTTTGCTCTGTCTACTTACTCTACCCATCTTGTTCCCATTCCCTTCTGCACGGCTCTCGGCCTGCAATGAAGAAGTTAAATAAGTGTAAAGTTGCTAAAGCAAAGAGCAATGTGTTCCTCTATACTTAAGTCCAGGGTTCACTACTTTTATACCTGTTTTCATCTGTTCAATATGGGACTGTTAAGCTGTTTCACTGACCAAACTGGCTGGGCTGAGCAGTTACACACCCTTAGAGCAGATACGCAAGAAGGTTATCGTGCAAGTACAGATTTAAATTGGGAAAATAAAGTCACTCTTTCTTCATTATTAACCCATTGCTTATGACTGAATCAAAACACTTAAGTTTTCACTCATTTTTAACAGTCAAATAAAGGAGAACAACATGGAAATTGTGTGTATTAAGTTAGCTTCTTTTTCCAAATAATGTTCTTGAAGATATTAAGCATATGCTTAATTTCAGCATAATGCTAGGTTTCTGCATTGGAAAATCTCTATTGCTTGTTCTTCTTCCTGTTTATGTTGTCATTTAACTCCAGCAATTTAACACAAATAACTAAAATACCTCTCTGATGGTTTTAGATTATTATGACAGAATGTCTCTCCTATGTAGCTTTTCAAATTGTATTTTCTTCTCTCTAGCCCCTCTTCCCCAGGAACACTGCATGCTTTCAAGATGTGACACAGATGTGAGACAGCATCTTCTACATTTTGGAGAAAGCTGCTACAGATATGACAGGATCCTGAAGTTAGGGACCCTGTAGTGCCACATAAGCATTTTCAGAGAAAAACTCGGGCTTTAGAGAATGAACACCTGCATGAAACCGCCCTACAAGGAAACAAAGAAACTTCAGGAAAGTAGGAGGGGAAGTTTTGCAGAATTTAATCTACCCTGGAATATCTGCTGGGTGGAAAGGGCTCTGGCACATCATCAGTGGAGGACAAATACACCAGTGTTACCAACAGTGGTACTAGAAATGCTGATTAGTCTGTTGATGCTAACTTCATTTTTTCTCTGAAAGTGGCACTTTGACACAGAACATATAATAGCCAGCATGATTCAGACCTTTGTGAATAGTGCTCCCATTTCTTAATGCTTCATTGATGAGGAAATTGGCTGAGCCCTGTTGCGTAAGAGTCAAAAATCAAGTTTCCAATTTGTTTTCCTATGTACAGCCAAATGAACATACTGGATTGAATATGGCCTGCGGTACTTTAAAATTAAGGTGTATGTGAGGCCTAGTGCGGAATGGGGAATGAAGCAGGGAAGCCATAATATGTGGCAAGAACCTTAGCCTTACTGAATTTAGGGGAAAATTTGCTGCTGGCTACAGCAAAGTAGATTTGCTCCCCGATTCTGTTT
The DNA here is from genome assembly GCA_013400055.1 of Nycticryphes semicollaris. NCBI lineage: Eukaryota > Metazoa > Chordata > Aves > Charadriiformes > Rostratulidae > Nycticryphes > Nycticryphes semicollaris. The sequence goes on from VXBJ01004947.1 coordinate 727,821, forward strand.
TTGATTTGCTAAATAACCTCAGGCAAACAATCTTACCTCTTTGTCACTTGTCCTCTCTGGCTTTGATCCTCTTCAGTCAATTGTCATAGTCCCCTGTGCCAAACTGTTGACAGTCTCTTACTACCAGCTACAGAGTTCCTAAGCACAATGGCACCCTTATCTCAGTCTGTAGTTATCATCATCCTGCATAAACGACAACATAAAAGCAGACTGTATCAGGAAATCCGTAAGCACTCTGTATTTTCACTGGGACCAGCTACAGAATTGCTGGGGATAATGATGATACTTACACATGAGCCCTCACTGAAGAAAATCTTTTGATAGCTACGAACAGGAAACACCTCATACAGAAAACTGCAGTACCCTCAGACACATGGCATTGAAAACAGTGCATTGATACAGAATACCTATAAACCAGACAAGATCAGAGAATTTAAAATAGGTCTTCTCACTATATTGTTTCCCTTGCACTTACAGCACAGATTACAGGTGATTTGTCTGTTTCCCTGTCACAAAGACAGCTGCATGACAACACTTACTCAGAGCAGGGCAATTTAAGGTGACAAGTACTACTTGAAATATGTCCTTTAAATTTCCTTAATTGTCAAACTTTTAAGGGTTATCTTAAATTTAATTTTGTTGCATTTAAAGTCCAGCTTTATGATGATATAATTTATTTTGGACATTACCGGTGACATTGTTCTGCCCGTCAATGGAAACGTGAAAGAATATCATTGCAATGAATATCCATGGTCTCACATAAATCACTCAAAATACTTCAGATATGCATGGAGATTTTCCATTGACCCTGTAATGACTTTAATAAAACTGTTTCAACATGAGCTGTGTCAGCAACAGAGACATGAAATGATGGTGTTCCAGCAACATCACCTCAGCTTTTAAATGTTTCAGAAAAACACTGTTAATTTTCTTTTACTAGTGTATAATCCTTCCCACAGTACAGCATAGACACCATATGGCAGGAACACATGGGATTTCCTTTTTATGTTGCTTCATACCATCAGGGAGCTGTGGTTATTACTTGAATCAAATCAAAGATATCAGGAGTATCTCTACTCATGAAAATGAAGATGTGAAACCACTGCAGCTTTAATTTAGCCATAGGAATGAAGGTGATATAACTGACAGCCTGGAGGACTTGGATGGGGACTGTCATTTCCATCATGTCATTGCTAAAGCTAATCACGTTTAATTTTGTGGGGTGGACAAAACCTTAGAGGATGGACTTTGAACAGTCAGAAGCCCTGCAATTTTGCATCAGCTGTAACACTAGTGTAATCCCTGTAATCAGAGTAAAATGCCATGAACCAGGGTGGAGTTCAGCACCTACCATGGAAGGGAATGAGATTCTTCACATTCTTTCGTAAGTGTGACCTTGGGGAAAAAAAAAACAACAATCCCCCCCCCCTCACCCAATTTCAATTATACTAAGGTAATTTTTCTTTCTCCTCTTTCCACAATTTTATTATAGTCTAACCTTCTTCAAAGTGAACTTCTCTTTGCTTACCAGGAGACTGGCAAAAATTCAGGCCGGTTATGACATAGAAATTTTTATAGGAACTGAAATGAGAAAGGCATATATATACATCAGTGCTGTAGGCTCTTTATCATCATTGCTTCTAAGTGAATCCAAAAAAGGTAACGTAACTTGCATTATCCAAAAGTTAACATAATATAAATGGTGTTCTCTTATGGAAACATGTTAATTTCTAGTTCTAAATGAGGTTCCTTTATTGCTTGATTAATATTCACAGCAGAACAATCTAAGCATTGTTAAATTGATTGCTTATGACATTGAACAATTGACTATGAAATAGCATATGATCTTTGATTTGTATTGTATTTAGAGTTTCTAGAATGTTTTGAGAAGTGGACCTAAAAATTGCAGGCTTAAACACTCAAGTCTGTAGACATTAAAAGCATCAACAGGTCCTGGGCTGCACCAAAAGAAGCGTTGAGGGATGTATTCTCCCCCTCTATAAGACCCTACTTGGAGTACTGTGCCCAGCTATGGGGTCTCCAACATAAGGAAGACATGGACCTGTTGGAGCAAGTCCAGAGAAGGTTCATGAAGATGATGAGAGGGCTGGAGCACCTCTCCTATGAGGACAGGCTGATAGAGTTGGGGTTGTTCAGCCTGGAGAAGGTTTTGGGGAGACCTTACAACAGCCTTCCAGTACTTAATGGGGGCCTACAGGAAAAATGGGGAGGGATTCTCTATCAGGGAGTGTAATAATAGGATGAGGGATAATGGTTTTAAATTGAAAAAAGGGGAGATTTAGATTAGGTATTAGAAAGAAATTCTTTACCGTGAGGGTGGTGAAACACTGGAACAGGTTGCCCAGGGAAGCTGTGGAAGCCCCATCCCTGGAGGTGTTTGAGACCAGGCTGGATGGGGCTTTAAGCCAACCTGGTCTAGTGGAATGTAACCCTGCCTATGGCAGAGGGATTGGAACTAGATGATCTCCAAGGTCCCTTCCAACCCAAACCATTCTGTTATACTAAGATGATTCTACAACTCAAGCTCTCACAATTTTTTCTTTTTTTTATAATACTGTGTTCAACTTTCTAACAGAATGTATTACGTGAAACTTTTCAATTATGAGGTGCCTAAATAAATTTTCTTCCTCCTCTCTCCAGCAAATTACCTGTAACCTTTCTGTAAATACAGCATGGAGATATGGGGACATTGAATGTTTTCCACTGTAAAGATTTTTTGCAGGAGACAGATGAAATGGCACATATAGGCACTTGTAGCAAAGACTCCACAATGAACAGACTGACCTTGGTACAAAAAAGAATGAAAGAATTTTCTGCTTTACTCATTATCTAGAGGAACTAGAGAATTAGTGCTAAGCAAATCTGCTTTCATCTTTATCACCTCTGTCTTCTAGAAGCATAAACCACTAGTTCTTTAAAAGAGTTCATACTTACTACTCAGCTAAGCCAACTGTGTGATAAAGACACCACAAAAAGGTTTGACATGAGGGCGAGAGACTCTAAAAAAATGCACACTCATGAAAGTACAGTACTTCAGTAGCAACCCTTCAACAGAAGCTTTTTACAGAATCAAACAGCTTCACTACATACCCTTCTTTAAATTGACTGTTCAAGAAGTCTGAGCAAAGTAAGCCAGGCACAGATCTCTCTCCTGTACTCTAACACCAGTCTCACTCAAAAACTTAATCCTTGTAATTAAATAAAAAGTACCATGAACAAGCTACAGCTTACTCACATATCTACCACTCTTCAAGAAGATACTGCACTGCAATTAAAAATGGCAAAGCTTTTGAAAGGGTAAAAAGATGACAAAATTAAAAGATTTTAAAGTATTAATGTATAACTCTCCATATTTAGTTAACAGAAAACAGTAGCAAAAACAGGGTGTCTGCAGTCCAACAATCAAAACAAGACATGAATAAGCAAAGACTTCTAAGTCCTGTCATTTTCTCCTGCCTTGTTTTTGCAGCTAGTGATAAGAAAGGAAATTATCTATCCACATGACTCTGCTGACCTGGCTAATATTTCTTCCTCAGAAGTACTGCTTATGATGTTCTCTAGTGATCCAAGGTCACAGACTAAGCATTGCAAGGTAGTATCAGTGCAAAGCATGGGGTGCACATCTGAGATAGAAACGCCTGGTGTAATAACATCTACAACCACGCATACTGGAAGCTACACAGTAGAAGACACACAGCATGTCTTAACAGCTCAGTTGATGCAAGAGGAACTACACTAAAATTGGTATACTGCTCGAAAAATGAAAGAAGGCATCTGAGAAATAATACATCCAGAGCAAGAAGTTTTATGAAGGTGGTGATAATAGTTTAAAAAAGAAAGGTTCTAAACAGAATCTAAAGTCAAACAATTAAAGGAGTTGAGATACTGGAAGTTACTGTAAAATAAGACATAAATTTGACTACGGTACTGAGTTATTGTGTTTTAGTGAAATCATAAAGGTATTGTAAAAAATAATTGGCAAGTGTTGAATCATTAATAATTTTTCAGTAATATCTACAGTATCTTAATACTTATCTGCCTCTTTAACAGCTGATGATTACCACTTTAAGTTTCTGAAATGGCTTGAGTGGCCACATCTTAATGCCCAGCACAAAGGGGGAAGTTTGCAGGTTTGCCTGCATTCTAGACCTACCAAGGTGGATTTACAACAATTCAAGTGATTCACTACAGGATTGCAATTCCCCTTGTCATTACATTTCTTAGTTACACACTAGCTGTAGATCTACCCAACTGCATCTTAGTTTAGCTGATTCTGAGAATGCCTGAATTGTCAGAGCCGAAGAGCTTCTTAGCTCTTTGACCAGCAATGTCCAGCTTGTGACATGGGTGAACCCCAAGCATGCAGCACTTCTTCCTCTTCCCTTCTTATTCCTGCACCTTGGTGCCCATGGGAAGTAGCCTTGTTTCAGGAAGCAGCAAGAGTGGCCTTCTCTACAAGGGAAGGTGAGCTGGAGACTGAGGATCATGGAGTGGGCAGGGGCTGTTTCCTCATTGATAAGGTGTGCATTCCCACAGCAGCTCAACAAGGGAGCAGAGCAGGTCCAGTGATGATGACCATGGTCAGCCATAGTCCAGTGATCTGCCAGCAAGTCTGTAGCAGGTCCAAGGTCAAGCCAGGAAGTCAAGGCAGAGGGATCAAAGTCAAACAGCAAGGTACATGGCCAGACACAAGCATATCTACAATACAGCTCAGACAAGGAGCAATGATCTGACCACAACAGCAACTCCTGAAGAAAGTGGGGGAGGCCCCCAACAAGGTTTCTCACAGCTCTATCTCGCATAGCTCTGATCTAAGCTTACACAACTGCACATATCAGAGATGGCTTTGAGCACAGACAGCTAAACCCAAAGGAGGAGGGGAGAAGATCTTGCAGAACCTCTGCACTTCACTTAGGGTCATAGCACCCTGTGTACACGGGTTAAAAGAAAAGTACGGGGTGTTGTGGCCAAGACCCCGAACTGGACAAGGTTAACAAGGGGATCATGGAATACCCTATAATATACCACTCTGCCTAGGTCCAGCCAAAAGTAACCACTCAGACACAACATGCTTTAGATTTCTGGTAAGGCGTTTTCCTGAGTGACATGACATACCGTTTAAAACATCAGCACTATGCAGTACTAATAAAAGACTTATTAAAGTAAAAAATTAAATGGACAAAATAAACTTACCAAGAAGTGCATTTCCATCTCTAACTCAAAGGATGCCTAGGCATTCTTGGATGATGATGATCAGTGGTGATAAGGGGAAGTAATCCTAGGCCACAAAAGCTTGTCTCTTGGATTGCTGGAGCTGATTATATGAGATGCGCTATAATGCAGCTAAATGAAAAACTGAAACAAGAGAGGCATCCTACCTCTGTTCATAAACACCTCTGCTGTGGAAAGGAGATCAGAAAACTGTTTAGGGAGTCTCAGCACACAAGCAGTCTAACATGAATTCCCAGTGCAATAATGTCTTAAAAAGGCTAAAACAATCCTTCCATGTTTAAGGCCTATAGTAATTAATATGACTTGGGGAATGACTATATCTCCCTGTAACACTGGTGAGAACAGTATAATTGGAATACTCTGTGCAGTTCTGATGTCCATACTACAAAGGGTGTTAGAAATTGGCAGAAGTGTTACAAATGGCCACAAAAGTTATCAATGGAATAACTGAAATCTGGTTTACTTCTTAAAAATGGAGTCACTATTGGCAGGGATAATTATTCTGTTCTTAAATTAGCAGGGAAAGGTGCATAAGGAGCCTAGAAGTTACAAGCTGGATCTGGAAAGTAGTAGCACAGTGTTAATTTTATACAGTAAGAGTGACAAAAACCTGGATAAACAACCAGTGAATTGGTGGGCCTTTATCTCTTGGACTGAGTTTCTGAACTGAGACTGAATGGTTTCCTGGAGAGACACCAAGACAAGCAGAAGTTGCACTTGAGTCAGCAAAAGCGGAGTGTTTAACAGTGCCTTTAGGAAGTCCAACAAGGAAAGCTGATGGTTCCAGCCAACCTTAAATTCTCTGAATCTCAGTCTTGCCAAGGATATTGTCTGGCTGCAGCTGAGACAGATTAAGATGTTAGCACTTCTCACTGTACTTTGGGCTATCAATGACTGCAAGTACACTAGATGTACCGGCATAACTGCTGGGTCACTCCCTAATCTAGTTTTGCTGAAAGGATCTAGGTTAGCAAAATCCTTTCTTTAAAGAGGGTAAACTAACTGGATTATTTTGACAAAACTGAAGATGTAGTCTAGCTCATCTGCCAGCAGAACAGAATGCCAAATGACTTTCCTGTTAGCTACAGAATGTGTACAGATTTAGAAACCTGCTGGATTGTGACTGAAGCAAAGAATGTCGCCAAAGAACTGCATAAGCTATTTGAAGATCACAAATATTTGAAATACAGATTTTAGGGTGAACCTATTTATGCACCTGTCAAACTTATGTATGAAGAAAGGTAAAAAGGAAATTATATCATTGATCCACCAGAAGGACGGTATTTTTAAATATCCAGTGTGGGTGAAATGTATCTGAATAAATTCTATGGAAAGAAGTATGGATTTTAAAAGACTTCATACTGATTTTCAGATAAAATGCATGCTGATTTATAAGCTATTTGAATGTAATTTTTTTATTAGCAGCATATCCTATGATATTACTCACAAATGTAAGTCTATTTGTGAACTTAGTTTCAGACAATCAACTGCATTAACGTTAGTATTTATAGAGAAATTTCAACTTAAGAATTGGTGTAATGGATATACAGTGTCCTATTGCCACAGTAGTGCTAGAATGTGTTTTATTCTTTATGCCACAACTTTGAACAGTGTATTAACTTAGTTTTCCAGCTTTTTGACTATTACTCACCTGTTGTTCTCTATCAGCAATATCCTCAAGGCAAATAAATGTAATAAGCTCAATAATTGAAAGCAATTTCTACACTATTATTTTATAACCAAATTCCCTTATGCAAGTGTCATTAGCAAGAGTACAGATCAATTTCAGATGATATTTAAGAGATTAATTTAAAAACAAAGATTGCTACAAGCCCATTCTCTCCTATCCCTAGTTTTTCTGCTCTCAAGCAGAAAAAAAAAACGCCAAAAAAACCCAAAAAACAAAAAGCAGGGGGTTTTACCCCCCGGAAGCAGTTCCACACAGTGGCTAAGTGGAAAAATGGCTTGCAGCAGTGGTCCTGCTCTTTGCACTCTTTCCTTCCCACTTCTGGAAAGGAGGTCAGGCCACTCCTTTCCACCTGCTCTGGCACTTCCCTGATCCCTTGGTGAATGAGTTCAGTTCAGTTCAGTAAACTGATGGGTTAGTTTTTTGCTGATTCAGCCAAGCAGAATTCTGACATATCACAAGTGTTACAGCTTGTCAGGTTAGGTAGAAACTGGGGAAAATAAAGTAAGAAGAGCACATTTGAAGGTATCTCATTTCTCTGCTACTTTTCTTGCAATGACTGTTACAAAAATGCTGCCAGCTTAGCAAAAGGATTCAACTCACCAAGGGGTCAGGGAAGTGCCAGAGCTGTCACAGGAAACCAGTGACAGCAAGAGCCTATGTGGGAGTCACCTCTTTCAGCTCCAATGAGCTACTAGATTTGCTCAGCTGATCTTACAGGACTGCACCTCCAAGTACACTGCACTGGCAGATGTTTGGGAGCTGTATGAACTCACTTTGGGCAAAAAAAAGAAATGATTATTTATATTTAAACACTGAGGTGTCCAGCTCCCAACAGTATACTTAATATACTTAAATGTACAGTTTTAGACTGCTGGGACTCACACCCCACCCCACCCCCCCCGCTTCTTTACAGCAGGGGTCCAAAGGACTCTTGTTAATGCTAACCTATTAGAGCACCCAAAGATCAATTGAACTTTTTTAATAGGAAGGAGCTGAGTGTCAGTTTACAGTGTTGCTTCTCTTCCCCTAATTTTGCCTCCCCTGAAACCCAGTTGCATTAGCTATGATTAATTAGCATACAGGTACAAGAGAAAAAGGCCTGAGATGTGTGAAGGCCTCCTTAAATTTGCTATCTGCCAGTGGAAATATAGTAGAGTGCATGGTCCAGTAACAGCGAATTTAAATGCATAATTCCTACCTCTGTATCCAAAATGCCATGGTCACATGATGCAAAGCACTGATATGACCAATAAAATAAAATAAATTACAAAAAAAATCCCTTTTGCAGGTTCAGATTTGTTTAAGATATGATGAAGTGTTGTTTTTGCATCATTAGAGTTTGTACCAGATGAAGTATCACCTACTTTCAAGCAGCTGACGTAAAGATCTAAATCTGTTATAAACTCTTTTTTTATACACTCTGGCTAATTCCATAAAAATGTCACCATATGCTCATCCTCATCCAGAACAAACACATACTGCTCGGTGAGCTGGTGGTTCGATACAGTAACACAGTCAAATCACAGCCTTAGGGCAGCTGTAAAAGCTCTCTAAGTTCAGTCAGGTCAGCATCCCTTGATGGGGTACACATCAACTGTCTTTGGCTCAGACAGCATCAACCAGGCTCTCAATATATGATCCTCCCAAGGAATCCACTTCCCATCAAGGAGGCAACAATACCATCAGGAATACATGGTACAGGTAGAACATTGCCCATGGGGATACTTCTTCCTTAATGCCCACTTATTCTCAAGTAAACACCCCAGTAAAATAGGGAAACTATGACTGGTGGTCAATCTAACGATCGGACAATCACAATGAGAAACACACGAAACACAATACACTTAAATTCCAAACCCTTGTTTCAATGGTATTTCTCTTACACAAAAGACACCTTGTTAATCTTACCACACTCAACTCTTTTTTTTTTTCTCCCTGAAGGAAAAGATAAATTCTATTATGCTAATCACCAATCTAAGCCTTAAGATCTAATTTTATTTTTTAGCACTTATACTGGGAGGAATAGTGGATATTTCAAGGGTATCAGGATTCAATTCCTCACCGGAAAAAAAGCTCTCTCTCTCAAGCTAAGGGTGGACTAAAGCACTGACGGCATAAAAACAAATGCTTGTTTGGTCTTGTTCTGAAACTGAAGTCTTGCCCTCTGGCCAAGAACCAAATGTGCTACCAGATGAGTGATATGGAGACACTGAAGAGAAACATGAAAAAGTAAGGCTGCCAAGACTGCACTCTATCACCCTCATATCCAAGGCTTTTATTTGAGTTTTTTTTAAAAAACCGACAACACACAAAAAAACCCAAACAAAAACAACCAAAAAAACCACAAACAAGTAATCCTTTGTCTGGAGCATTTATTCATTACCACAAGGAGCTTGGGAATACTCATATAACATTAGATCTTCAGCAGAAACCAGGCATATCCACTTTTTGCTAAAAGTGTTTTCATGCATTTTCCATCAAAACACAACTACCTGTCTGTAAGGGATTTTATTTTCTTTTTGGTTTTAAATAGAAAGCTTTGTTGCCTTTAATTTAGCTGGAATGCCATGGACAGGCAGAACTCAGGCTTGAAAATAAAGACTGTTCAAATTGTCAATTAACAGTTGTGAAGTTTTTCAAAAGTGAAAAACACTAATAAAAATTTCTAGAACATTCTTGATGTTTAAGCTGGAAAAGAGATTATCTACCCTTAATAAAATCCCATGTACATTAGGATATGTTAAAATACCTTAAGAGTCAGAAATGAGTGCTTACATGCACTGAGGAGAGAAGGAAGTACACTTTTAACTACAGTAATGTAATTTCTGGCACTGCATAGTAAATCAAATTTCAGTTTCATTACAGGATACCCATTTTGACATAGTTATCAAAGGTGAAGAGTTTCTTTTGTAAGTTGGTTTAGAAAATTAATTGTGTCAACAAAATTGTTGTATGACAGTAAAATTTCTTCTACACTTGAGACTCGGTTGAAAAAGAAATTACTTGAAAAATTAAATACCTGCAACCGATATTGCTACATCAGGAAAAAATTCCTATAGTAGACCTGATATAAAAATTAAATATTGCCTTTGTCTATGGCCCTGTGTTAGCAGCATCCTCCCATCAGAAACAGTATTCTCACAATTGAAGTCCAAGGCTGAAACCACAAAGGCAATGATCCGAATCTCAACTGTACAATACTTTCCCATAGATACCTTCCAAGTTACAAACTCATAAAAACCACAGTTAGATCCCATAGTCAGCAAAAGCACGACTGAAGCCAACTAAAAGCTTAGGGATGCTTGTTTTCTAAAACTTGGCAAGATTTATCTCTGTTAGTGGAACCCCCCCCCCCCCCCCCCCCCCAAAAAAAAAAAAAACCAACAAAAAACCCCACAAATACTAAGAAGGAAAAAAACTAAAAAGGCAGAAAGAAACCCTCTAAAATCCTAACATAACAATGTTGAGAAAACACTGATGAATATAACAGGAAACTATCTAGAATGGCAAGGAAATATTCTAGAAAAATAAATGAGTGTTTTCCCATTACCAGTGATATCATTTAAATGAAAAAATTGGTGAAATTAGATACTATTAAATTTGTTTTAGAATTTTAAGCATTTTTTTCCTTAAAGGATGTTTGGTGAAATGTCATAGTTTTCTACTCCAAGTACCCAACTGACCTGTCTGCAAACTGTAGACATCACTTCATTGGTGCACTGTAAGAGTTTTTTAATACTACAAAACCAAAAAAAGGCTCAATCATATTTGAATCTGTGGAAAAACATGTATTTCATAGGTAAAACCAAAGATACAATAATCTAGATTTTGGACAACTTGCATTTGCAAAACAAGGTTTACCTGAGGCAGCTGGCCCACCAGTACTTATATAGCTTTATATAAAAGTGTCGTTTGTGCCATTTGTAAAGAATATCCCTTCTGAGTCCACCTGCAAAGAAATATTTAGAGACAAGTGACTCTATGACTGTGTAAGCTGATGAAATAGGACTGACTTCACAGGGAAAAATTGCTGAGATCCAGCCTAGTCATTTTATTCCTAAGAAATTGAAAGCACTCAACGGCATTTGCTTAGAAAATGTGTACTTTCATTGGAAGAAAATACGGCTCTCCAGGGGTGATTTAGACATCCCTGGTAGCAGGTACTGATGGAGCAGATACAGAAGGTTCCTTGAAACCGGCTACTTTCTCTAAATCTGTACCAAGGTTCTTCCAGATGACAAGAAATATAAAATGTTTCTTGTTTAGCCCATGTGGAACAGGCAGAAGAAACTCTTTACTTTCCATAGTGATTAAGTACTCCTCTCTGCTGCATGCACTTTTAGTTAGTCCAACTGAAAAAGTTAATGTCCTTACTTTTCATTCAAGAGTAAAATCACATTTGGACAATCACTATCCCCCTATCCCTCCTGTGTAAATGTCAAGGCCCAGAAGGATTATTTCCTTGGAGTCCATGTGGCACTTGGAGGATATGGGTCTCAGAAAAGTGGGTACTTAGGTCCAGGAGAAAAGATTCGCTTCAGGACAAGCAAAGCCTGAAGGGAAAATGGAAATGTTTTAAACTGATGGATGGAACAACATGAGATCACAAACATGGGATGTGCACTGCAAAGCAGAGGAAGGGAATTATTCATAGGGTACAGGGGATTAACACAGATGCTGCGGGGTCACCAGTCCCAGGGCACCCTTGATGGAGCCTTGCTTGCACCCCAACCTCACAGAGCAACCCTAATTTGGGCAGGAACAAGTCTGCTTCTCCCTCCCCACACCTTGGCCCACAGACGTTAATTGGGTACACAAAGCATCACTCCTTAGGACAGGTATATGCAAAAGCCCTTGGTATCATTAGTTGCATTTTCTTTTTCCCCTCCTGAGGGAATTTTACTCCCCTCCGTCCATATCCCTTTTCTCTCTCCAGCCTCCGACCCGCTCACCTACACCTCGGAAGGGCAGACGGGTCGGTCGCCATTTTGCGACGAGGCCCCACTGGGAGTCTCGGGGGGGCGGCGGGAGCTGCCCTTCACGGTGGAGGTGTATGGTGGGGCCGAGCCTGCCCAGGGAGGCCCAGGATCATGTAAATCGGGCCGGGAAGCCGGCAAGAAGGGGAGAGAAGGAAGGAGGAGAGGGCGTTTGGCTGCTTATCACGCCGCAGCTTACAGCCAGGGGCGGCAGGCTCGCCGGCTCCCTCTAGGTATCGCTGCCTCAGGAAAGGAGGAGGAGGAGGAGGAGGGTTTTCTTTCTTCCTATTGTTCCCCCCTCCCCTCCTCCTCTCTCTCTCTTTTCCAGCCAGTAAAGAGTGTCTGCCCTTTTGAACCGCTGGTACAGCGCCTGCGGCTACACACACACACACACACCCGCCGGCTATATATCAGTTCAGAGCCGAGCAGAGGGCGAGCAGTGCGCGTCTCCCCGCGGGCTGAGGCGGCAGGGACAGCCGCCACCGCCCCGTCGAGCCTCGCAAGCGGTTCCGGCGTGGCCGCTGGGTGTCCGTACCCCCGGGGTACCATGGCCTGCGTGGAGCGCTGCTGCCGGTGCTGCGTGGACGGACGGCGGCACAGCAGCATCCTCTATAACATCCTGAGGAGTCAGGAGCGGGCAGCGTCGCCGGCGGGGCAAGGGCCGAGGCGGGGGCAGGGACCGGCATCCCGCGGCTGTCCGTGCGGCGGGTCGCGGCGGCGGCGGGTAGCCCTGAGGAGCCCGCAGGTGGCCTGCAAGGCGGCCTCGGCCGTGCTGGTGAAGACGCTGCGCTTCGTCCAGAATGTGCCCTGCTTCCAGGAGCTGCCCCTAGACGAGCAGCTCCTGCTAGTCCGCAGCTGCTGGGCACCGCTGCTGGTGCTGGGGCTGGCGCAGGACCGGGTGCACTTCGAGACGGTGGAGAGCGCGGAGCCCAGCATGCTGCAGAGGATCCTCACCACCCGGCGGCAGGGCGAGCACCCCCCGCCGCGGGGACCGGCGCCGGGCCGGCCTCACCACGGCTCCGCCGGCGGCGGCGGCCCGCACCTGCCCTCAGCCGGCGAGATTCAGGCCATCAAAGGCTTCCTGGCCAAGTGCTGGAGCCTGGATATCAGCACCAAAGAGTACGCTTACCTCAAGGGAACGGTGCTCTTCAACCCGGGTGAGTGACCCGACGGGGCGCCGGGGAGGCAGGCGGGGAGCGGGGTAACGGGGCTGTATCCCCAGCGAAGCGGGGCGCAGACGAGGCTTTTCCTCAAGGGGAAAGAAGTGGTGGAAGAGGATGGGACGCGGAGTAAGGTTTCCCCCGACTGTCCCGTTCTCGGGGCCTCTGCTGACAGGGAGGGAGCCGTTAAGGGCCGCCCCGCCTGCCGTTTTCAGCAGGAGGGGGTCCGGCTGCGGGTAGATCGGGGGTTCCCGGGGCTGGCGCCTTCTGCAAAGGTGTTCCGCCAACAAAACAAACCTGAGACAACGGCTATGGGGAAGTGAGGAGACGGCAGCCGTTCCCCGTTCGTTTCCAAGCGGGGCGCTTGGCGGCCTCTCTTCAGAGGAAGGGCCCTGCCCCCCCCCCGCCGCCGCCGGTCACCAGCCTTCCGAGGGTGGCGGGTCGGAGGATCGCCCTCCTCGGGGGGGTTTGCACACTGTGGAAAGCAAGCCAGACAAGGGTCAGGGCTTCGCCTTTGGCTGTAGCATCTATGATTTTTTTTTCCATCATCTCTCTTTGTGGAGACTTGCACAGGTGCAGTTCCACCAAGTGATTGATTAAGGTGTCGGTGACCGACCTGAAAGGTAGCTGGCAGCTTGGATACTGCACTTCCTAAATACACCACTACTGTGTGAAAGTGGGATGTGGCTCTTCCTGCGCTCCCACTGTTAGTTAGACTGAAAAAGGGAAGTTCTGCACTCCCTATCCTTGGGTATCCTTACTCCGGTTCACCAGCAAACTTTATTATACGTCGGAGTAAATGCTTTTTGCGCTTGCAATCTGGAGCTACTCAGAAACAGGTGTCAGAAGATGTGAGCTTCGTAGAAGTGAGCAAGTTAACAGGTTATTTTGCTTGCCTTTTCGCCGTTTACAGCGCTGCATTTGTCACTCTAAAGGTGTTTTGGAGACCATTCTTCTATCAAAGTTTTTACTTTATCCGTTGATTTATTTAATACGTAGAGGAATGTTGGCAAAGGTTGTATTTCAAATTTGCATAGTGAAGAGGAACGCAGAACGTCCAGAACACCAACATGATAAGATTTTGAAATGCCCTATAAAATTTGGCATGCTGATCCTGCATACAAGAAGTCTTCCAGCAACTTAATTTCCTTCATTTTTAGAGTGATAAATACAATCTGTGAGCTCTTAGTAGTTGTTCTATAAGAAGAATGCTGCTTTGTAGACAAAACCAATGTAAAGGAAATAATTTATTTTTCTTTTCAGACCTACCTGGACTGCAGTGTACACAGTACATTGAAGGACTGCAGAGGGAAGCACAACAAGCTCTGAATGAACATGTGAGACTCATTCACAGAGGTGATGAAGCCAGATTTGCCAAACTGAATGTTGTTCTATCCTTGTTAAGATCTATTAATGCTAATGCGATTGCCGAACTGTTCTTCAGGCCCATCATTGGAGCAGTGAACATGGATGACATGCTTTTGGAAATGCTTTGTGCAAAATTATAAAGGTGTGTAAAGTAATGAAAATAAATCGAATGCAAAAGAAGCCCTAGAGCAGAATAGTGTAAAGTACTGTAAATAAACTAACTTATTGTTTTTACATAGATAGTATTTTTGTATTCCATAATAAAATACTCTTCAAGTTCTGAAATTAATTTTTATTAAACACAGTGTTTTTGGAATAAGATTACAGCCATCAAAACAAGCTTTAAGGTTGTGGAGAATGTTCATATCCGAAGTCAACTGGCTCTTCTTACCTTGTCTCTGAATAAAGATCACACTTACTGTATTGTACTTTCAAGGTGAGTAATCCCAGCTTTTTCAAAATAAGCAGCAGTCTAGGTTTACATTTTAAACATAGTTGGCATACAGAAGGGAGAACGAACAAGCCATTTCATATTATTTCTCTAATAGTAAAATAGGATACTGTAGTAAGTTCTGCTTGTAGTTCAGATGCTGGCTGTATCAAGGGCTTACTGCAGTCAATGTACTACTTCTTTGACTTGAACAGAGTTGAAGTCTATAAAGAACATTAAAGAAATTCATCTGAGGTTTTCTTCCATATGAAGAAAATGTGTTAGGAATACTTTTAGACTTAAAATTGCTTGACCAATTCTAACACTTGCAGTAAAATATTCCTTTCAACACATTGGGCTCCAGGAGAATAAAGTCACTCTGTTCCCCCAAAAATCAAGCAAACAAAAACACCTCTAAAAATACCCAAACAGCAGATGCTAAATAGGGTCAGGGGAACTACCAGTGTGGACTCCACACTTTACCTTTCACCTAGGTAATTGCTGGCAATGATTTTGAAAGCCAGATTCTTCAAACTATTATGCTTAAACAGCGTGTACCACTGGTACAGCTATCGGAATTTGTCAGCTGGTGTGAAGACATCTTAATTAACCATCATTTTTGGACTTGATTGTTGCTCCCAAAGCCATTGTGTTTTTATTGAAAAAAAAAATTTAAAAATCCTATTTTAGAAGGATAAATCAGTGATTTAAGGGGAATTTGTTTCATGGTTTTTCTTTCTCTGTGTGCAGTTTTCTAGACTTTCTCCTGGAATATATTGGTTAAAAATGGAGAGAGAAGTGTGACAGTATTCCAGAAGAAAAAGATGTCAGTAACTGTTTATCATTCACATATGTATTAATCACTAGCAATAATGGGCACTTTTTAAACATACAATATTGTTGAGGCAGTTACTGTCCTTAATAGGAGGTGTGCAAGGGAAAGACTAACAAGTTTGAAGAGCTTTCTTTTGCTGCCACCTTGCGCAAAGGATAATCACAGCTCCTACGCTCAGGTAAGGAGCAGGGAGGACTCTTGTTGTCTTGTACCCACCCTACCTTTGGAAAGCTAGCCAGACATTTCTAGGGAGACAAGTTAATCTGCAAGTATTGTCCTGAAGATCTGTAGTGCCATGGCAAGAAGAACCTGATCGTGGATTAGGCTGCTGTCACTGGGCAAACAAAACGAAGAAACACAACCTCCATGCTGAAAAGCAATGGTGTAGCTTAAGCACATGCTCTTCTGGTGCTCATGTAACTCTGGGTAGGGTTATGTCCCCCAAGGAGCTGCCTGAAAATTTCAATGAACAAAAAGTTAAAGTGCTGTTCACTACCAGTCCAGACTTCAGACCAGTTCAGACCATAATAATGCAGGCTTAGTCTGTGTGTTGATGCTTTCATGTGTACACACACGTGCTTGTAAACATATATAGCAAATATAAACATTTACATATGGAGAGTATTTACTGTGTACATATAAATGTTTTGTGAGTTTGCAATAGCTTCTGAGCTTATCTAACATCTCTGTAACAAATATATGAATATGTTTCCCTCTTCCCCTGTAAACAGCATATGAGCTTACAAAAGATAGCTTTCAAGGACTGCTGACAAAATCTCAGAAAAACAGAACATGATGATTAAACATTTATGTAGTGATTAGTGGCAGAAGATGACTCGGGTAAGGACTAAAAAAATTAGATGGCTTCAGATTGAAACAACCTTATTGCCATTGATTGTTCATATGCACACTACTGTTCAGACTTTCCTGCTGAGTGGCAGAGAGACTTGTTGGCAGTACTCCTTACAATTAATTGTAACAGCTGAACCTTGGTCACAGGCAAGGATTTTCGGCTTAGTAGTCACCTTGAGACAGGTTGGATCTATTGTGCCACTAAATAGAAAAGTTTTCATGACTCAGGTGGACCTGCTTTCATCTGATCTGATAAGCCAGAATACTGCTCTCTAAACAAATTGTGTATTCTGCTCAGTTTTCTGAAGTTTTCATGAAAAATATTGCTTCTGTGCACAATGAATTCACCTTGAACTTGGCATACTCTATCATATTTCTCTCAGACCAGTAATACTGTTAGTCATTTAGCTGTTGGCTATTTAAATGGGAGCACCTGGGAACAGCAAGTAGGAAACCTGAATGGGAAAACCAATTTATTAAGACTTTCTGCCAACAACTGGTAAAGAAGGTGTTTCTTCATAGGTCAGAGGAGCAAGAATGACAGAGCAAGAAATTAAAAAAGGACTTGTAGGAGGAACCAAGCTGGAGACTTGGAGAACCATGCAGAGATTAGACTGGCTTGGTTCTGGAACAGAGTGGGAAAGGGTCTGATTTTAGTGTGGGGACAATGTGCCAACTGCTGACTGGAAGCAAGTGAAGAGAGATTTTAACTTGCAATACAAGCCAGAGCTTGAGCAAAGGGTGTCTGTGGGAGAGGTGTGTGCCATATCCAGAAAATACTGCAGAGCAGGGAAGAACCTAACCTGGAAGCTGACACAGAGGAGAACATGGGCTTCCTCACCAATCCACTGAGAATTGGGTGTCCCGTTCTTCCCTCTGCTGCTGCCACTGCTGAAGAAGGGGTCATCGTGGCAGCTATGCAGGCAAGAAGAGCAAGCTGCTCAGCCTTTGTGACTATCTGGTGCTTGCAGAAGTGAGCAAAACTGCTCTTGTCCCAGACCTTTGACTCTGGGTGCTCTGCAGCACAGTTTTCCACTGGGTAGGAGAAGTACTAGGCTAGATCCTTTTCTGCTCCAACTTTGCCCTGTGCAGGATGGGTGAAATCGGAATTGGAAACTGATATGGCCATGGTTGCCACTGTGACATGAGAGGTGATAGGACAACCTGCTGGAGGCTTCAGTAGGGCAGGGGAGAGGGGAAGGCTGGGCATAGAAGGATGCTTCCGTGGTGACGTAGGCTTTACTAGAAGGAGTGGGTATCAAGACCCTCCTGTAGCTTCGGGTGCCCAGAGGGGTAGTGGGTGAGACCTCTGTCCACTGCCTGGGACTCCTGCCTCCAGCCCTCTCTTCTGCTGAGCAGTGCTGCACTGTGCTGCGGGCTCTGTGCTGTTAGATGTCTCATAGTGTTTCTCCTCACGCTCTTAAATATACCAGTAAAGACTACTTTCCAATTCAGGTATTAACATGACTTCTGAGGATTTTGAAGCGTTTTCTCTGTTTGCTCTCTGTCCCTGGCATTCTGGGTGTGAATCTTCTCATAAGCACTTTTTGTTTGTTTGTTCGTTTTTATTTCCTAGCCCTCCAGGATGTTAGAGTTGTTTTAACTAAGAGCAGCCTCGCAGGCAATTTAATGCTGCAATCCCCACAGCGACTGTCTCAACTAGAGAGAAGCAGCGCTGTATGAAAAGCCATTCCCACCCACCTCGGCACAGATGCCCATTGCTTGTAGTGAGGACAGGAACACCAGCAGTCCAGACACCAGCTTCTAATCACAAAGCACCATTCAGCAGAGGTTACTGCTGTGCGATATCCTTTTCTCTGAAGAGATCTGGGAAAGGATAATTTAGACATCAACTTGCATTTTTTAGTTAATATGGTTATGAGTGTTTCTTTTAGATAAGGAAAAGTGTGGCATTTATTTATAATCTTACTTTTCCAAGTTTAACATATAACCTTTGTTTGGGTGCTCTTTCTAATAGTTTATTTTAAACTTTGCAGCAGTTGCTGTTGTGGATGGGCTATGAATGCTGTTAATGCCTAATAAGGAGTAATTTTGCTACCAAAAGTGCAGTTTTGCAACTTAAATTTTGTTGTTTTGAAGTAGCCTGATATACTGGCTTGAATTTATTACACTGTCAATCATTTTAATTTCTCTTCAAAGACAGAACATACTCCTCTAGTGGACTGTGTGAGCATTGCAATATGGCAAAAATGAAATTAAACTAAAATAAAATATCAGAAAGCCACTAGGTATTCTGTTTTTCCTTAAATGAAAAAGTCCCAAACAGTGTAAGCAAATATTATATCAAAACACTTTGAAATTTTGAGATGCAGCTTGAGATCTGCATGCACACATTGCCCTAGCACTTCTAACATTTATTTTAAATTATGGATTTTTAGTATTTAAATCTGAAATGTACACAAGTAAGATTCAGTAGCAGAAACTACTAGAGACTGGCAGAGGAACATTGACTAAAATCTCCTTAAATCAACAAGCACTGTGAGGACAGAGGGTTCTAACTAGTTAGATGTCACTGTGTGCAAATCCACAAATCATTCATGTTGATATAAATCAGTAGTCGTTTCACTGCTTATGTCAGCAAATTGACCCGGCTTCTTTTAGATATTCACACCATGTCTCGGTGTAGGTAAGTAACCACACAAGTGTTTATACAAGCACACATGGATATACAGACACCTTTTCTTCTGTGTATACTTATGTTATTTACTTATTTTATATAAGGAAAATTACACTAATTTCAGGTGCAGAAAAAAGAGCCTGTCGTAGAGTCAGAATGGTTAGAGTTGGAAGCAACCTTAAAGATCACCCAGGTCCAACCCCATGGACAGGGACACCTCCCACTAGATCAGGTTGCTCAAAGCCCCGTGCAGCCTGGCCTTAAAGATGGAGTATCCACAGCTTCTCTGGGAAACCTGTTCCAGTGTCTCACCACCCTCACAGTAAAGAATTTCTTTCTAGTATCTAATCTAAATCTCCCCTCTTTCAATTTAAAGCCATTACCCCTTGTCCTGTCACTACACTTCCTGACAAGGAGTCCCTCTCCAGCTCTCCTGTAGGCTCCCCTCAAGCTGCTATAAGGTCTCCCCGAAGTTTTCTCTTCTCTAGGCTGAACAAGCCCAGCTCCCTCAGCTGGTCTTCATAGGAGAGGTGTTCCATTCTTCCGTCCTTTCATTTTATATTGCAGGTCATTATTTTGTAAACCTAGGATGAATTTCACCTTGCTTAAACTGACCTCTCCGTAAATTTGCTGTCCTGTCTAGTTGAGATATTTAGGCTCTGTCTGCAGTACATGGAGAGACACAAAGACCTCCAGATGGCGTTTAATGCCAGCATACCTATTTTACAGTGGAGTTATTGGTTAGTACTTGGCAGAGTATGGCTAGATTCAGGTTATGCACTGAAATGTCGGTCACTGCAGTTTGACAAAGTGGAACTTGGAGACTTTGGAGTTACCCTCACATCTGCAAAAGCGTTAGCCGTCTTCTTTCAGCTGAGACTGTAGTCTAGCTTCTCACAGATGCATGTGTCCATACACACATATGTATACAGAGCAAAATACAGAAGGACAAATCATATCTTCTTTTTCTAGTGGGGCTGGGATTAAAGGAAATACTAAAATGCCAGTAAAGCCTGAAAGAGCAGGAGAGAGAGGTATTTAGGAAAGAAATTTTCATGTGTTTAACCATGTTCATGCCAGAAGCCAGCAGGACTACTCTTCCAGGTTTTAACACCGCAACAAATATCTGCCAATTTTAAATAAGAATGTTAATCTATTTCTCAAAGAAAGACAGAATCCAGTTTATTTTGTCTCAGTTGAAAGATCTTTTTCTTGTTTCTGAAACTGAAATAAGCAGTTAGGACTGAGTGACCAAATGACCAAAATTATCAGTACTGGAGTAAGAATGGCTTTTTGTGTTTTTTGCTGTTGTTGTTTTTTGTTTTGGTTTTGTTTTTCTTTCCCCATCTTATCTTTACCAGTTTGGGAAGCCACAGGAACAAATAAGATTCTGTGTTCAAAAGGTTGCAACTTAGCCAGCAGCAGTCATCCAGTGTGCTACTCCTTTGTCAAGGACTCTGGTGTCCTGATAAACCAACCAGAGCTGGAGGTGATCTTTGGGGAAGAGGAGCAGTGTTTAGGAGGCTGAGGAGCAGTGTTGCTTTTCTAGTGTCTGGAACGATTAGGTGGAAATTCTCATTCTCTATCAGTTGACTCCCAAATAAGGTAAAGAGAGCAAAATCCTGTTGCAGATGGGATCTGTGCTGATCTCAGCTGGGAACATCCGTTGATCCCAAACAAGGTGAATCAAGTGCGGAAAAAATTATGACCTGGTACTGTATAAGTTATTTCTATCTAATTTCCAGACAGGCTATATTGTGTAGAAATTGAGGGATGTAAAAATGATGACTGAGTAGGCTCTGTTAAAGAAGTTCCACAGCTCCAGAAGTTACCAGTTTTAAGCTGATTTGCAACACCTTCTTTCTGTGATACCTGAGGTGTGAATATAAATCTTTCATTGGCATTTGCTATGAGCAAATTATTATGGCCCAGTTGACACACAGTAACTCTTTAAATTCAGGTAAGTGGATCACACAGCTGAACTTTAAGATACTGAATAAGAATCAGTTGGAACTATTTATTCTGTCTAGAAATTCTGCTCAGAACCAGCACAGACATTAAGGCTTCAGCTCAGTCAGAAGAGCTGGGAATGTTTCTGGGCTTCTGTGCCTGGCTGCACAACCTGACTACGGTCCAGCTCTCCTCTGGGGTGAAGCCACACTGCGTGTGCCAGCAGCTTCCTCTCTGTTATCTCTGTTCTCCTCCCTACCATGCAGTGCTTTGGTTTTGTAGGAAGGACACCAGATGCATGGGATGAAACTAAGTTGTGATTCTTGCCAGTGAGGTTGTTGAGCTGGACAGCCAGGGAACTGGACCCTTTCAGCATGGTGCAGACTGCACAGCTTACTCAAGGCGCATCATGGAAGGGGCAGATGACTGCTCTTTTCAGTATTGAGCAATACATGACTCTCTTATGAGTGTCTTTCCCTTTTTGTCACTTTTTCACATTGGGACAAACATTTGAAAATATTTGCTACCTTATTTGCTACGAGGACAGACCTGGAGCCATTATAAGTATAAACCAGTTACTGATAACCTGAAGTAGGCACTTAAAGTTTTGCCTGGCTCCCCAAAAATTCAGTATGCTTAGACTTGGTATGCTCTCAATGCTTCCTTACTATAAACCATAGAAGGGCAATTCAACAAAGAAACCTTTTTTCTATCAGTTATTGTATTGCAGAATGGTAAAGGTGACAAGAAAAAAAATGCAGAGAAGCAGTAAAGCTGACAAAGGTTATAAATTATAGTGGGTATATATTCTGTTCTTCTAAATAGTCATATGGCTGGAAGGAATTTCCGGTGATCTTCTAATCCATCCTCCTGTCCTGACAGGATGAATTATATATCATGTCATACCTGATAAGATCTTGTCTAGCCTGTCTTTAAAAGTTTCAGTGATGGGGTCTGTAAGATCATTTGGTCTATTTCTGGGTCACTGCCCTTAAAATTCAAAAGTTGTCCAGGCATCTAAAATGACTCATCTGCATTGTAACATAATCCCCTGTTTCCTTAATTTATTCACCAACCACATGGATTAACTGTATGGCAGAAGATTATTGCATATTTGAGAGCTATTAATCTTAAGCATAATTTTGTGGAAAGCTACTTGCCTGGATTCTTTCACCCACCAATGTTGCTAGACCTCTTACCTTCTC
Source organism: Nycticryphes semicollaris (assembly GCA_013400055.1). Taxonomy (NCBI): domain Eukaryota; kingdom Metazoa; phylum Chordata; class Aves; order Charadriiformes; family Rostratulidae; genus Nycticryphes; species Nycticryphes semicollaris. The sequence continues at coordinate 750,178 of VXBJ01004947.1, forward strand.
TGGACACCCATTTGGCCAACATGAAGTGAACTACAACTTCTAGATTTTCTATTGCAATGGGAAAAAAAATTACTTAGGAATGATATTCCTTTACAGTTTGTTTACACTATTTTGTCCTAATTTTTTTAACAGCACAGTGAATCTTTTACAGATAATGTTTTATACTCCTTTTTTTTTTGTCTTTTTTTTTTTTTTTAATCAGTCTAGCACTTTCTGATAGTCAATAACCAGGGTTAAAACATATTTTCCAGCTGCAGTTCTAAACAGTCTGCATAGATATACATAGCATTTTGGTAAATCAGAGCAGTTTTCTAACCTTGTGGTAATAGTATTTGATGTTAAAGGGAGATATATATCAAATATCTCTTGGATTTTCTTTTTTTCAAAGTGGTCTTGACTCTTGGGAAATTTAAAAACTACAGTGGTCAAAACACTTAGAAATGCCCTAGAGAGACTGTTCTTAAACTGTCAGTGTGGGGGGCTAAACTCAGTGGATGGGTAATTTTCCGTGCCTAATTGCCCTGAGTCTGTGAAATGCAGTGCATGACATCAGTTAATTACAATATCAGCATGTGCTATTGTCTCTAATGACCATTATTATGTTTTCCTGAGAGAAACAGGTTCCACTTAACAGTGGATTTTAATTTACTTCTTTAAACTGTCTTAAACAATAGAAGGGAAAGAAAAGGAGAAAAGAAACCAAGTCCTTGTGTAACATAGCAGTTCTGCTGAAATTAGTATGCAGAGAATATGAAAGAAATCCAGCTAATCTCATTTGCAACATGCCTAAAGAGGAAAGCTTTACATCAAAAGTTAAACACTATCATTACTGCAGACCTTTTACTTCACAAATAACACAGGCTTTTGTGTATCAGGAATTTTGCTAGAGAAGAGGAAAAATGAAATAAAAAGAAAGCAGAAAGATTAAAGGAGCATATGACGGCTGCTATAGAGCCTGGCAAAATCTGCAACACAGCAGGTCTCTCTGTGTCTGCTATGCCATACTCTGTCAAAAGCAGCTCCCAAATGTGGTAAAGGAAATGTTAACATTTCTAATCTTGGAAACATTCTATGGTGCCATCTCAGTTTCATCAAAAACCTGTAATAAAAACCATCCACAACACTTTCTCTCGTGAAAGCGCAGTGAAACACAGATGTTGCTGCTCCATATTTTCCTGGAGACCCTCACTAACTCCTCTCGCAGAGAGTCTGGGCTTCCCATAACCCCATGACTGCCTCTAACAGCAGCCTGCCATTTCCATCAAGATTTTGGTCTGCAGAATTGCTGACATCACACAACACTGTGCTTTTCTGCACAGCAAACTATTTAAAACTAAGGCAGTAGTAACATATCATTGCTATTGCAGTGGAAGAAAGCAGATACAGTTTGTATGCATTCTAAGAAATGAGAAAAACCCCACCCAATTGAAGCCTGTTTCAGAACTTCCTTACCGAAATGTAAAAAAGCAGAGCCCCAAAGGCAAGAAAATTACACTAATCAATATTCATCTTATGCCCATGAAAGAGCGATGGGGATCCATGCTGACATTATCAAAATCTTGCTTTCATGCTCATGTACTTTTCAATAGCAGGCTTATTTTCCCTCTCTCTTGAGACTGGACTAGCCAATTAAGGTTTTTAAACATCTATGGATTTTTCCAGTAATCTACACTGTGAATATTAATCATCTTCTATGTCTTACTGTGCTGTTTCGTGAAAGTCAGCATTTTTAGCTATTATGTTCTGTGACATCCTTCAATTTTCCTTGAAATCTGATTTTTTTATCTCTATTGAAGTATGATTTTTATCTTACTTTAAATAGTTTTATCTCTCATAATATTTTGCATGTGAATATAACATAATGATTTCTATTGAACAATATTTTCCAATACTATCATATGCATATAGAATCACACAAATTTTATGCATCTAGGGAAGTTATTAATTTAGAAGAGCAATCACTGCTTACACATAGACTTTTGAAAGGCAAATGTATCAGGCAGCCTTTATACTTTGACGAACCTTCTTTCATTTGTAACTGAGCTCTGTCTGACCTTTCATAATCTAACCCGTAAATGGCAGGATGAATTTAAGTTTTGTACATTACAGTTGCCAGCCCTGATTGAAGATCTCATGGCTATCATGGTGACCGGTGGACTCTCGGGGCAGATGTTACTTCTGACAAGTGAAATAAATGTGTCCTGTCAAAGGAAAGGACTGCATTCAGGAAGCTAAGCAGCAGACCTGCTCAGCCTTGTTATAAACTGGTGTTTGTTCTGTTAGAGGAATATATAATGATAAAGTATATCGTGCTTGATCTGATAGCTCGAGGGAGGCAAGGCTGCTGCCACTCTGTGTCCTCAGGTCCGACTGGTAGTGAGGCTGAAAATGTATTCCCAGCAGGCACCCACACACAGAGCACACACATGCATCACACATACACATATACATCAGACGGCTGGCCATGCAGGTCCCAGATGGACACTCGGGGCACTCACAATACACAGGCAGCACCGAAGGCCTCGTCCTGATCCCCTCTCTAGCTGGACAGGACAGGGAACTAGTAGTGTTAGATACACATACACATAAAGTGGATCCATCTAGCAGCTAGGTTTATTCTACCCAGCTGACAGCATCTGTATGTACAAGCTCCCAAGGCTGCAGTCCCACTCCAGTTGCTGGCACCACAGATCCCCAGACAAACAGATAAACAAACACACACACACACACACACACACACACACACACAGATGGTAAAGAGTCCCTCACTAGAAAACAGTTGAAGGTGGAGTTTAATAAGAAGAAAGGCAGAAAGTGATGATCAAGTGCGGGCCAGGGCCAGATAACTGCACTGACCAGCCCTCGCTTATGTGCAAATGGATTTTTACTCCCTTATCCCTCCATTTTTTTCCTCCCCAAATTGCTTAAATCCTTCCCTTTTTCTCACCTTCCATTCCTTCCTTAAACTTCTGATAGTAAATCCTGTGCAATCCTAAAATATTCTTCCCCTGCATCCCAAAATACATCCCACCTCTAGAGAGCAACCACCCTTAGTCCAAAAGGTGTTCCATAGAGATGTTACCAATGGTGCATGGTGGTGGGTTTCACACCTGGATACTGGGGCTGAGACTCTGCTGGGGCAGCTCTGGAAGGGCCTGGACAGGGTGCCTTTCCCTTTGAGTCTTCAGTTTGGGTTCCCTCCTGCCTGCTGTTGTGTCCCTGTAGTCATCTGGGCTTTGATGGGCTGGTGGCTCCTGGGATGACCCTGGCAGTGACTGGGCAGGGTTTTATATGGGGCTTCCCTCTGTTGTCTCTCTGACCCTATTTGTGGGTGTACTGACTAGCTTTTATCAGATAATCCATCACATTCAGTAGCCCATCCTAACGAACTGCCTTCTGAGACAAATTTGACAGCCCATGCACATTTGTTTTACTTATATATGATAGCTATAACTAATCTATTAAAGATATAATTTGTGTGTTAGGCTGCTTTATTTTCTGTCTTTCAAAATCATAGAATCACAGAATGGTTTGGATTGGAAGGAACCTTAAAGACCATCCAGATCCAACCCCTCCCTGCCATGGGCAGGGACACCTCCCACTAGACCAGGTTACTCAAAGCCCCATCCAGCCTGGCCTTGACCACTCCCAGGGATGGGGTATCCACTACTTGTCTGGGCAACCTGTTCCAGTGTCTCACCATTTTCTTTCAGTTTAAAACCATCACCTTGTCTTATCACTACACTCCCTCATAAAGAGTTCCTCCTCATCTTTTCTGTAGGTTCCATTTGAAAGCTGTGATAAGGTCTCCTCAAGAGAGATGCAGTGCCACCACTACAGAATTTTTTTTTTTTCTGTATTTCTTTGAAAGAGTGCAGGATGACAACATCTCTTGCATAAATTTAGGTAGATCATAAATAATTTCATCACCAAAATTACATCAGTTATCATCCTGTCTACATTTGTTAGTTTTGGGGGCGAGTTCCTGAGGAGATGTGATGATGGTGTGTCAATGCATGCAAAGGCAGCTTTTGATTCCTAAGCACTTCATAAAAGTAATGTTCCTCTATGTAACTTCACAGTGTTGTTCTTACCTCCTCCATTATATGTTGTCCAACTCATTTTGACTGCAAACAATGTAAAGCAGAAAGAATTGTGTGATTTCCATGCAAAGTCAGTAGGTTAGTAAAAGCAGGCTGAGAGAGCAGAAAGAATTGTGTGATTTCAATGTAAAGTCAGTAGGTTAGTAAAAGCAGGCTGAGAGCCTGCTTTTAGTTAGTATACATTCATGCAACTCCACTGATTTTTTCTACAGGCAGGAGAGGCAACTTGAGCAGAACTCGACCAACTGCATGACCGACGTTTCACATAACCATGGTGCCACATAGCCTAACCCCCATCCCCAGTGGTATTTCAGCACAACTTCTGAGCACCTACGTTTCAGCTTCCATGCACAGCTGTGGTTTGAGAGAACTCAGAAAAAACCTCTTTCACATTTGAAAAGCTTAACAGTTTCCTAAGTGGCAAATGTGTTAGAAGTACATCTGGGAGACACCTATCCTGAATTGCAAAGTACTGTTAAAACCAAAGGGTAAAACATGCTGTCAAGCACTTGAAAAATGGCCTTTTCTACTCTTCAACAGAGCAGTCCATAGCAGTTCTTGTTCAACATTTCTGTCTAGCAGATGTGCAAATACTTCACAGAACAGTAAGATGTAAGTTATGTTATATTTACCTTCATAACATGCTGACAATATCCTCAGATGCAAAACTTGAACTTGTAATTGAGGTCCTCTAGCACAACTGAAATCACAGTTCAAAAAATATAGCTTGTCTTGAACTGCGAGATTTGGGATAATTTGAAGAGATTATAGAGATTATACTCACAAAGTAACAGTACTAAAGTTAAGAGTTTCTCAACAGGTAGGTATGAAAGTGAGTTTTTGCAGTCATTCATGACTAGTGCCCAGAAAAATATCCCCTTTCTTCTCATACAGATAGCCTCAAATTCTCTGAAAAAATGCAGTAATAGCTGTTTTTTATTGACAGCAGTTCTAATTTGATCCTTTTGAAAATGAAATGGGAAAAAGCAGACAGAATATAATGGTATTGCTTGAGCTGGAAGCTAGACACGATATCAATGTTAGCACTGGAGAACATATAATACGATTTTCAACTGATAAGGAACTGAGCTTATCTCTTATCTTCAAAGGAATTACCTCTAGCAAGCTGGCATTTGCTACCATGGTGAAAGGCACGATGTAAGGAGCAGACCTGAGGGAAGCATACTGCCTAGTGAATTACCAACACCTACACATTGCAGCACTTAGATTTTTTTGGAAGCTTCTCACCCAGATACTATCCAGCCCCATCTGTGCTCAGCTTGAGAGCTCTGCTGTAGCCAGAGCTCAAAGCTGCAGGCCAAATTGGAGATGCATGAACTGATAAAAATTTCCTCTAATCCTACCTCAAGAATAAGTGTCTGAAATGAATTCCATCAACTCCATACATTTGCAGCAGTGCCCCTGGCGCATTCAATCTGATTGGCTTATTGCCATAATGGTTTCAGAAATATACTGCACTATAAATGCATGAGTTCTTCACAGTAGCGCATTGCAATCAAAATTCCTACACATCTACACCTGCTATAATATAAATTGCTCACTGCAACTCCATTGAACATGGCACTTTATTACAATAGATGCTTAGCAAGAAAATCAAATAGGAGAGGACAAAGGGATAAAATTGCAAGAAAATGAGAGCACATAATCGAAGAAAAAAATATCTAATGCTTTGCGTTCTCCACTTTTATCCTCACAATATTAAATCATTCTCTTCTAGTCAGTAGAGGAGAATCTGAATGAATAAGGCAGCTAAATGCAAGTTTGCAATGCTTAAATAGACACTAACAGTTGAAAGAAACCATGTCTACTTAAAAATCACGTTCGAGCCTCCCAGCAAATTCAGCATATCTAGGATTTCATCCCAAATGACTAAAAGTGTCCAAAAAGAATTCCAAATAAATTTATTACATTTTCTTACTCATAACTTGGATCATTATGTAAATCATATCCTGCTCCTAAAGAGGGAGAATAGATTAAAAAATTTAATGTGTATCTACTGTATTTTTCAAGGCTGCACAGAGAAGATATCCACCTGCGTGAAGTCTTCTGCATCTATAGGTAGCACAGACCTCCTGCGTTTGTTTTTTCCTAATATATGGCCCTAGTGACTACCTTACTTCAGATGGAGCTTTTCAGTCAGAAGAGCTAAAACTTCTGAGAATGTGCAGTTCTATCAATACTAAAGTTTTGAGAATTGTGTGCATTTGAAAGCAATTTTGTTTGAAATCTTTTTTTTTTTATAGTCAAACATCCTTCTCAACATCACAGAGATTCAAGAGATCAATTTTTGTTTTCAAACTGTTTGTCTGTGTCTTTAATTTTATATTTTCACTTTGATAAGCATCAATATGAATTAGCAAGTAAGTTTGATTGACAGACAGCATTCTTCCTCTCCCCCCTCAATGAGCTCTTTTGCAGATTATGTTAAAAAATGCTGATTTTAATTCCAGTTCAAAACAAAGACAACTTTTAAATTCTTTGTGAAAGAGAATTTCCATATTTTGTACAGCTTTATCATTAGGCTTCTCTGTCACTAACAGCAGCTGAAATGTTTGGACACATTTTGAAAGTATTTCCTATTGGATGTTCTTTCCTGGATAAGGATTGTCCAGTTAGTTAATATATTACTTTACCTTGGCCTCTCTTAGGCATTTTGATCCTGGAAGAGACTCCTCAAAGTTGCACAGCAAAAGAAATTATTTAGTTTAAAACCCGGCATGATAAGATTTTCCAATGGCACATTAATACTTAAATAGTAATAAACATCTTTATGCTATCTCTTCATCCTACTGGGCTATTTTCCATTTCATTAACCAGTTGATTTATTAAAAAGAACCTGCTAGTGAAATCTAAATTCTCTAAATTTTTGATTTCAGTGCTCTTCTTACACCAACTATCAGAGAACTGCAGGGCAATGTAACAACCTGCTTTATGCCTCTTCCTTTGCTACATCTCCCACTTCTAGGAATCCATCCATATTCTCAGATACATAATATGAACACATTAGTTTCTTGATATCCTTGTTACTATTACATTTCCATGCCATCTTCATTGCTGACTGTTTTTGAAGACTCAAGGGCCAGAATCTGTTTATGCCTGTACTAAAATTCTTAGGCTGAAAAGACTAGAGACTAGATATATTTTGTATATGAAAAGAAACATTTTGTTTCTATCTGGATATCAAATGCAAACCACAGAATATGTCAGACTCTCTCTTGATTACTAAACATAAACTCTTTCTATATCATATACCAATTGATTTATATCTCAACCCTTCCCAATTCTTTCTCTATAGGCAATCTGTCTGGTATTGTCTTTCATAGCTTATATTGCAGGCATTTATGTCTCAATAATGTTCAAGTAATGAACTTGAAAAATGGAATAGTTATCAGTTTTAGTATAAGTCTCTCTCCAGGAGCTGAAGTTATGCTGAAGCTATATTGAAAAAAAAAATTATGTGAAAACTTGCTCTGCTCTTTGTATTCAGTAAAATTTGCACTATATTCATTTCCCCCCAGGCCTGCCCCCTATTTGCAAAGCACCTGCGGGCGGATCAAATACTTGACATCTGAATTGCTTAAACTTTTCCATGAAAAAAAGTGACATTATTACTTGAACAAATACGTTTTGTGACTTGGCAATAAAAAAGGGCTATAACTGAGATCCATGAATTGCTAAACATCAGTTGAATTATGTGTGCAAACTTTATGGAACAGCCTATCAACTGATCATCTCCTTTTTGTCATTTGATGCATATTAATTTTATGCTCTACTGCTTCAGCTGCTATTTCATTAGAATGTTTACTGCTGTTTAAGGTATATTACTTCACAGCAGAAATACAAGTTGTTGTTACATGCACATATTCTTTTCCCCTTCAGCATTGTAACCTGTGTAAAATTTATTTCCTTCAAAATTAAATACAAGAAGATAACAGCTACAATGTTGTAACTTTTTTGTTATTATGCAGATGTATTTTTTCCTTTTTCTCAAAGTTTTTAAAAATTAATTTAAAAATCAACAGTGGAAAAAATCATGACCCTCTTCTTATGTTATCTTCTGAGCATTTGTTTTTTAGAGATGGGAGGTAATGAGAAAGTCGGGAACCAACAGAATTGACTTAAGCTAGGCAACACATAGACAGCTGACGTCAAGATTTCACTCAAGGCTCCTGGAATTTTGGGGCCTATAGGAGAATTAAATTAGATATGTGAAATTAATCTATATAAATATACCCTACCTAAACAGGTAGTCTGTCCCCAGTCCATTCTCAGACTAATTTAAAACATCTGCAGTTTTCAAAGTGATATTGCAAGAAACAAGTAATTTTGCTTTGCATCTAAAAATATCAAATTTCTTTCAATATGGTGCTTGATATGCAGTCTTATTTTCAAAAAAAGGCCTTTATCTAAATATCCCTGTGCCTTCACATATGAGTGGTCAACATTAGCAGTATCATTTGGATTGGGAGTGTACTTTTGAAGTGAATTTTCTAGTCAGTCCCATTTACCATGCCTTGGCTCACGCAGTAAACAGGTCTTGAGGAGCAGGAGCTGTATTCCCCTCAGATGAATCTAAGCCGGGAGGCAAGTTCCAGCTGCTTGCAGTCATCCAGTTCATGCGACTAGGCTAGAGTTAGTTCAAAGTCAAATATCTTCTGTGAACAATAGGTCCCCAGCATAGTGTTTCACTCTACAGCTCTTCCTGTGCTGCTCTACTAGTGGAGGCTTGGTCTTTGACCAAGTAAACAAGTAAGTATGTTTCACATACTTATTGGTCAAAGAGATTATTTCCATCTCAGTTCTGTTTTTGATGCTATACCAAGGAAATGGAAAATTTAAGGAAGGGAAGACTTTCTTTGCCTCTCTCTTTTCCCATTGCCTTCTCAGGGTGTATGCAGTTGATGCAGTCCTTGCAGTTGATACCTTGAATAATCTTCACGGCACTCTGGCTGTATAAACAGGCCGGGTCAAAACACTTGCAAAATTGCTCCTTTAGTGTAGGTATGATCTCCTCAATTTTGTTATGCTAGACTGATGGATGGAAGCTGACACTTCCAACTAACTAACACACCTATGCATCCAGAGGGAAATGCAATTGCAAAGTCTGCGTAATGAGATGACATCTACATTTGCATGATTTCCATAAGAAATTAAGAGAGATATCTATCGGTTATGGGAAATCACAGAATCACAGAATGATGTGGGGTTGGAAGGGACCTCTGGGGATCATCTAGTCCAACCCCTCTGCCAAAAGCAGATCCTAGAGCAGGTTGCACTTGTCCAGGTGGGTTTTGAACATCTCCAGAGACAGAGACTCTGCCCCCTCTCTGGTCAGCTTGTTGCAGTGCTCTGCCATCCCCCAAAGTGAAGAATTTCTATAAAATAGCCTATGTAACCTGGAAATCTGAGACATCTTGGGTAAAAGAGGGAAGAAAACACAGCTTTTGGTAATTGAGCACCACAAGTTCTGGGGGTTACAGTTCAGGTGGAGACGTGAACTGGGTCAGTGGCCACCTGCAGGTCACCCCACATTGACCAAAGTGGCTAGGTCATAATGGCTCCTTCCCAGGAGATCTGCTGAAGTTCACACAGGCTCCCAGACCAATGGAAAGGTGCTTTTGTATGGCACACTGAGGCTAAAGGTCCTAGGAGAATTTAAAAAAAAAAAGGTCTTTTGAGAACTGGTTTGTTTTGAATAGTTATGCATAAAACTAGCAGTTCCCTGTATTGCATATACTTCTTTTAGAATATTAGAATTCATGCAAGTAAAGGAAGATATGCGGCTGTCATCAAAAGATACAGAAAAAATGAGGACCATCTTGTTATATACAATCACTACCTTCAGAGGAAGTTTGTGGTATTTTACTGTCAGGGTTTAAACCAATAAGAACATGGCTTCTCCTCAAGCAGTGTAATTTGTCACAAGGGAGTTTACTTTTTATTTTGTTTTCTCATGCAGTATTTCATCACTGCTGTTTCCCTTGCTTCAGTGGAACACTAAATTTCATGGAAGTGTGCCTTTTCCTTTCCAGTTGAAATACTAGGCAATATGCATCACAGTCGCTTCCAAAAAGAAAAAGCAAGCCAGAAAGTTCAGAATATTTATTTTTAAATATAATACTTTTTTAAAAAAAAGCTTATATTTTTAATTTGTAAAGGAATAAAGTATCTGAATTTTTTGTTGTGAGAAAAAAAAATCTTGAAATGTTCCTTTTTATTGTAATAATATTAACACAAATGGGAAGCACAAAAGACATGAAAGACAGTGAATCAAACTGCATATCTGAATTAAGAATACTTCAGTTTTAATTCTTCATCCTATTGTAAATTGCCCAAATGATCAAACCTGACATGAAATAGTTTTGTCATAGCTGATTCTAATTCAGGGAAATATCTCAAATACAGTTCATTAAATGGGTGTCCTATGGAGTATTGTTTTTTAAAGTATGTGGAAAACATAGCTCTGAAATGTTAATCAGTTATTTAAGGTGGTTGATTTGGATTTGTACACTTATTTTTTATAAATATAAAGATGTAATGCATGTATGCAAATATAGTTGTAAAAATGTGTATAAAGTTATGTATTTGCATACGTTTCCATTTATATGATACACTTGTAGTGACTTTTTATTCTGTACTCAATTTGGACTCTAGTGCCTTATAAATAGTAACTGGCAGGACTAGTGAAATAGCTGAGCTTTTTGTTTTGGCATTTGGAGCCCTGACCATGTGCTGCTGCACTGTGATGAGATGTGTCTAGTCCCTCACAAGGGTATAGCTGCAGCACATCCCACGCGACTCTCTTAATTGCTGAGGATATGCCAGGTCCTGTCCACTCACTCTCTTTAAGGGCCGAGACCTCTGTTTTAGCTGCAGCGTAAATTTGGTGTTGATTTCTTACTGGTGCATCATCTATATTTTAGCTCAGTGAAACAGCGATGGAGGGTAGTGTCACTGAACACTTACTCAGCGAGTAAAACTAGAACAAAACTTATCACCTGCCTTGGGAAACTGAAGCCTTGTGTACGCTGCATGTTGTACACCCACATCTGAATTTTTGATTCGGGTCTTGCTCTGAAAAGAAGGAGCTACCTTACACAGACAGCTGAGTCCTGCAAAAATGTAGATGACTGTATACAGGTGTTTGCTGTTTAAATTTACCTGAAGGGTAGGATAACCCAGCTTTAGGACACCTACACCTACAGAACTACATAGTTCTGGTAAGGAACTGTCAAATGGTACCTCCCTGCAGACAGGCCACTGAGGAGCAGGGTACTTGACTGTGTGTGGGAAGGGGTTGGAGGAGGTGGTTGGAGGATGCCTTTGAAAACTGTATATAGATACTGAGGACTCATTCCTGTTTGGCATCCACTTGTTACCATTATCAAAGCCTCCCTGCTTGTGAGACACAGTGCTCTCAAGTCCGAGGTCCAAATTCCATTGTCTTGACCTGTTGCCAGAATTCAGACACTAATATTCTACTAAGCCACATTTAAGATACTAATTTTCTTGTAAGCTATCTGTAGCCTACTGAGAAAGTACAATGATCTTTGCTGCACTTGTGGTAAAGAAAATAAAAATGCATTAAGAAGGTGGCAAGGGAGAGAACAGATCACTGATTTTGTGAAGCACAATTAAACAGATTTTCTTCTCTTCTGCTTCAGTGTGGCGGATGTGAAATATGAAACGGGTAAAAGCAAGTTTTGTACCTTAGGCAATGCTTTGAAAACTGAGCAGGTGAAAGAGTCAACAGGGTGCTGCTAAAATATTCAAACATGGGGCAAGAAGTGGGAGGATTTGCAGTATCAACTTTTGACTGTCCTTGAAGGCCCTGTAAGTACAATTTTGAGATAAACAAACAAATAAAGAAGGAAATATATCCTGAAACATAGCATTTACTGGGGACTGACCAGAAAAGCTCATTGGCATATGGAAATGAGAACTTTGCAGACACATGGGAACAAAAGCGACAGTAAATGGTATTATTAAATGGATTATTTATCCATCGCCTCATCTTCTGTTCACCTTCCTCTCTGTTTTTAGATGGTTTATTACAGCAATAAATAAGATTTCTGTATGCTCAGAAGGATACAAAGCATCTCTTTGACTTCCCAATCTTAAGACTTAAGGATGTTACTTAGTGTATGCAATAGTATCCAGATGTTATTATTTGTCAAGCATCAGTAAAATATTTAACTCCTCACAGGTAACTCTCCAGATTTTATGTGCATTACTGGCTTTAATCTATTTTGTAGGTTAGGCAGGACAAATTTTGCATTCTATTAGCTTCCTAAATCCACAGTATTTTTTTTCCCACTTGATTAATTATTCTCATATTTTTTTGCAGATCATCTAAGAAGCAGTTATTGCAAAGTATTACAAGTTATTTTATGGTCTTCTTTGTCATTTTGTTAGGGTAGCTGAGTGTGTTTATTACTTTACCTCAAGCCATCCTGTTCATACTAGTAAGCTCTCCTTCCACTAGGATACTAGAGTTTCCATACTCACTTTCTATGATTTTTATTTTTCAAAAAAAACCCCAGAATTTCCTATAGCTGGAACATTTTCAGAACACAATAAGCAAGTACTTCAGAGCAACGAGGGAAAATGTCAAAATGTAACAGAAACTTAAAAATAGCTTACCATTTAAAAGGAAAGGAAAGGAAAGCAACCCAACCTAGAGCAAACACACAAGACAATCGCCTTGTTGGCTGCTAGATTTAAAAGCCACCAATGAGAAAAGCACACATGGAAAATCCCTGTCAGAATACAAAGCCATACTGAAACATTTAGTGAAACCTGAAGGGAAGACTAATTACTGGGGCAGAGACAATCGAAGTTTGGCAAATTGAAAAATTTGAGATGTTTATATCACTTTGCTTCTAGGTGCTATTATGGTTGTGTGGTAATAAAATCTAGATTATTTTAAATAACTTTTTTTGTACTTAAAATTTAGTAGCATAGTAAATCTCTTGCTTTAGTATATGAAACTTTCAATCAAATGAAAAACATGTCAAAGTCATTGCCTATTTCACTTTATGCTCAAATATAGTATAAAAATACCTTCTTAAACACTGTATCTGCTCAAATGCATCATAAAATTGGATTTTTTTCTTGTTTCTGCAAGAATCTTAAAAGACCATTTAAAAGACTAAAAGAATTAACTTCATTCTAATTAATTAAAATTTTGTAATTAAAAGTCACATAAATGTATGTGTGTGTATATATATATAGATATATATAAAATTTACCTTAATTAATAACTTAAAAACCTTATTTTATCAATTGTCATTTCATCATCCTGGGGGTCTACACAGTTGAGTCTAAACATCTGGCATCATATATGAAGAAATAGTATGGTAAACAAGGAAGATAAATAAAACTGAATCTTATCATAGCAAGCTTACTTTTTTCCCCCAGTAACAGCAGAGTTGTAAAGAAAATTAACATTTCTTCCATTATCTGAACTTTGAACTTTTTTCATTAATATTTCACTATTGGTTAATGATGATGGTATTGTTTTTATAGACTGTAGTGCACTAAAGTTTTTCATTATCTATTATTCCATATATTTAATGAATTACTGTCTTTTGGCAACTGTGGACCCTCTAGCTTTTTAGTTTTATAGGTTCACTATACTTTGTCAAATTACTGTCAAATACTTAATCTTCTGGAGAAAAACATAAACAGCCTACATTGTGTGTATCATTATCATAACGAGAATTCCATTTGCCAGTTGACCTATTACACGAGCTTACACAATTCATTGGTAAGTCTTTTCATACAGCAAATTAAAAAGAAAAAAAGAAAAACAGATATTAGCAATGTAAATTTATTATAAATTGAAAAAGTTTTAAATTATAGCCTACTAAGTTATCCAGAAAGATTGCTAAAAAGAAGCGTGCAATTTAACAATAAAAATATATAATATTAAGGGGAAGTGTTGCCTCTATGACCCTCTACCATTTTAATTTGATCTTCAGTTAATTCCTTATGCACATCTCCTTAGTGCATTTGAAACCTTCATGACTGGCAAGGCTTCACACTATTTTCGAAATGACCCAGCTTCTGGTCTGCGAACCACAGTCAGCATATGAAACCGTGCCTTTTAACCTCTGTGCAGTTGTAGTTTTCAGGGGATGTATAGAGACATGCTGGGGGATAATTATCCATAGCTCAGGCAGTGTCTGAAAACTACTTTTTGTACAGCCTCCTTTCCTCAACTCCATTAGAACAGGTTTGCAGTACGCGAGGCACCACTCCATCCATATGAGAAGAATGGATAGTAAGGACAGTGTTTCTGAATGTGTTCCTAAAAGTGTTTGCACTAGTTGTAGTTCCTAATAGTTCATACTGGATGTTGTTCCTAAAAATGGCACTGAGTTCCCACTCGGTCTAGGTAATTAATAACATTGACTTGTATAACCCACAATCCACAGTATGCCTTGTAAAAAACAAACAGAGGTTTATTCAGGCCCACATATCTTTATGTTTCTAGCACAGAGAGGGCAAAAGCCTGATGCTGTTGAAGCCAAATAGCTGTTTTGCTTTCGCTCCAGCAGGGCCAGCTGTTAGGCTCCCTATTTCCCTTAGGAATGCAGCTGCATTCCTGCCTGGAACCAAAGCACAGATCTTCAGCTAAACTTCTAGATAAAATTTCAGAAAGAGCATGCATTCACCCACACGCACACTGCAAACACCCCCACAAAACTTGCGCATATTAAGCATGATGATGGAGTCATTTATTTCTGGGTAATGAACAGTATTTTACAGAGGGAGATTTTCTGCAGTAAAAATGGAATTATAATAATGACAGGGGAATAGAAGTAAAAATTGATGACTAGTCAGGAACATATTTGGGTGTGGTGAAAAGATATTCAACTACCATTTACTTCAAGGTTAAACTATGAAATGTTCAAATATGACTGCAACTGACTCAACAGCATTATAGATGAACAGACACTGCGCCATCAGAATACATTATATCCCTACAGGGGAAGCCCAGGAGGAATAATGCTGATAAACATGCCCAGATTAAGAGGAGTGACAGAAAGACTAAAAATAAAGCTTTACGACAATGTAGAAATACATTTTTCTAAGTGTTTTATTGAAAAAGGCCATATTGGATTTGCCAGAATCAAAGATTATTAAAAATTCATGGATTTCAGGTTCTGCTTCATGTTCTGACAAAGCATCTGACTAAATTACAGCACTAAGCAAGTATTTCAGGACAGAAATCAGGCCTTAAAACAGCTTAAATTGTCCTGCAACACTTGGTGTGATTCTTCTCACTCTTCCCCCACTCTTCCACTTTCCCAGGGACGTTCAACAGAAGGCTGTACAAGGCTTTTTCAGTTGACTGTAGGCAGCTCAGGTTTTCTTTCAGTTCAAGTTTCCCTGAATGGCACTTTGTGCTGCAAAGTCTCAAGAAGGGCAGAGTCAAATTCGAAATGTTCATGTTTTCTGAGGCAGTTTCAATAATGTTATCTCTAGCTTGATAGAGAGCATAAAATGAAATATTTATAGGTAGGATAATTTTGGCTAGTGTTAGTTTATCTGAAAAGGGCAGCAGAAGGAATGTAAACTGTAAATTTTCTATTATTTTTCCCCATTAATTTTATCTTCTGCTACAGTTAATGTCTCATAGTTCACGCAGATTTTGCATAAATCAAAATAATATTACAGTTTAATTAACATTAAAAAGGAAAGGTATTAGACAGATGAGAATGACCAGAGTAAAATGACCAGAATCTCAGCATTTCTAAACTCATGTTGGGATCACATTCTTGTTCTTCAGTGTCGTAGCTCTGGGGCTCATATAAAAAATACCTTTGCCTGGTTCCACTTTGGATTTGGTTGTGGACGCAACTGTTTAGGTTTTAGTTCCAGTTCAAATCCATCAGAATTTTGAAATTGGGTTACGGTTTTGTATTGGTTTAAACCAAATAGAAACTACTGTTTGTTCAACAAACCCCAAAACTATCATTTGTTCAATGCCCTGTCATACATTGTTCTGAAATTTGACTTTTCAAAACACGTATATTTCTAAGTGGTAGGGCACTTCTAATAATTTTATTTTAAAAATTGAGTTTGGATTGTGTATCTTGAAACAATATTTTGACTGAGATCCAGCATATCGCAGCATGGAGGAGATGACTAAATAGGTAAAAATCTCTTCCATAAAGTAAGTTTTATCATAGTTGAAAATGACTGGCATATTTGTCAACTTGAAGATAATGGATGATCCACTCACAACTCCTATTTACGTCTCAGATTTTTACTGCTGCAGTACATTGAATCACATCCCTGATTCATCAATAAGAAGTTGAGTTTATACAACTTAATTGCTGTCATTTCTAATATTAGAATAATATTAGAACGTTGTATAATACTGGCTACTTATAGTTGTACAATCGGTACTATTAACACGAAGGGTCTAAGTAATACCGAAGAAAACCACTGAGCTTTACTTTGGTCAAATTTGTTAGACTATTAACCATCTACTTCTGCCCCACAGTCTGATGTCTGAATAGTTGATTCTCTTGCATAACTCCATGTTTTAGTTGTCTTCAGTTAGCATTCCCATCCAGAATGGTTGCTATGCTGTCATTCGTAGCAGCTAGGGAATATGTGAACAATGTTAAGGACAGCAGCAGGAAATGCAGAAATGATCCTAAAGAGAATATAGACAGAACAGCTTCCTTGAAAAGCAGTGTTATTGTTTAAGTGACTAGAAACATGCATTAAGAATTTAACAAGTCCATATAGAGCAAACAATGTGGGCCATCATCTTTATTGATTAACACTTCCAGACCAGATATATGTAGTTCACAATAGAAAACATTCTCTGCATTAAATTTCAATTTTTTCCTAAAGGCCCTAGCAGGGACAAAACAGTCAGGGAAAAGCATATATATAGTCTTTGCAGTAAGTATGGTCATTCAGTATTTCTACTGTGCGATCTAATGATAATGTTGCATGAAAAACATGAAAAAGTGATGATGATAATGAGGAAGGGAAATAGGGTGGCAACTTACAAACAGAATAAAGCTATAAAATATTTGTACCCTGGAAGAATAAGCATAGCATAACCCTTGTCCCTAAGTAGTAATCAGTCCTGCTGATGTCAAACTGAGATAGGGCAGTAAAATTTGCATTCTTTTGATTAAGAGAACTGAGATTAACATTGGAAGTCTCCCCTGATTATATCTGAGAAGAGGTGAAGTTGAATGAGAACTCCAGAGGGAATGTGATAGCCTTTAAATGAACATAGTTTAAATGGAACTGATCAGGTCTCTTGTTCCTTTGAAGGCAGGAAAAAGAATAGCTTCGGACTAATGCCATGTGAATCTCATGCAGCTTATCTGATGTTCACTAACCATTTCAGGTCTGCTGCCATTCCAAAGGACAAAAGAAAATGTGATAATAAGAAAGAAAAAGAATGTGGAAAACACTGTTGGTGGGCAGCACACTCGTGTCTGCTCAGGATATGGAATAACCCTGAACTGAATAAGAGAAAAATATAAAGTCACTTTTGTGATTAGTTTTGCTGATGTATTTCATGAGTGATGAGAATTTGCTTTTAGGCATAAAGTGAAATTAAGCGAAATGAAAGAAATTATATAAATGCCATTCAACAACTTTTGATGAGAGAGGGTGTCTACATTTCTATCTCATATAAAGCCAACTACAGACTCCTCAGAACCTTAAAGAGTTGGGGTAAATGTAGGAAGACATCTGTTTTGGTTCCCCAAAAAAGAGGTAATAGGCTTATTAATGAAATCATGTCTACCAGTTCCTTTTATCATAATGCAATATAAATTCAGAGTGACAAAATTGCTTTACTCATATTCTGATATCTTCTGTTGCAGCAGTCTTCTCAGCCTGCAAGCCTGCATGACAATCTTTTGGGGTTTTGGGGGGAAACAACTAGCAAGATAAAATGTTTCTTTCTGCACATAGAATCGTAGAATGATTTAGGTTGGAATTCCCACTAGACCTGGTTGCTCAAAGCCATGCTGCAGTGGAGAATGTTCCATGCATAGTTTATTATGTTGCTTAACACTAATTATGATTTACTAGACCTTTGTTGGTTTGGTTTTGGGTTGTGTTTTTTTTTTTTTTGGTTGGTTTGTTTTTTTTTTTTTTTTTTTTAAATTCCTTTACATTCAAGAGTTTAGGATTGTATTTGGATTAGTTCCTGGAACCATGCTCTGCTTTTTCTACAAATGCAAGTATAGTGGATGCACTGTCAGGAGAAAGTTCACTGTAGTTGGTTATCATATCCCTATTAACAGCAAATACAAATGTCTAGAGAATGAATACAAGAAACAGTGCATAAAAGCTCACAAAGGAGCTCAGAAATTTAGGGATTTCCTTGAAAAAAATTGTATCCAGACTACTCTTATTAATAGTGTTTAAGGACCAGCTGCTCCCATCTGTGAAGTGACTTAACTCTGTTCTGAAACCATATAACAGTACCATACCCTCTGGCAGTAAGTTCCACAAATCAGTTGTGCTTTTTATTTATTTAAATATTCTTCATAATCATTGCTTTGGTGCCTACCAGGGACATTTTTTCTCCTGGCAGGAAATCTTAGATGCATGTTACCCATTTCATGTTTCCTCACCACTGAAGATTTTTTTTTTCCATATATGTGTTTTGGAAAGAATTATTTTCCTTTCAACATTGAAAACTCTTGCTTTCAAAGAAATCACTGTGTATCTCTCAAACAATTTGATTTAAAAATACAAAATAATATACTCTTCCTTCTTCAGAGAAACCCTCAGATGGGTGGGCATGCTAGAAGGAGCCCATAGTCAGAAGAAATAATGGAAAACACAAACTGTATGCTGTGCATCTCCAACCGGTATTCAGAGACGTACTGCAGACGGCTGAGCCACTGTTATAGTTAGACGTGGCTGTTCCTGTAGGAACCCTGATAACCAGCCCTGTTGAGGCATAAGGGAACATAGCCTGTAGGTGGCACTGCTCCATCACTATTTCTCTTCTCAAGTGAGCCACGACTCTGTACTGAAGATATTATTTTTTTTCTCCTAGGGACATGTTTACTTTGTGCATTCTGAGCCACAAACAGAAAAATGAGCTCGCCTTCAATGTGATGTAAGAAATGAAAATCCCGTTAAACCTTTAAAAATCGGTATGGGCCATGTTTCACTTACCTTTTGCATCAGACTGCTCATACAGTTTTAATAGAATTGTTCTTCCTGGTTCAATGAACTAAAGCCCTTGCTTTCTGTCCAGTTTAGTGTGGAGTTCCTTTGTTTCTTAAAAACCAAACAAACAAACAAAAGCTTGCAGGAACCCACTTAAAAAACTTGCAGGAACATGAAGAAATGAGTGTTAGTAAGAAAAATAAAAATATCTTTCAATTGATGAGAAAATAGATGCATTAATGAAGGAATAAATTTGCACTCAGACAAAAAAGGTAAATAAAAATAAACAAATGTGTCCTACTTAAAGCAGCAGTTCATGTTTGATCGAGCTTTCATGTGAGCTACAAAGCTAGCAAGTATCAGTAAATTGGACAAAGAAGAGTTTTTTTCTCTATTCTCTGCAGTGTGGCACCTCACTAAAGAGTGCTGGGTAAAATTTAACACCAGATCGTGGCAAAGGAATCAGCATACTGTAGTAATTTGGTGGCTGCATGCTCTCCTTTTCTTTGTCATAAACAGAGATTGCAGTAATGCTTGCTGCTAACATTTCATAATGTTTTCAAAGCTAAAGTTAGATAAGAGATGGCTTGCCTAAGTTACAGCATCTCCGGTTGTTTCTTCAAAGAGCCCTATTGTCTCTGATTTTTAGACAGTGGATTTCAATTTTCACAGAGGACTAATCTTGAGGACATAAAGGTGGCCATTACTTCTGCTTGATTATTTACACTGATTTGACCAGCTTATAAAGCCTTTCAAAGACCGTGTTCTTACATGCTTTGCAAAACTCTTTAGAGACTTTCTGTACAAATCTTGCAGCTTTCAATTTGCACTAGGCATACACTTAACTCTACAGCAGGCTCTGCAGGTCATCTATCTTAAGCATAGCTTAAAATACAAGACCAAAGCTTGTTGCTGCATGTGAAGCTCCTAAAATTGCACAGGCAAAATTGCAAAATCCGACTGCCTTAAGTGAACATGCACCTGGAAGGGTACTAGGAGGGGATTTCTATACCATATCCTGCCCTTAAGGACCTGATATTAATAGTTGCATTTAAGGGCTCCTATAAGGCAGTGACACATAACCCATTTTGTAAGGAGACATAACTGGACAGATATGTGCACTTCTCAGTCCCCATATACACAGTACTCGGTGCTGAGGCTGTAGCCACTTTACCATGCTGTTTATCATAAGGAGTTTGCCAGGTCCAGGCAAATCCATCACCACTTGTGCTCCTTCAGGTACCCAAATTTTTGACTCCTTGCATTTCTTTCACGTCTAGTAAATTATAAACCACTGACAAATTAGGAGGCATGCCTCTTGTCAAAGACAGAAACTCTAGTAGTTAATTTACCCAGACCTTAGTGAGCCACAACTACCGTTGAAGTTAACTAGCAGAGAAAAGCTGGAAGTAGATTGACTTTAAGATATTACTGAGGAGCTGCTGAATATTTGCATCCTTTGCCTTTTCTCCTCACACTCCTCCTACTCTTTTTCATTTCACTGCTTCGTTTCCTTTTTCCTTGTGTTTGCTTAATGATGGCTGCCATTTCCCCTCTCCCCACTCCTCACCATGAACAAACAAGTTTACCATTTTCTTTAATGTTTCTATTTGAATTCTCTGTGAAAATTCACCAGGATGATAGAAGAGTTATTTTGCTCTCCACCACGACTGTGAGTCTTGCTGATTTAAATTCAAATACACTGAAATGAGTTTTAGATGATGATTCTTTGTTCTATCATCTCTACAGAATTCACTGTTCTAAATGTATTTGAGAAGAAAAAAATGTTAATATTGTGAGCATGGGGCACTCTTGCCGGTGCCTCATGCATGTAACAGGGAGATACTAATCCAAATTAAAATGTGTCTGTAAGACATAGGAAGATATTCTCTAAGCATTCTCCTTTGAAAAGCTGTCTTAGTCTCCACCCCACCTTGTTTCCCTCTGCCTCATTCTAATCTGACTCCTCTGAAGTTTCCTTGACCTGTTTTAGCTTTTCCATTTCATGTCTTTATATACAGTAGATGAACAGTTTTCTTTATACATCTGACATCTTTTTTTTTTTACAGCCACCCCTGTGGTTTTGAACAGCATTTATATCTGAGCAAATTGGTTTTTAACTGGATTATTTAAACCCATAAAAACAACAAAACAATTGATATGATGTTCTAAACTGAGGTTTTTAAGCAAGGAAATGGAAAACATTTAGCAGGGCTGAAAGGTAAGCACTTCAGGTAATGAAACAGATTGAAAATTACTGTTGTCTTTTAGAAGGAACAATTGAACTGAGGTATTGGGAACTTAACTGGTGCACTCACAAAGGTAAGTGCTAATTACCTTTTGAAACGAGTAGGTTTTAATACAAAGCCAAAGCAAGTTGACAGAGGGCCTGACAAAGTAAGGCGCACACATTAACACAACACATTGTTGAGTTAATGGTGTATCTAGGGTTGGCTTCAAGCAGACAGCAAAAAGGCAGTAGGGTGGGTCAGCAAACTGGGAGTAGGGAAAAAAGAGAATGGCAGGGTGTCTGTACCCCACTGACAATGTTGCCTTGGCCCGAGGTGCTGTGAGGACAATCAGACTTCTGCTGTGACTGTGAAAAAGCCTTCAGGTACAAGATTGTAAATGTGGCTGTGAGGCAGTAAAATTCCTCTTGGAAGTACCAGTTGCACTTTTCATCTCTCCTGCTCTACCTGTAGTTGCAGCAGCAGAAGTGAATCCTCATAGCTCTGCCTCTTCCTCCGGCTTCTTCTGTCCCTCTGGCAAAGCAGCCCAAGCTTGGGTCTGCCTTGCAGAACCAGAAGCAAAGCATCAATTCAACTTGATTCTGTATTTATATCTTGGCAACTGCTGTGAATGCATTACACTCTGTATAGAAATAGATTATCAAAACTACCAAGTCAGAGGCTGCCAAATGTCATAGGGAAAATTGTTAGCGATTTTTTTTACATGAATTGTTCTATGTTAAAGTCCAGAGCTTTCTGTAGAATGGGGATTGGTTCCTTCTGGTCTCAGCCACCAGTCTGATGATGTGACCACAGTAACTGTCAAGCACTGAGATACTACAATGTAGATAGCTATAAAAAACCCTGTAAGGAAAATAATAATGCTTTATTTCCATAGCAGGGATTTAATAATATGCAATAAACAAGACACAGGCCACTGTTAAACAATGAAGAGGAATATATAATATATGAATACGTACAAATGCACACACATCACACATAAATAAATACATAAATACATCTATAAAATAGTTGTTTCAGTTAAAGACCATCAGTCACCTATTGCTGTTAGTGAGATTAGGTTCCTGTGGAGAAAGAGAAATAGTATTAAATTTGTAAATAAAGATAATCATATCTGCAACATCCACAACCTTTAATAAACCCATTGTACAAGAAGAAATAAATAAGAAAAGTAATCATCTGGCTATTGCAGTCTGTATCTCTGCTACAGAGACCTAGGCCCTCTGAGCTGACAGGTTTTTGGATAGAAGAGTTATCCCCTCCTCGGCAGAGCAACACTCAGCTAGGGGCAAGATCCTTTACAGTGGGTTTCACAGTTATCGGCTGACAGCAGGGAAACCTAAAACTGGAGTCCTGTTTTCTGTTCCAAGCTCTAGGCATATGTTCTGCTGGGTATGTGTTCCTCTGCTTGTTTTTCTCTTGTATTGTCACCTCTCCCCCTGCTGCCTTCAGAATTTCCCTCCCCCAGTCCTGTCTCCTGAGAAGCCTCAGTCTCCCCCTCCAAGCAGCGCTCACCTTCCCCCCTGCTGCCCTGGGCTCCCACCAAACACACATCCTGTGGGACCTTTCTTCATTCCAGCCTTGGACTGCTCCCTCTTGCCTGCATGAGACCATTCTGCATTTGACATTGTCACAGAACTTCCCAAGAGAAGGCAAGAGAAGGTTTAGGGCATGAAAGTCCAACTTCTTATATCACTCTCACAAAGTATGAGGGAGAGAAAGAAGAGCGTAAGTTTTCCACATTAAATATTATTACCTGAGTTTCCTCCAGCACACCTGGGAACAGTCCCTGCAGGAAAGATGTCTTCAAATCCTTATAGTCCTTTGCTGGAAGCGGCCTCTCTTCGTGCAGAGATGATACAGTCACTGTCTCCTCATCCATGTGGGTTGAGAGGGGACAAATTTATTTCCAGCTGAATAACCTAAGTTAATTTTTCAAAAGCTTATGTTAGTCCAGATGTCAGCATATTTTCAGGAGAAGGCTTGTACAAATCACAAAAGCCATTCCTGGTATTGTCAATTATAAAGCCACAGCGTTTCAAATAAAATATTTCTGTATTTTTTAACATTTACTAAATAACATGTTTTCCCTAGCTGGGAATAGAACAAATTTAGAAAGAACATTACAAGCACCTTGTAAAAGGAACTTCTTACAGGAAATAGTAAACAAGTTTAACAGTAGAAGTTTCTACTTCTCTTGTTTTTGTTAATTAAATGATGATGTAATGATTATCTTTACCTGCGTATCCTTTAACATTTTCATTGCTTTTGGAACTCTAAGCAGAGTTCTACAGCTATCTACTGGTGCTGTCTCATGGAAAAAGAGGATTGCTTTGTCAGTAAAGAACTGGGAAAGAACACAGAAAATTAAGTCTTTGGAGCTGCCACAAATATAAACTTAAGGATGTCCTTTAATCTTTCCAATCTTTGCCAAAATACAAACGTTCTTGTATTTATATTTTATACTATTCTTCTAAAATAAATTAGCCTCCATTGATAAAGGAAAGAAAAGACAAATTATCGAAAACAGAGCTTACTAGGCACAGTTAAATGTTACCCACCTCATTCTTTTAGGCTCCTTTTGAAGTTATAGATCTAATTTGCAAGCTTTTAACAGGAGTTACATTTTGTATGTATTTATATTTATTTATTTTTTTTTATTGTCCACTACCTTTTGCATTCGCAGTAGTAGAGGAATGCTAAGATAAACTTACACTGACTCCTATTGCAAAATAAACAATAGACAACTTGCAAGTGCAAATTAGTATTTTGATGTATGCCTATGTAAAATCTGCCTAAAAATGAAATTGTATATTTCCTCAGAAGAATATGTATATCTTGAAAATGTTGTCACAATTTTAGACATTCTCCTTGTAGTTATGTCCTCGGTATCTTAGGTCTTTTAGTCTTCCATGTTTCAAAATGTCTTGCTTTCCTGGCTGAAATTATGGTATGAAAGCCAACTATGCAACATACCGACTTAGAGGGAAATTTTGCAAAATTACTACAAATCAAATTGCAATCTGACAAGACTGTAGGATTTAAACTATCTGATTTCTGTGTTTATCTACCTGTACTTTAGTATGTCACATTAGGTAATATCTGAGTTCCAAGAAAAGCAAAACATTTATATCATCTATTCAGTCAATTATACAATGTACAACATTGTTATATTGTCCTTCGTAGTCATATTTCTGTATTATTCTCTTTGCCGTGCCTTTAATAAACCCAGAACCAACAATGACACATACTGTTTCTCTGAGACAAGCTGAGGCTGAGAAATATGCAGAGCATGATTAATTAGCCAAGTGAAAGAAACTACCCAGATGACAAAAGTAATCATTGGCCCAAATGACCTTTGATGTCCCAGTGCTTTTGGCCAGAGGGTTTGGCAACTGCATGAGGGGGAATGCTAAAATAATCTACAACTAATGCATGTATTATCATTCTGAAGACAGACTATTTTCACTGCAGAAACAGTGTCTTTTAAGAGAAGCTGGTTTAGTTGTTATGAAGCCTGGTGAATTTAGTATTCTGATCAAACAAAGAAGAATTGGTATCTTAGTTTTAAAAAAATATATTCTCCATTTCTACAGTAAAACAGAAGGACCTAGACTTTTTATGACAGTCAATGTAATTTCAGGCTGTGACATGATATTAAGCCTGTGTAATGGTAAATCCCGCCGTGTGGTTGTCAACTATAAGAGTGATATTTTTTAATAATGATAAACCAGTTTGCACCCAACTGAAATACCACATACTTCTAGAAAAAATAAAATCGAAAGACAGGAGGTTCAAAAACATATATAGTGAAGATATTGGTCATTAGCCTTTACAGTTAATGAGATAAGCATGTTTTGATATACCTGTCTTAGGCACACATCAAAGGATGGACTGAACATGCTTCTGGTGGTGCTTCTTTTCCTCTCCATTGCTATGGAGAGACTAGATGCCTCACCAAGACTTGCTACCTGACTTTGTAGGTGTAAAGTTTAGTGGCATGAATCTACCCACAAAAACACTAGCAAGTGTCTGTAATGTATATGTGCATGTATACAAACTATATATAATTAGTGTATTAGTATATAATTAGTATATATAATTAGTGTATCGAATTAGTATTGCACAAGGCCTTGTGCAATGGAATCATGGCTCAGTTGGATCTCTTATCACCACAATAAAATGAATGGGACAAAAGTATGTAGCAGGGCTGATGTTTTGACAGAACGTTTGGAAAGAGTTTATGGGAATAATGCTGGGAAACTGCTGGAGAATCCCAGTGGCTGCTACTACCATTACAGGCATCTCAAAACACTACTGGGTGCTTCTCACTGCAGTTTAATTTTGGTTTGGGAGGGTGCTTTTGACTTGAACCTTGTGACCATCCCCACCCACTGTGGTATGTTTATATCCCAGATCTGTCTCATCACATGAACTGTGTTCCTTTGTGGTGAAATTAGACAGGAAGATGTGCTCCAGGAGTGCACCCCATGTTCCAGCCACTATGGGGTGTTTATTCCACATGGACAAAGTAGAGCTAACCTGAAGTAAAAGCACATGCAGTGTGGATGCCATCCAGGTTTTTTTGCTGTTTTGCTCAATAGATCTGCTCTTTCAGCTGAGCAAGTTGAAAATGTAGACACATCCATTACCTAATGTAGATCATGCTTGTTCAGTCATGCCCATCCAAAAAAGTTTTGCTCAGTACTATATGTGTCACTCAAGCTTGTTTTATCAGAGGACATGTGGTGAGTAGGAAGGTTATCATTCCAGTAATCAAGAAAGAACCGGTTTCTCTCTGAATGAGTCACCTGGGGGCAAAGATCCTGCTTGCCTAAAGAAGCATACCTGATTATCTCAATTTAAATCTGACATGCATTTAGTGCTTGGCTGTCACCTCCTTTCAAGCAATGATCATGTATTTCTTAATATAATATTTCACTCAGTAATTGGCTTAGCACGCAGCCCAACTAACTTGTGTTTGGTCATGCTTGTGCCACATCACTCTGAATGACAGACTTTGGTCATTCCCTGGACTACCCATCCCTCTTTGAGCCCTACTTTTTGTGTGGCTGAAAAAAGATATTACAGGCAGGCATCCTCATGGGATTGGTACAGACTCAACAGTTTGCTGTGGTCAGTGCCTTCCCTCTCTGTCACTCAGCTTTAAGCAGTTAACCAAATATAAGACTTAAATCCTTTTCCACCCAATGTGTAAGTCTCATCTCCTTTCTGCCAGTTCCCTGTTAAACCACAGTTGTGAGAGTAAAGTGCCCTGGGCTGCTGTGAGTCAGTGTAGCTCACCCACCATATTAAATGTGAGTCTTGGCTTTTATGTTGCTACTGGCTTTTGCCTTCTAGCCTGCATGGTGTAATGGAGCGACTTCCTAGTCTGTAAGCACTGAAAGATGGGAAAATGGTAATGCTTGTGACAAATGAGATCAAAACTTCATCTAGCTTAGATTTGGACTGTGAGAAATAGGTAGCCACTCTTGCCACTCCAGCACCTCCTCCCATATAAAATTGGTCCAGGAATGCATGTACCTAAGTGTGGATATAACGATATTTGCAAAGGTCAACAGAGTTAACCTCATATATCTTAGGAATGGCTGACTTACAAAGTGCAGCTCAGCCTCATCCTTCCCTGCCACAGCACAGAAAACTTTCTGCTAAAATAAAATTTAGCCCAAGCACCTAAATCAAGCCTTACTGAGGCAAATGGCAGACTTTGAGAGAAGTCAGGCTATATTTTTCCTTTAAAGACTATAGCAAATATCAGCTTTAATCTTTGCATAATATACTGAAGGACTATATCACTGCAATGCCTCCATTTGAAAGTCCACTGCCACAATTATATACCCTGTGACATCTTTGTTTTATCCCCCAAGGATATAGATACAGTCTCAAGGCTAGCAGGTCCTAAAGATATACAATGCAGGAAAAGGTGCCCATTAGCATGCAGCACAGAACAGCAACTCTTTTACTTGCTTTGTTGCAGAAGTCACAACTCTTTAAGGCTGAAAATGTAAATGTTGTATTAGAGATTTACTAATAAACACAACATATATCTATGCTAAGATGCTGAGTAGACCTGCAGGTATAAAAATCAGATGGCATGAGTTGTGAATGTTTTAATAAATCATGACTTGAGAAATTCTGTCTTATTTTAATATCTTTAACTGACATTTTGTCTAGGGAGGATTTTTAATTAGGAAATTAGATAAATTAAAAATGCAGTACACCAACTATTGCTGTCCAACACACACATCCCACAGTCTTTGGAAGCTGACCTTTTTTGGATGACTTACACCTCTAACGTGCTACCAGGAATGACATAGTGACCTCTTTGGTATTTAGATAAAGGCAAGGCATTTCAGTTTATGTGAAGATGGTCTTCTCAAAGCTGTAACATTTTCGTCAATACTTTTCAAACTTGTAGCATGGTGGACAGATCAGCATTGTTAAGCTAACAAAGCTATTTTCTTCTCCCAAATTGTGTCGTCTTGGAACCATAGCCCTTTTATGCTGCCCTGTTGGCCTTGATACTTTTTTCCTCTTTAGAAAATACCTGAAATTCTTTAAATACTGAGGGTCAGAGAAAAGTCGTTATTTCACTTACCTGAATTGTGTCTCTGAATGCCTATTAATTCTTTCCCTAAACAAACTGACACACCTCAACCTATTGCTCAGATTTTTTAATTTTTTTTTTAAATCTTGTGAAGATTCTGCAGAACATTTGATATTTTGCTAGTTAACCCGAGAAATACCTTAGACACACTTCACAATATATCTACAAAGTATCTGCCCTGGTGAAGCAAGTGAAAGAGCAGAAGGATAATTAGAGTATAAAGAATTCCACTATGCTGATGTTATTCTAGACAGCAATGTCTAATGAATGAGAACACAAAGGCATGCAGCAGCTGTCAGTTGAATGCATGCCACAGTGCAGAGCAGCTATATAAATGTTTCTGAAAGATTTATGGACTTCTATTTCTATTCTGGTATTCTGTGAACGTATTTTATTTGGAGGATAATGTAGGGGGAGATGGGATAAGTGTGGAAGAAAATGAGATTCCAAATTAGATCACAGATTAAGAAGAGGGGTAGAACTGCTCATGAATTATCATGGGCTTCATAATAGAGCTACTGTATATTCCACACCCCAGAAAAGCAGTTAATACCTTCTACTCAGTGCTAGGATGAGTTTGGCTAAAAAATTAAAAATTAGATGTAATTCCACTTCACCATAGCTAAGTACACATTCAGTTATCAATGCATATTTGTAAGTATTGCTCAGGGCTTTGTTACACTTTTGAAGCTGTTGGGCTGTTGTTCTGGAAGCCCGTATACTGCAATACACATATGTGTCGCAGCATGTGCTCTCAAAGATCAGAACAGGTGTCTGTGCATGAGGCTGTGTCTGCAAGATGATTAAGGCAATGACTATGATTGGAGCATATGGCTATAGAAAGATATATTTGCTTCTTTTGAATTTTGTTTCTTCTCATTTCTGCCTTGCATTCTCTGTCAAGTTCCCATGCTTAACTTTGTCAATCTTCATTTCCCTATTAAGGCTCTCTAGGAGGAATTCAGCTCTGGAAAACATTCTCTAAAACCTGCTAAATTAGAGCTCAACTAAGCCGTGTTCATTTATACCTCATCTTTTTCATGGCAATCACTGAAATAATAGCTTAGGAAACGTTACTAGGAGTTATTTAGTTTATCACTCTGCACCAGGGCAGGATTTTCTCTCAGTATTAAACCTGTACATGTTGTATCTAGTCTACTCTGGAGTATTCATAGTGATGGTCCCCAATTACTCCTCTTGGAAAACCTTTCCATTGCCTAATTGGCTTTGCTTTTAACATTTTTATGCCTTACTTGTAACCTAAATTAATTTTTGTTCTTCACGTTTCAGCCCATTAGTCCTTACTATATTAACCTTAATCACTTGAAGTATTTCCTCCCCATCTTTTATGTTACTTCTCCTGAAGTAGTTAAATACGGTTATTGTATCTGCTCTGTGCCGTTTTTCCCTCAGCTGTACATGTTACATTCCTTCCCTGTCACTTCATAGATCATACCTGCTGAACTATTTATTGGGATTTTTGCTTCCCTTCTTGCTATTTTCTCTAATTTATTCCTGTCATTTTATAGTCAGGAAACCCAACACGCATAGCCAAACTAAAACCTGTTAAATAAAGGAAAAGTGAAAGCGCAATCTTATTTTGTAGCAGCTGTTTTAAGAAAGTGTTTTGCAGGTTTATCAAGGTATTATGTACCTAATTGCTCCCTCTTACGAGTACAGAATCACTGTGTAATGTGTCAGTGTAACTAATTTATGTTAATGAAACTAATAAGTAGTCTGAATAGCGGAATCACAGAACCATAGAATTGTCTAGGTTGGAAGGGACCTTTAAGATCATCTAGTTCGACCATCAACCTAACTCTGATAAAAAACAGCAGCTCATCACTAAACCATGTCACTAAGCATTATGTCAACCCATCTTTTGAATACCTCCAGGGATGGTGCCTCAACCACTTTCCTGGGCAGCCCCTTCCAATCCTTAATAACCCTTTCAGTGTAAAAATTTTTCCTGATATATAATCTGAACAACCCCTGATGCAACTTGAGGTCGTTTCCTCTTGTTCTGTTGCCTATGATTTGGGAGAAGAAACCGACCGACACCTCTTTACAACCTTCCTTCAGATAGTTGTAGAGAACGATAAGGTCTCCCTTCAGCCTCCTCTTCTCCAGGCTGAACAACCCCATGACCTTCCCAAGCACCTAGGTCAGACTGACAGGCCTGTAGTTCCCTGGATCATCCTTCCAACCCTTCTTGTGGATGGGCATCACATTTGTTAGACGCCAGTCAGCTGGAACCTCACCAGTTTGCCAGAACTGCTGGTAAATGACGGAAAGTGGCTCAGCGAGCACTTCCGCCAGCTCCCTCAGTACTCTCGGGAGGATCCCATCTGTCCCTACAGACTTGTTTATATCCAGGTGCTGGAGCAGGTCCCTCACCACCTCCCTTTGGATTATGGGGGCTTTATTGCCCTTTCTAATCTTTTCTCTACACAGCCTTGCAACCTTCAACAATTGATCTTAAAAGTAAATATATATTTTAATACAAAGGGGTTTTTTTTGGTAACCTAGCAGAATAGTTCAAAAACCAATATAATCTTATGGATGTTGCTGGATTTGTAATTATTCTGAGTTACACAAATAGACTGGAAAGAACAGAAATTTCTGAATTAAAAGGCTGTAGATGACAGTCAACAGGAAGAGAGCAAATTCACAGGTGACAAAAGTAAGCTGGTGTCAGTGGAAATAACTGTACCTACAGCAGTGAGGGAGCAGCCCTCGTTTATGGCGAGAGTGTCTTTCATGCAGCTTGTGCTTGAGATAGAGTCATGTGTCAGAGAAGTCTCTATTAAAAAATTAAATGTTATATAAGAGTAAAACTTTGATAACCTTATTTTGTATGACCTTATTTTGTCCTCAGGCAGGCAATTTCAGAAACCTGCTTTATATTTCAGAACTGGTAGTTGTGTTTTAAAACCACACCAGAACTCTAGCCAGCAAGGTCTCTGATAAGCAGTAGCTAAGATGGGGCTCACAGCAGCACAGAAAGGCTCTGGATATCAGGCAATTGTCTCTAATGCTTCTTGAGCAGTTTCATATAATCCAGAGTGAATTTGGGAAGATTTGATCAGGAAAGCTGGAGCAATTAGGAGCCCTTTGGTGTTACCACTGGACACTAATCAGGACATTCTCTTCACTGAAGAGTTTATAACCGAAATATAAGACAAGGGAAAATGCTCAGGATGACATTTGGAGAAAGTGCTCATTACATCTACTTTGTGTTCCCTGTTTACTGAATTATGTCTCTATGATTTGGGAGGAAAGACAGGTGGATACACATCTCTTCCACTTACAATCTTGGTTTCTAATATCAGAGAGGAGCCATGTATCCTGGTGCTGGAGCATGTTGGAGAACATCCAAAGCAGGAGAGCTGCCATCTAAGAGAGTTTAGAAATGCCACTGTGCCATTGCAAAGAGCACTTGCTAAATTCTTCTTTCTTTGTGTAAATCAGTGAATTTCGTAGGAGAGACTTCAGGGATTTTTCTTGTATTCCAAGAACAAGAACAATAAGAAGAATGAATCACAGCTTTACCCTAAACTGATGTTTCTAGTGACAGGCTCCAGGATGCTTTATTGCATTGCTCTGATCAGAAGAATGACTGTTGTAGATTTTAAAGAAACAAAATCAGCAAGATATAGTAAAGTCAGACTGAGTTCTATGAATTTGTATTTTGATAAAAATATGTTGTGTCTTCATAAAATTACTTGCAATGGAGGTGGCTTTTGTTCTGGGTCTTTGGGTTTTTTTGGCCTTTCTTGGTTTTGATTTGTGTGTGTGTGTGTGTTTGGTGGTTTTGGGATTGTATTCGTTTGTTTTTTGAGAAAGCTAAGGCGCATGGAGACTCCCATGTCTGTCTTTCAGTGGAGTCATGCCCTAAACAGCACTGCCTAAATAGACACCTCTTAAAGAGAAGTGCAATTACATGGTCAGTCTTGCTGCTCAAAGATTTTGTATGTCCTCATTAGCAAATAAATTGTAGCTTTACTCTTGGGACCATTTAATGCTGTGTTAGTTACACTGCCCAACCCTTGAAAAGTGCCAATTGTATGTGACAATATACAATTTCTTAATTGAAATCTAGACTATAGCATTTGCAAGTGCTATACATGGCATTATAGCACTCTATTTCAATCCTGCTGAAGCAGTTCATTTGTGAGACGTGTCTGTTTGGCTGCTCACTGGAGCTGGCCTGACCTGAAGCATATGCTACATGGACAAGGGAAACAGGATGAGAATGAGTGGGTGGGAGACCAGACTGAAATTTTCCCTGATTCAGGTCCTTCAGAAAAGCAGGGAGGCCATTTAATCTAATTTAATGGCAGCATACCATGCTGGCAGCTTGCAGTCATTTCAGAAAACAGTTTGTGAGAAATAAAAAATCAACAAATATTATTGTCCATTTGAAAGCAACTGTAATTCAGATAGAGCTCAGCAAATGGATTGCTGTTATTTAGGATCTGTGGAGAGCTGCTCATAATGTAGAGCTGAGTTTTACAGGCTGTTATTCCATAATCGCTGATGTGTTTCACATCTGACCAGATACAGATTTACTTTCCAGAAGGGGTAATTTTATCTAGAACCTTCAGTTTCATAGAATCATAGAATCATAGAATCGTTCGAGTTGAAAGGGACCTTAAAGATCAAGTTCCAACCCCCCCTGCCATGGGCAGGGACACCTCCCATTAGACCAGGTTGCTCAAAGCCCCATCCAGCCTGGCCTTAAACACTTCCAGTTTGATGATGACAAATATGGCATTAAAACCTAATGTATTTCATCATGTCCATTGGAAAACCTTCTGGTTTGACTCAGAAATTTAACTCACAATAATCCACTAAGAATGGACCATTTGCCTGGCAGTCAAAGTGTATATTCCAAACTAGTCTGAAAGAGAAAAACTTAAAAGAGGAACAAGAATTCCAATATTCAGCAAATACCATAAGTGGAATTTTAATCCACACTAAAGTCAATTTTCAGTACGGCTGCTGAAACGGGACATATGGCTAGAACAAAATCACTATGTCATCACACCATTTTGAAAAAAAAAAATCTCTACATATTCCTCTACATGTGAGTCTGAGATGGAAGTGTCTGAAGGAAAAATCTGTAGTAGCGAGAGTCTAAGCATTGTGCATGTCTCACCAAGAAATGCTAACAATACTTGGCCTCCCCTCTAGTAAAAATAACCCATTTGGATAACTGCTTCATAAACTCAATACAAGAAAAAGTTTTTAATGAAACATATTTGTAGTTACATTTAATTTATTTAAATAATTTTACATTCGAAAACAGATGACAATTTTTGGATTAAGAAAATGAAAGGAAGCATGTCTTGCTAGATAATGTTCTCAAAATTTCTCTAATTATTACTGTTAATTCCTTCTGCCATTGTGATTTGGCAACATATTTAACAATGTTTCATTGTTTACTTTCTAGGGCATTGGCCTGTGTGTATTTTGAACTTATCAATCGTATTCTCAAAATTTTCCATTTGGTGACGATTTAAAAATTATTTTACTGTTGATCATGCCACAATTTTACTAAAATTTGTCCTTTTTGGAGGTATTACCTCAACAAAAATGGTGTTTGGATATTTGAAAATTTAGGTTTTGTGCTGTTTTTTTCAGTGATATCAGCAAAGTTGCATTGGAATTGGCCTCTACCAAATTTTCATGTTTATATATTTACATTTATTTACCTTCTAGGTAACTTCTATAGTTCTGATAAGTATCTAAATTTGAGTTTAAAATAATCCTTTATGAAGGCCTTGGGTTGGAAAATGCCTTTTATATAAGGAGCAACTGTTTCAATTTCTGTTTTCATTATTTCTGATGAAAAAGAACTAGTAATACTCTGGCACTATGATAATCCAAATCAAACAGATGGAATTGGATGAAAATAGCATACAATTCTGTTTAATTATATTTGTTCCTTTCTTTCCTTTTACACGGAAAGACTTTATTTGTCTGTCCTTTAAATCAAAACAATAAAGAGGAATTTGTAGAAGATAATAAAACTTAATTGGGTTTAATATGAAATAATTCATTGGAAAATAATCAGTTATTATTGAGAATAACTTGATAGTGAA
Source organism: Nycticryphes semicollaris (assembly GCA_013400055.1). Classification (NCBI taxonomy): domain Eukaryota; kingdom Metazoa; phylum Chordata; class Aves; order Charadriiformes; family Rostratulidae; genus Nycticryphes; species Nycticryphes semicollaris. Next base: position 784,463 of record VXBJ01004947.1, read on the forward strand.
GTCCTCCACTGTACACTCCCTGAAGAATACAGATAGGGTTCAAAAGCAGCAGTCTGTATTCTTGCAAATTTTGTTGGTATTTCCACAATAAATTGTAATATGTTCATCGGTCTCAGAATGAAGACTCTCTTGTTCTCTTTTTCATGTTCTGCAAACTTGAAAATAGCAATAATCAAAATCATATTTAGATAGTAAACTCTTTCAGAATGATTAATCATGATTGTGCTCTCATTTGTGCCTTTATAACAGGAAATTTATAAATCCAGTGTACATTATTCCCAGCTTACATTCCAGAAGAAAAATTGAAATAATCTTTTAGGTTGGTTTTTTTTTTTTTTTTTTTTTCATACCACATTAAGTAGAAGCCTTAATGATCTATTCCACAGTAACATCTGGAAGTCTCAATTAGATAAAATGCTGTTCTGTTAGGTCTTCTACAAACACAAGGCTGGAAAAAGTCCAACTCTGAAGGAGCTCTCAATCTTAGAAATGCTTGAGGAAGGAAAAATAATGATTCACTTTTGGTAGCTGCAGATACGAATCACAGGAAGGTGATGTGACTTGCCCAGGGGTATACATGCAACCTCTGGCAGAGCTGGGATTTATGCTTTCATCTTGCCGCTCAGTGCCTTAATAACAAAACCTTCATTCCTCTTGCAGCCTGAAAGTGACCCAGCTTTGCTGAAAAACATTTCTGTTTTTGAGGAAATTGATTGTCCAGCCCTTCTGAGCCCTAGTGTTCCTTGAGATCTGTCTGCATGAGTTTCAAGTCTCAGAATCTCTGTAGCTGAATTGGGCAGAAGGTAAATTTGAGCGTCTATTTGCAGGATTCACAATATGCATTATTAGAGACTGAGGGGCTTTAGCACAACTGTGAAAATATATTTGCAGCTGCTATCACAGCATTAAACATTAGCTGTAGGCACTGTCTGAGGTCTCTCAATCACTAAATAGAAAAAGCAACTAAGTTCATTTTTAAAGCATTTCTTTGTTAATATGTACTAGTATAGCTCATATAGTATTGGTAAGCTATCCTGTTCTTTTGTAATTAATAAATTTCTGTTCTATGGCATATAGCAGCTGGGAATAGTTTTTGTCACTACAGTATTTCCATGGATTACAAGCCATCATCCTACAATGAGGTTTGATATCATATCAGGGTGAGGGGGCTGAATTTCTCTGTGGTTGACATGTTAACAGCAAGATTTGAAAAGACAGATTTTTAAGACAGTGAGCAAAACGATTAACTTGAGACTGAAGGGCAAAGTAATAAAACTTTAAAACCACTAACTAAACCTGGAGGCCATGTAAGAACACTGTAGTAGAGGCACAGATGGTGTGCATACCGATGAGCAGGAAAACATAAAAGAGAGAACAAAACTGTATAGATAAATGGAGAATTACATAACTTTTACTGGGGCAACAGATGCATTATTTTCTAAGGCAAAACCCTACTGTAGACAGCAGAGAGACACTCAGATGGAAAGCTATAGTAGATTCACTACCAAAATAAAATCAGGGAAGGTAGCTGTGGAAAGAACAAATAACAAAAATAGAAAATATTGAAGTGGAAACAAGAGATTTTGAGACACAAAAAGGAGTTATGTACCTAGTTAGCACTTCTGAGAGTGTACCTCTGAGATTTTGGAATGTCCACTGATAGTGTTGAATCTCAAGGTGTCTGTAGCCATCTTGTTGGATTTTCTTAGCTGAATGCTGAAGTATTGCAGACATCTGCCCATGACCTCTTTTCTTCTCATCTGAAGCTAGGGAGCTTCTTGTTTTCTACCTTAGGCTTTGAGCTATGTGTATTTGTCAACTAATGACATACACAGTAATCCCTCTGGGGGGAAATTTCTAAATAATTTCTTTATTTTCAGTCCAACTAAAGAATGGATGACTCCATCCATGTTATAAACAGTAACAAAACATTCTGCCCTCCTACACTCGTAATAGTGGTAACTTCTCTATTTTAAGGTGATACCTCTTGCCATCTACAGAGATGAAGCTAATTACAACAGATAAAGATGCAAATTGCCTTGGAATAACTGCCACTGAACCTGATTTTTAATTCTAGAGATTATGGATACCTGCAAATTTTACCATCATAAATACCCTTAGGTGATGAATAAAATGGTATTTATACTGAATCCGTGCTGCCAGGAAGTCCTGAGAGACACATTATTATGTGACACCCCTTTCTACTTGAAAGTCTCAGGTTTGGATGGAAGTACACCCCTGGGAGTGTCAGCTGGATATGTGGGAAGCAGAGCAAGGGGAAAGGTCACTCAATCACAGACATTGCTGATGCAGCATTTCCCTTATTTCCTACAGATTTTCTGAAGCATCTTAAAAGCCGCTACTCATTGGTTAAACTCTTAAATGATTACTGTCTCCAGGGAGCACCATCAACAGATGCTAATTACAATTCTTGGGCTGCTATTAGTTAATCTAGCCTATGCACTGCTTCACAACAATAGAAGAAGATTTTCCATAGAAACAGAGAAAGTATTCCCACTCCTTCTGTACAAGTGTACAGATACAGTGTGTCTTGCTTCACAGTCTTTCTTTGAGGCATCTCATTCTGGTCACCAGCTGTGTTCAGATCCTCAAAGTCAATTCCTAAGTTTCCTTCATTTTTAAGCTTATTGCTATCCTGCTAAAATTTAATCAGTTCTTTTATCTCACTCTTTGCTGTTCAGTGCCTACACATGTGGAGCTCTTTATGCATCCCCAATTTAGAAAACATTAAACATTAGCAATATCGCCCCTTCTGTTCTCAAGCTGACACAGTTAGTGCTCCTTGACCCTCGGGTATTTTCTGAGCTTCTCCGTTCTGCATCTGAATTCAGCATGAGAAAGTGCCAACCACGATGGCAGAAGTAAGGAAAGGTGAACTTAATTCAATTTCACGTTCATTTAATATTATATTGATAATAATTACCCCTGTCCTTGTGGGTGATACACATGGGATCTGCAACTGGATTGGTACCTTATAAAGATGATTCCTGTTTTTTTATCTCTTAACTATCTATGGTTGTAAAATAAGTTGTCTATTTATATGTTGTGGAAGCTAGGACCACAGAGCTGCTCACTCAGTTCTCCCCCTTACCCCAGAATGGCAGGGAGATGCATGAAAAAAAGAGGGGAAATGGAAAAAAACCACATGAGCTGAGATAAAGGCAGTTTAATAGAACAATAACAGAAAAGGAAAAATAACAATTATGATACTAATAGTAGTATTAATAGTGGTAAAAGAATATACAAGATACAAGTCACTCTCACCATCCAGTGAACTGGTGAATTGGCAAAGTCCTGGGTAGTGACTGTGAGTATCCCCTTCCCTCCAGATATTCCCATTTGTATATTGAGCATGACATCTATGATATGAAATACTCCATTGTCTCTTCCATCCTTCTGTCAATGCTCATTATCAGCTTCTATGGGAAGCTGAAAAAAGTCCTTGAAAAATATAAACATCACCAGGCAACAACTAAAACTATATGCATTATTGAAGTTTCTTTCATACCAAATTTGAAACACAGCAACCAGTAGAAATAATAATTAAATAACTAACTCTATCCCAGCTGCAACCAGTATAGTATGTGATAAAGAGTACTGCTGAAATTAATGCAATAGCTTAAGAGATGTCATTGCAATCTTGGTTCATGGACATGTTTTCAGTAGAATTTAATTTTTACATGCGGCCTTCAAATTTCACAGCACTTGAAAACAGATAAACAGATAAACAATGTTAGAAACATGGGTGAAGTATACTTAATGAGGCTATTCTGTACCAAAACTAAATCTCTGCCTTTAATTCGGTGCCTGTAATTTCTTCATGCTTTCCTTATTTTAGGCATGAGGGACACGACATAGTGCCATGACTTGGCCAGTGACATTTATTGAACTTTCTGCTGTAATGAAGCCACGCCATAGTGTCTGAGCTCTGAACTGAGCTGATCTCTGTGTTGAGAAATACCAGTTTCCTCTAAGTTCCATGTATAGTGGAGGTACAGCTCACTGGATTGTGGCATCAGTACCTCTCTGGATGTTGTGGAGGTTGTTCAGCAAAACAGAGCCTGCTATGAGGTATGGTAGAGAGCAATTTGAATTGGGCTTAAATAGCTGAGTTAGATACTTATTAAAATGATAAACTTAACTACACAACTTGCTCGGTCCTTCCACATAACATTTCTGAATTCACTAAATTATACTCACTGGGTGTCATTTAATAGGCTGCACAGTTCTGTTCATAAGCAATTGCTTCTAAAAAGAAATACATAAAACTTTCTTAGGAGACAAAAGCAGCAACAGCATAGCTAGGTGAATCGCTTCTCTGCCATAATATTGACAGCAGGCTCTTCACGTGTTTCTCCACCTTACAACAAGCTCTTTATCACAGGCTTTCTCTGTTCCATTTATAAATCACCAAAAACAAGCATCTCTCAGGTGTCTATCACCCCAGCACATAGAAATGCTTTGGGGTGATCCTGCTCTGTCAGAGCTTAGTTGGCCCTGCTGTTCCAGCAGGCAGCTTAGCATGAGAGCCTCCTCCTCTGCCATCCTCTGACAGTCTTCTCGCTTCTGCAATGCCATTAATGCAGGGAGAGGGCAGTAGGCAGGATACTCAGAGTTACTACAAGTGGCTTTCTTGCTGCTTCATTTTTCCCTTCACAATGCATTTCTGCTTTCTGACCAGCATCCAGTGATTTACACTGACTCCTGAAGTGGTTTTGAGAAATCCTGTGTCAAACTCACTCCTGTATGCACTGAGATGTGAGAGTAGTTCTTGGTGTGCCCTGTGTGTGAGTCATTTGTGCCAATTCACCACCTCTGGCCCAGCCCTGGTCTGTCCCATGGCTCTCGCTGCTACCTGCCCTGGCCATGCTGCATCCTGACAGGAGGGTAAGGAGGGAATCCAGAATGGATAATGGTAGCACTGTGCTACTCATGGGCTATGAGGCTCTGTTCACAGTGGATCAGAAGAATTCTCTGTGAGATACTCATATAGATATGCTTTGTCTTAACCTTCCTTTCAGAATTGCATCTTAGGGTGACAAGATGATCTAAGCAGGCTAGTGATCATAAATACCACACAGAAATAAGAGAAAAGCATTGATGGCATGGATGCTGGTGGATTTTTATGGCATTTGGAATGGCATTTTAGAGTGGATTTTGCTGCTTAGTTCATCCATCTCATAACCTTTCCCTGTGTATCTTTCCCAAGAGCTCCTCAAAAGCCATCTGCAGGCATGACAAACTACTCTGCTGGCAGTGACACCTCATTCTCTCTATTTTTTCCTGGGGGTCTTATGATTGTTTTTGATCATAGGACATGCCCAGACATGTAGTCATAAAGGAGAAAGGAATAAAGGGCTTTTAGAATGATAAGATCTAGGAAGGAAGTCCTTCTGCTATTGTTAAAGCAATTATTCTCTACATTGTGTCTCTGAGTAGTTCTTGGGACAGAGATGGGCTTGCTGCAGATCACACAGATTGCTGTGTCAGCTGCAGTTCATTTTTGGTTGCTCTCTGTTCTGGTACACTTCAGACATAGGTAGGGATGAATACAAGGATGAGTGGACTTTGCATGAAAGCTCTGAAAATGCTATGGGTTCCCTGTGTACAGAGTTCTCCATACAAAATAGTCTGTGACTCTTTCAGGTGAAAATCGAGCACCATTTGCCTCTGGCAGCCCCTAAGAACTACCTGCTGTTTAGATCTTTGCAGTGTCAGGTCCCAAAGACACAGCCCAAATTCAGTATTTCCTCAATTTGGGGGGGGTCTGATAAGCACTTCATGTTGAATTCCCTACTTGAAAATAAACTGCACCGTGAAAAGTTTATCTTCCATACATTTCTGCTATTTTCTTCATTATTTCCCAAGTACTTTTTGTTTCTGGAAAATAAATATTAGGTTCCTACCAATCTGGGGTGTTTCACATTTATGAAAGTGATGGCTACCGTGTTTTCATAGATTGGCTATGTATTCAACCTTACTTGTTAATACTGGTATTATTTAGTATATATAAAGTTAATTTCAATGTGACTATACTAAAATATGTATCTTATCAGTGGGTGTGTGTCTGCATTATGCATGCATCTTGTTACCTTACAACAGGTTGTAGAGTTTCATATGAAGATACTTTGTAGAGGTCTTCTTTTTAAAGAGAAATTGATAAGCCAAATAATAATAATTCTAAACACATACAACAAAACATCTCAACAAAAGAGTTTTTCATTACTAGAACTGAAGAAGATGCAGGACTGTGTCACCTTGGGAAAAGGAAAAAAAAACCCAAAACCCAGAGGGAAAAGTGTTCCTGGGTTAGAAAAAAGGCACAAGGAAACATGCTGATTAAAATATGAAGTGTGCCTGCCTTTTGATTGTTCCAAATTTTTTATGAACCAAAAAAAATTCTACATGTCTAAAAATTCTGAATATTCCACGTTAGATAATATTATCTTCTGCAGAACACAGCTACAATTTCCACCTGGTGCATACTGGGACATCCTATATCTTCATTTTCTCCCTGGCCAAGCTTGAAGAAGTATAGTGAATAAATAGAGTTAATATTTCAAATATTTTAAGCTAAGTAAACTAATTGCCTTTGCTTAGTTAAAATCTAGTTATCTATACATAAATCTATAATTTTTGAAATCAATGTGAGTATAGTATATTTTAGAAAGCACTTTCCTTAAATTTTGTAGGTAACATTAATGAATTACTTACTGAATATTATAATTACCTAAATATTCTGTGGCTATAGAACCGAGAGCCCGAGCCTTCTCAGTTTTCGTGTTCCTTTAAACAGTGCATCTCTTCTTAAAATCTTCTCTGATTTTGAAGAAGAAGAATAAAATATCCAGTAGAAAAAATCTTGAAAAATACTGGTTTATGATAACAATATTAATAATTCCAATCCCAAACCAGATCATTTCATCTCTTCATAAACAATTTATAGGTGAAAACAACCACTTTGATTATGCAGTAGCTCTTAGTCCTGTCAATGAAAATACAGGTTATGCTTTCATGTTTTTACAAGGTACATGCTGTGTATCCAAATATTTGAATACATTTCTTCATCTTTTATCTGCATTGATAATATCTTTATATTTATTTCCAGCCTTCACCTGCCACTCCTTTTTTATTTTAAACATTAGGAAACTAATAAAAAAGTTTAGCTGCTTCTATATGCTTAAGGACATCATTGCTAACTTCATTAATATAATTCATAAAATCTTTAGCTTTTTCCCAAAAAGTGGATTTTTTAATTAATTCAGAAGTATTCACAGAAGAGGATTTGCTTTTCTTTGAATGTCGTTGTAGAAATTCAAGCTCCATTTGCAAAAAGTTGGTCATTGTTGCTGTCTAAAATTTTTAATTATCCCTACTTTTTAATCTTGTAATTAGGAAAATTAAACTCTTCTCACACTTCACAAGCCAAAATATTATCTTCTATTTTTGTGATAATTGTGAAAAACACCTTCAATCTACTTCAAAAGTACAGCCACAGCAGGATTGTTGAACAACTCAAAAATCTTGGACACCTATCCTGTGAGGGGGGAAAATATAATTTACGGCAACTTGCTTATGGACTCTTAGTGGCAGAGATAACCATCCCTCTTTATATTTTTCAAGCAGTGAGGGGAACTGGTTCATAGCAGTTAATGGAGCTGTGGGTTTTGGGGAAGGAGTACCTATTGCCACACTTCCTCGCACATGATGGGAGTGACCCAGAAGACCGGCTGAAACCTGGCCCATCTGTGTGTGCTGCTCAGCTACGACTAGCAACTTCTCAGCAATGCTTTTGACAGTTGTGAGGTTAGAAAGCCAGCCCATGACTGACCTGTATGCATTGAAGGTTTGACACAAAAAGAGGGTGGGTTTGATGAGGTTGCATCCTATTGGACCATAGCTTTTAGACAGACTGTCTCTTGGTTAGTGTATCTTGCAACAGCTGAAAGACTTATCCCAGCATTGGCTGAAATTGGAAATTGGTACTGTGTCCTGGATTACAGGCTTAGTAGAATTATAATTTCTGCAGATGTTTCTACCTGGGGATGGGGACTGCATACAGTGAGAGAGCCCATACTGTTATTTGAAATGGCCTCTTGCACATAAAGATTTGTTGGCACTCAACCTGCCAGCTGATGAGGCAGGAGTGGAGCAGCATGTCTGCCTGAGTGGGTACAGCCGTAAGAAGCATCAGATGGCAAGCTTGACCAGTATACCTAGGAGTATCCAGTCTTTGTCTGCTTTGGAAGCGTGTACCTTCTGAGTTAGGATTGTCTCTATGGAAATGATTTTGAGCAGGTTTACGCAGTCCAAAGTGGACCTTTCAATATTTTTGCCTAAGCATTCCAGATGCAAAAAGACTTTGGTAGCCAAAATAATGCCTTGTGTGAGTCTCATGATGTCCTAAAGATATGAATACAGTCAGGACCCTTTATTTCGAAATGAACAAGTGTACTGTATACTGCGGGACCTCCAGGTCAAGGAAACTGTGGGATACTTGCAGAATCAAAACGAAGGCCTTTTATCACCCATGTTCATATTTGTTTTTAAGTGTGGGAAATAACAAAATAGAGCTGAAGCCCAGAGCTCAACAGAAATTCCTCTGGTTCATGTTTGACAGCCTTGCAGGCTTGTGCTGCTCACGAAAACCAGTTACAGCTGCACAAGAGGAACTATTCATAAAACAGAATGAACAGGCTTTGATACCAGTGGCAGCTGCCACACAGGTTTTTCTGGTCTTGTCAGGAAACATTTCTTTGACCCTGTGTTGAACTGAAAATAAGTAAACCCATCTGTGAATGGGATTACTTAGGTCAGTGGGCTTTCAGAAGTATTTTTAGAAGAGAAATGAGAGTAGTGCTATACATGGCGGTGACTGAAGAGTTGGCTAGTGAATTATAAGGATCCCATCATGGATAACTGATGCCAGGATAGCGAGGTACAGCTCAGTCCCAGCTGACTGCCAATGACACCAGTCCACATCTCACAAAATCACAAAGTGCATTCAAGTTAGAAGGGACCTCCGCAGGTCAACTAATTGAAACACCCTGCTCAAAGCATGCCTCAGGGTAGACGTCATATAAACATATGACTAGAGTGAAAATATCTTATATGCTGACCTTCCTAAGGAATACCTCCTCCTGTATTTTGCCACACACTACAAGTCTCAAAACAATTTTTACCCCACCCAGGGCATCTTCGAGGTGGTAACTGGCATGGCACCATGTCAGGAAGTGGACTGAGAAATAGGTTGCATGCTGTAATTGTCAGAAGCCATTTCTATTTGATGGCAAAACTAGTTACATGGTCTCCCAAGTAGTATATCCATGCTGGTCACAGATTTTGCATGATGTTATTGGCTGGGTTGCACAAAGGATGTGAATGACACAATTATGGGTCAGCGTATTCATTTAGGATCTGTCAGCAGGAAGGGCAGGCAAACCAGCACACCCATTACAGCAACTTTTTCCTTAGAAGAGTGAACCTGACAGCCAGTTCTGAGCTGAGAGTCTGAGTCTTTGTGAGACAAGTCACAGAACTCCATGCTGCTGGTTCAAATGTTGCTGGATGCGTAGCAATTCAAGCTGCAGGTGGTTGGCTGGGTGTGCAAAAGGTGATCCTACCTACAGCATCCCCTAGACAAGGGGGAGCGCCTTCCACCTGCAATAGACTGACCATTGCTGTTTGATTGAAAGGAGAAGTTATCCTAGCTCTCCTGGCAGTTCTCATAAAAGGTTTCTGTACCAGGATACTAATTTTCACATTCTTGTTTAGTTTTGCCAGTATGCCTGTTGTGTTCTTTCTTCCTGACCTGTGGAAAACTGGGCTGAAACTGTCATCTTAAAAGACAGCAATAAAATCTGTCAAATAGCTTTCTTTCCAAATGCATATTTTATGCATTTCCACATTTTAAATCTGAAAAGTAGCAAAACTCAAACAAACATACTTACTTCTCAACTATACAGCACCTGGGTAAGTAAGCTGATGCAAAAATATCTAAACATGAATTGAAGCAACATCAAGGAGAGGAGTGCATTTCATAAATCAAATCATCCCAAAGTTCTCACACAGTATACAGAAGTAGTATGCTTATGTCTACACTTTCAGTTTTAGACTGAGGTATTTCATCACCCTTCTCATGCAGGCAAAATATTTTCTTTATTATGTGTTAGAACCTAAAGTATGCCAGAATTTTGAGGTGAGTCCATGCAGATCTTTCCCATACAAAGAAGTATTTTATGTTCTAGTAAAATACAGTATTTTCCTTTATGCTTAAACTAGAAAGATTAGCTTTCTGAACAGAGAAAACAAAAACTAACTGGTAAGAAAATGTAGTGAGAAATGTCTTAAAGATTATTATACCTCTATCTATTGTGTCCTTGCTTCTAGTCTTATTTTCTAGTCAGCTTATTGTCTTGCTGAGGTTCAAAAGGCTCTACATACACAACCTCCCTCTCATGCCTAGAGAAACTTGACCTTGAGACCTGGTTTGTTTGCTTCTTGCTGAGAATTTTATTCTCCTGCCGTGCTCTGCAGCATCTAGAAGAATTTCTCTCCCGAGCAAGTTCATCTAACCTCCAGGGTATACCATTTGCTGATTTTCTTTTTCTTCTTTAAGGGAACCAAGAGCAAACAATCCAGACTCTGTTCACCCCAGTCACTTTTTTTGGAATAGAGTTCATTATATCATGACTGCTGAGTTTATTTATGTTGCATTATATCCAAGTGATTTCCCTATTAAAACCAAAAATATTCCTATTTCATTTAAGTCTAAAACTACCAAAACAAATGTTCAGCAACTAAGATTTCAGTAAATTATCACATTAGGGTTTGCCTGTGTTGTACTGAAAAAGTGTTAATAAACCAACAAAAATACAACCAGAAGTCTAAGTAAGGCCCAGCGCCTCAAAACCACTTACAAAGAGCTGCAGAAGAAAGACCAAATGAAACAAAGAAAAACCTTCATTACATCACTCCCAGTCTGAATACAAGCATAAAACCCAATCATCCTGCTTTTTAAATCTGTAGATTTTGGTATCATGCCAAGATAATCAAGATAATTGCCAGCTCAATTTTTTCTAACATTAAAATAAAATTGTTCAGCAAGCTTCTTCATGGTAATCAGGAACACCTCACATCTGCATTATGAAATGGACAATTTAAGATATCAAGCTTAAAGCCACAATGCAAGGCAAATGGCATCCTGTGTTTCACTCATCAAACCAACAGGACACCTGACTGCAAAAAAAGGTATAATCACAGCAAATGGGACAGCTGGCCATCTTCCTCTAACATTTGCAGAAATGCTTCTCGGCTTCAATATTGTAAGGTAAAGGCCAGAAATCACTTATCTTCCTTACTTCAGTTTTGGAAGTGTTAAAGTTTTGTTCAAATTTCAGAGAAGAAATTTTTCATGATATACCCTTTAGGGATTACTTTAGGACATCATGCATTTGTGGCTGTGTGGAGGTAGAGGGTGTCTTATTCTATAGGAAGAAGAAGGGTAAGATCTTGAAATGAGGGCACCTGCTCCCAATTGGAAGGCACCTTCTCCAGCTGAGATGAAATCTCTAACCTTTTCCTGGCCAAGGAACTATGAAGTGTGCAGCATGTCTGGGACAAGCAGTGGCACGGCAGGGAGGCAGGGACCTCCTGTAGTGGTCCCATCCGACCAGAGCTGGCAAGCAGAGTTGAGCCGGAGATGGTGACCAGGGCAGGTGAGGCAGGGACAGGCAAAGGACCGGGCTGGGTATAGGGTTGGCAGTGTCATAGCTCAGGCCAGGAGCAGGGAAAGGCCTGAGCTTAGAGTCAGCTCCTAGGCAAACAGGATGACAGTACATGAGAGGAAGTCACTGGTAAAGCTGATCAGGGTCATCAAGACCTATTAGTGTGCTCAGGACCCTGACAATAAACTTGATTCAGAAATACTCTTTAAAGTCAGCACCAGACTAAAACTCCTTTTGTTTCCTATGAAAGGGTGATGGTGGCAGTCAAAGGAAGAGTGCAGAAGAAATACTGAAACCTCTTGCCATAAATGCAAATTAAAATATGTTCAAAGCAAAACATGTACATTAATAAAACATATCCTACTGAGATAATTCAGCATATGAGATTATCTACACAAGAAAGCAGCTAAAAAACTGTCTTCTTCATTTACATGTAAAATGAAATAAACTAAAATCTCTTCAGACCAGTATGTAAATCAAAACCTAAATAAAATAATGAAATTTTTGACCATCTGCTTGCAGATAACGTTTTTGACTGTGATAAGCTTTTTAATGATGTTGCCCGCACTAACAATGTCTATAAATTAAAGGAGTCGTGTGCCTTGCAACATTTTGCTCTTGTGTGTCGTTTCCTAAATACCTCTATTGTCATTGTTAGACCTGACACTGGAATTTATCCAAAAGTATGGTGTAATTAAAGCTGGCTGAGAGCTCAGTTCTCAGAGCAGAATGTCAAGCTTGGTCAGATGAATGCTGTTTCAAGCTTGCTAATGACCACTGACTGATATTTCAGTAAAAAGCAACATTCAAAGTAATATAATGTACCTAGTCATGTTTTGCAGTACTGTCCATGGCTTATAAATTCTTACTTGAACCCAATGTGATTTACTTTATGCTCTGTCACATGAAGTTCGACTGTCCAGCTTAGCATACACAGCTGCAAACATTGCTCATAAGATTATCCACTTCTTTTTAAACTCAGCTGTAGCACACGAAGGCTTGTAGCACTTGCTCTGGCAGTGGGGTGTGGAAAGCCTATCTAAAAATTGTAAGTTATATTCTCTTTAAATACACACTCTTGTTATTAAATGTATAGCGTGGCTTACATGATTGCAAGAGAAACTAAATAAGATATTCTTGTGTTTTCATTTCAGGACATGACATGAAAGAAGGTGCTAGTTCTGCCAAGACATGGCAGCAACTGAAGTGAGCCCTGGGCTCAGGGCCCTAACTCCCTTGGAAAAAGTGGAGTGTCGACTCCATATAGCAGGATTTCTGAACTTGTGGAGAGTATGTAGGATGAAATTCTCCAAATTTATCCCTAATCTTCCTAGTATACTTGTGTTTTTACCTGTGGAAGTCAGATTAATGAGTTTTATTAAAGGGCTGGTTCATTCACCACATCACTAACAAAGGAGAAACAAAACGAAAATGAAGGATCCAGCAAAACTCATCACCAAAAGGATTCTGGAGCTAATACCACCTCATGCACACTACAGTCAAGTCCTTTTGTTGTTAATTACTCGGTTGCCTTGCAGATGAGCTGAACAAAATGTTCCCTGTAATCTTCCAAATGATGTGAAATATGCTTGTTTCTTAGGTTTTATTGCAAATGAAATCATTACAGTGGTTTTGTTGAAATCCACAAAAATCTTTTGAGTGAAAATGTGTCTTTGTTGAGAAGAGAGGAATTGGTATTTATAGCAAAAGTGCTGAAAAATTTCTGGTCTTTGCCATTCTGATGTGAAAGTCACTAAAACTTGCCTGAGCTTTATTTTGTACTCTCTGATCCTTAAGTTGAACCTCAGGAGTTGTAAACATAGGTGGAAAAATGAAACATGAGATTTTAAATCATAATTTGTCACATTTCACCATGCTTTGTTCCTACTACTTATAGCTAAATTAGCGAGAGAAGAGAATTAACTCATTAAAGGGGTAGAGATGATGCCTTACAGAACTTGAAAAGTCTCATTACTTGCATGCAAGATGGAGTGGGCCTAATTTGCATTTATGTAAATCTGCTGGAAGATATGCAATTATACTAGCATAACTTAATGTGAAGATGAATCAAACTTGATGTCTTTCTTTATAGCTTTGGGGAGAAAAGCTGGGTTTCACAAAGACCCTTTAAGGTGAAACAAGGTTTCTAGCTGATGGGTTATTTCAATGTTTCTGTCTCAGGAAAACTATTAAAAATCTTTTTTTTTTTTTTTTAAAAAAAAAGAAAAGTAAACTTGGGGATTTACTGGGAGTTACTTTAAGGTTATGTGCATATTGGTCATATATACTTTGTAACTGTGCTAGCTGGTCAGCAAAGCTCAGGTTTAGTTGGACTTCCCTGCAGATTCTGCCCTTCATAAAGTAGTGACATCAAGCTCTTTTTGCAGGGCCTCAGAGGTATCTGGCCTGCCTGATACCCACAACACAGTGTCACCTCAAAGTCTGATCAGAGACAGCACAATGCTGGGGCTTATCCTTACAGCAAATGAGTTACGCAGACATAAAGCAGGGATCACAACCACAGTTCCCCTCATATACTCCCTATAGCTTAACTGGACCAAATAGCACCTCTGAAGGGAAATATCCAGGGCCTGAATTCACCCTTGGGATGCTTCAACTCAGCAGCTGAGCTGCAGCCTTTTGTAGGGACTTTACTGCCTGGAAGACAAGACAGTGCCATGCCAGCATGAGACTCAGAGCAAAGGCTCTTGGCTACAGGCCGGGTGCTGCAGAGCCTTTCCCTCTGCTGCCTTGTTTCCTGTAGCAGATCATAAAAGCAAAGCAGTCAAGGTTTTGGGAGACTGGGGAAAGGAGAAAAAAGGACTAGCTAGTATGGGGGTAGTGGGAAGGTAAATGTAGTCACCCCATACCAGAGTCCCTGTTTGGGAGACTCACTCACTAGGAACAGGCAAAGATCATAGAATCATAGAAAGATAGACAGATGCTACCCCAAATGCCTTTGATTCCTCTCCCAGCACTCCCTCCCTCCTTATAGTCCCATTTGTCTCCCTGCTCAGAGCACCTTTCCTGCTGGGCTCTCTGAGCATCCTCCCTCTAGACCTTTGCATCCGGAGACCAGATAGCTATTCTTTTTGTCATTCTGCTTATCTCCCACCCCTCTCCACTCACAGGGTATTCTGGTGGTCTGCTGACTCAATTCAGTGGCTCACCCACTTTACATGTCACCTCACAAAATAAGCCTTTCTATCCTGGAGTAGTTCTCAAAGATCAGAACTTCGGTACTTAAGCAAAGTCTTTACTAATAAGGCAAGAAAAAAAATATGGTTCTCCTCACAATCATCGGTGATTGTATCAATGCAGGGGTGGAAAACCATCCATGCATTTTTTTTGCCTAAGTAAGAACTCATGTTTTATATGCCTAAAATGAAATTTTTGAGGTCTGAAAACTAATCTAGGGAGATGCCTCTCTCTTCACAAAATTGTCATTGCCAGGGAACAAAACTGTGGAAAATTACTGCTCTGAATCTCATAGAAGAGTAGTTCTTTAAAAGAGGAGCTCTTCAGGACATTCCTCTATATTTTTTGCTTGCTGGAATTATTATATGATGTTCTTAGTTACAGACAGTTCTCCAGGGAATTTTTGGGACGGGGGCAGAATCAAAAGAGCTGTCACTCATTGAAATTAGTCCTTAGAGTCAGCAAGGAAATAGTTATCTGGAGCTATACTATTTTCTTCATTTCAGACCAGGCTTCTAAACCATCATTTTTGCAGAACAACTATGTTATCACTCTATGTCAGAAGCAAACATTTCAGTAAGTAAACTGGGCATACTGTATTCTAAAAATAAGGGTGCAGAAAAGGATGCATTATGTCCAAAAGTTATAACGTGAGCTGATGCTCATGTGTATCTGGCTGCTTTTTTAATATATATAATATTTGTATATATATGTATAATTATATTTATATATAGAAAATATTTAAACAGAGATATATCAACATATATTAACAATCAAATATATCAACATTTTTTTATATATATACACTTATGTCAATATATCAGCAGGGATACAATAATAGGAGTGAGAATAGAATCAGCTTCTTATAGCTGGTTATTTTACCCAAACAGGAATTGTAACGTTTCTTTGATTTTAAGATCAGAAATAAAGGTTGTTAAATAATCTCCAGCATAACACCAGAACATTCAGAAGCTACCTGTGAAGCTAAGAAAGCACGATTGCAACAAGCACTAAGAAGATCTGTCGATGTTTCAGTGTAGTCAGCTTTATATTAGTTCAGCTCAGGTACCAGAAATCATCTGGTTGTAAGACACCAAGCCCACTTTGGGGTTTCCTCGAGGTCTGTGTTGCTGAAGATAAGGTACACTATTTTGTAGCTCATACTGATGTGTTTGTAACTAGCTCAGCTGTCTCTAGATGAGGGTGATGTATGGACAGGTTCTATCCTTTGATGTGCTTGCTTTCATGCATTAACCTAAGAAAAGGGAAGGCTAATTGGCACTCCATTCCAACTGCCACAACACTGCAACAGCATCCTTGAGAGTGCTGCAGAATCCAATTGAAGGTTTCTTGCCTATGTTACTTATTCAGCCCCATTTTCTGGAAGGAAAATTTTAACAGGTAGGTAATAGTAACCTTAACATAACATCACAGACATAATAATGTGTATAAACTTAACTAAAAGAGCACTGTTGTTTGTTGTAATCTGAGAACTAAGTGGTGATTAATTTAAGTAACAGCACAAAAATCAAAAAGAAGAATGTACAAGTCGCATGATCATAAATTGATTTTCTTAATACATCACCTCTCAGCATAGTCCCGTACACAAAATGTCAGATTTAATCAAGTTACACTAGTTTAACTTCCACCTTTTATCAATTTTATATGTCCTCTTAAACTCATTTACTACTGAAATACAGCAAACATGGTTATGAAATTTTCATAGAGAGTTTCATGTACTGCCTTATACAAGTAAACACTCTGTCTCATTGTTTTGACTCGTGAAATAAGAAAATGCAATGTGGAAATCATGGTGGAAGAATAAATGTAGTATCCTGCAATGACATTTTTACTGCCACTTGTCTGTTACTGAGCTTTAAAGTTCCCCTGGTTTTGATCTTTTAAAAACATATTTTATTTCCGCAATGAAATTTCTGGTTTTATGCAATTCTCCTCTGGCTACCATTCTGGCTGTCCACATGTAATAACCTGTGATTAAGGTAACCTGGGAAACCAGTATGAGCAGATGTAAAGGTCTACTGTTTTTCGTCTTTTCCCATGTCTTGTCTTATCTCATCTCAGAACCATCAATATAGTACATAATACAATTCCTGCTATTGAACCAACAAATATAAATGTTATAATACTCAGGCTACTGGAGCAGAAAGGCTTCTTCTGCAGGTGTGCAGAGAAGATATGAAATGCACTGGGATTCAGAACA